>QXTE01000029.1:9860880-10160649 GCA_003942145.1 Platysternon megacephalum
TAAGAAGCCCCTGAGCTGAGTGCATCTCAGTTTCAGTGAACTGCAGATGGGTGTGGCCCAACCTCTGTCTGTGCTGAAGCTGACTGGAGTGTCTAACTTAGCAAGACAGGAGTGGAGGGGTGCCTGTTCTGGCAGGAGGGGGTTCTCTGTGGTATCCCAGCTCATCGAGTGATGGTCTCAAGGGAAGACAAATGAAAATTGATGTACAATTTGCCCGGGAAAAGGCTGACCTGGAAAAAGAAAAGGCTGCCCATCAGCCTGGACTTAAGAGACAAAGCAATTAAGACCCAGAAGCATGAACTGGCTGTAATGGAGTGGAAGAGGGGCACAGAGACATGTATCCTGGAGCTGGAAGTTGGGGTCCTGGTGACTGCTGCGGTGGGAACAAACCCCAAGGACTCTAGCTGGAAGCAAACCCAACCTGAGTGAAAGGGGATTTTGCTGGCCAGTGAAAGGTCTGTCATAGCTGGTAGCTGTGAGCCTACAGCTGGATCAGGGTCTCTTTGCACATCAGCTGGCAGCTCCCAAGGGGGTTTCTGTGATCCAACCCGTCACAGTCTGCCCCTACAATTTTTGTTCAAGCAAAACTCCCATTTGGAGACAAGATCAGTTGGTTATAAGCAATGCAAAGCATGACAGAAGCAGGGCAGAGGTCCTAGAAGAAATTACGCTAGAGCCACAAAGGTAAGTTGTGCAGCCCCTGGCACAATGGGATCCTGATGCATGACAAGGGCACCTGGGCACTAGGGTAGTACAAATAAATAATTATAATACTAACTGCCACTTTAGGGACCCAAGTCCAAAATTTAGATACTCAATACCCCTGCTCAGCTGCTGCCTAATTGTGTAGGCAACTAAATTTCTGCCAGTGTGCATGTGCAAAGCCTCCGGAGTCCTAACACTATAACACTGTGAAGTTGCTCAGTGTCTAAACCCTGGGATTCACAAACCCTAGGCATTCCCCAAATATCTCACCTATGCGGCCTGATCCAGTATCTGGCTCTCAGCATGCCAACCCCCCACAAAATGGGATGGTGGTCCTTTATACCCAATAACCCAGTGGTTAGAGCACTCACACAGCCTGTAGGAGACTCAGGTTCAAATCTGCATTCTGCGTGATTTGGCACAGGGACTTCAACTCTGGTCTCTCACCTCCCAGGTGAGTGCCAGGCTACAGGGTGTTCTGAAGTGAGTTTCTCTCCATCTCTCCTGTTGAAACTCTTCCACTTCTTATAAAATACTTTAATATTCATTGGGCCAGAGAGAGAGTGAGAGGCTCTATAGTCTAGTAGTTAGCATGTTAACCTGGCAGACCAGGTTCCAGTGCCTGCTCCATGAACACATGACTGACCACTGGCCAGCCAGGTACAAGAGGGGGCACACCACCACCTCTTCCTCAGTTCCTCACAAGGAAGTGCTGACCTGGCTTCGGGACCTAGCTCCAGGAGAGGGTTTATGGCTGTCAATCCTGAGTAGAGATAGGCACCTCCCTCCAGCCCAGAGTTAGGTGCCTAATTACCTTTGAGGGATGGGACTTACGCCCTACCCCTCTCCTCGGCATTTTCTACTAGCCAAATTAGCTTGCTGCCTTCTGGGAATCCCATTCTTAGGCGCCTAACTATCCCCATGCATTGTAAAAGGCACCTAACTCAGGCACCTAACGCAGGGTTCTGAGTTCTACTGGGTGGCAGCGTGCCTAAAAGTTAGGTGTTGTAATGCTTATCCTAACTCCCTTTTGTGGATCTAGCCCTCAGCTTGCAAGATCTATTCCTGTATTGTACTGGTATGACAATTCTGTACATGGAGGGTTATTCTAGCAGGCACTATTTTTATATACTGTATCTTGCTTCCTTTGGCTGACCTAGCATGTAGCTTTTTCTTCACCATCATAGACTCATTTTAGGTGAGGTTAATTTTTAATATGTTCTACACACTGTATGACATTTACCTATGAGAGAGCACTCTGAGATACAGAGGAATCCTTTTAGAGTATTCAGTTAAAGTGAAATTCTGTTTATACTGAAATAAAATAAACATCCCTAAGTGTTTTGGTACGTTGCAATGCGTGTGTTGAAATTCCAGTTACAGTGAATTTTCACTTGCACTGAACTAGTTTCGGGGTGCGGGGGAAAAAAGGAGACTTCACTGTAACATGGTATCACCTAACTTAGGGACTGTGAGGACACTCTCAGAGAGCAGATCTTCTGTCTGTCACCCCCAGTCTGAGAGTTTAGACCACATAGTCCACTACCCCGTCCCTGAGACCAGTGACTACTTCTCAGATTTCCCTCATAGCTTAATCACACCCTTTCTCAGAACTCCACCCAAAGGTATGAGCCTTCTGGTTTACTTCTTTAAGGGGAGCATGTAAAGGTATCATGCTTAACATGCACACAGACAGCTTCTGCATAAGATTCTAAGCCATGGTTGCTCTGTCTTCAATAGTAAGAGAAAGGCCCAGATCTATACAAAAATAAACCCTATCTGCATTTTCCTGCCTCAATTTCCTCACCACTATGAAGTATTCTTTGGGCTACGGTCAGAGTCCTTTGGGACCATCCAATGCCCTTTATTGCAATGCATGGTGTCCTGAAACTTGGAGACTTCTGCCCCCAGCTCACCTCCTCTGACCTTGGCCAGTTTGTCTCCTTCTCCTCTCCTGCCCAAACTTCCTGTATGGCTTGTAGTCTTTCCCCTGTGAGTCCTTTTATAACCTTTCAGTAGCTTGGTCTGGTGATTCCCAGGCCAGCCTTGATAGATGATTGCAGGCCTCTACCAGGTGACATCATTGCCAGCTATCCTCTCCTCTTAGAAACCATTTCTTCTGGCTAGAAGCCACTCTCTTGTCTAGGACAGTGGTTCCCAAACTTTATTGGGTCACATACCACCTTCTTAAAAGATTGATGATTGAAGTACCACATACAAATTTATCCTTTTTGTGCACATTTATTTAGGCCTTAATAGGCTTAATAGGCTTTATGTTATCATGGTGCCTGGAGTGGCTCACAGCTAAGAATGCCAAACTCAGAACAGACTGTCAGAAAATAGGGCAGACATCCCAAACTGGTGGTATATTCTATCATTAGATTTCGCCAAGCCAGTAACAAAAGCGTACTCCAGTATCACAATATCAGTTTTATCATGGAGTCACAAACAGTCCCCTTAGGCATTCCAGTCTGTTTTTACCACCCAGACAAGCTGGACTTTATGCTGAAAGGTTATTAAAACCAAGTTAATCACACATTAGCCCTCTGTGGCTCGAAGTAACCTAGCCACTTACCCCCAGGTCAAGGTATACTTCAGATCTCACCAAAGACAACACTGGAGCCAGTTCTATAGATTTATTAGCTAAGAAAAAAGAGAGAGTTATTGAGAAGTTTAAGCAGATAAGCTACATTTCAGGTGAATCAGAATTTCAGTCTAAATGATGCAGAGATATAATGTCTGTTTGCTTTCCATAGCTTTTCCGGGTTTCCCAAAATAGTTTTGGGGTCCTCTGTCCAATTGCTTAAGGTTCCTCCTGTGAGAGCCCAAGCAGTTCAGAGATGAAGAATCACTCCCAGGATCCAGTATCTTCCAGTTGAAACAGTCTAGCAAGCTGAAAGGCATCTTCACTACTTGGGCTTTCATGAATAGCAAATGCAGACAGTTTGTGATCCTCTTTGTTATTTAACATTCAATAGGCCATTCAGATAATGCATTTAGTAACAGCCATACAGACTACTAAGATGGTCTATCAGTAGTTGCAATGTAAATCAACAAGTTTCAGATAGATGGAGGCAATAACATTAGCATTTCACTCATTTTCATGCATGAAATAAATCTTCATCTAGATTCTAATAGGTCCTTCTCCCACCTTTCTCTCCCCTCCCGATCTATCCTATCCACCTCAACTCTCCTTTTGCCGCCCCCCCGCATCCACGTCCAATTCTCCAACCCTGCTCCCACTCTCTCTAAGCTCCTATCCTCCCCCCATCTGTATCTATATAGCCCCTAGACGACTCCTACCTCTCCCTTTGCTCCTTAATGCAACCACCCCCCATTGGCCCCCCTTCCCTTCTGCTGTCCGCCCTGGCTCCTTGCTCGCACTGCATGTCCTCTTCCTCTCCCCACCCTCTAGCTCCTGCAACCTCCCACCACCATTTCTCACCCCATAGCATTCGAAATTAGGCTGCTTTCTCCTTGTCCATGCTGCTTAGAACTAGCAGGGGAGCACTGAAAGCATGGAGGGACAGTCTGCCTGCGCTCAGCTCTGGTGCCTGGCTTCACCATGTCCTAGAGCAGCAGCTGCAAGGAGAGTACTGCTCAGCTCATGCACAGTTGGGTGACACATAGGAGGTGTGCAGTGCTGGGACAGGCACAGTGCAGACTAGGGTTGCCAACTTTCTACTCGCACAAAACCCTTGCCCCACCCCTACCCCTTCTCCAAGGCCCCCTCCCTCCCTCACTTGCTCATTTTCACCAAGCTGGCTCAGGAGGTTGGGGTGCAGGAGGAGGTGAGGGCTCCGGCTCTGGGGTGGGCCAGGGATGAGGGCTTTGAGGTGCAGGAGGGGGCTCTGGGCTGGGGAAGGGGTTTTGGGTGTGGGAGGGGGTATGGGCTCTGGGCTGGGGGTGCGGGTTCCAGGGTGGGGCCAGAAATGAGGGGTTCAGGGTGCGTGAGGGGGCTCTGGGCTGGGGCAGGGGATTCGGACATGGGGGGAGTGAGGGCTCCATCTGGGGGTGCGGGCGCTGGGGTGGGGCTGGGGATGAAGAGTTTGGGGTGTAGGAAGGTGCTCCAGGCTGGGGCCGAGGGGGGGAAGGGGATCAGAGCTGGGGCAGGGGGTTGGGGCATGGGAGGGTCTCAGGTGACTCCTGGAAGCAGTGGCATGTCCCCTTTCTGGCTCCTACACGGAGGCGCGCCCAGGCGTGGCCCTGTCCACAGGCACTGTTCCCGGCCAATGCAAAGCCGGTACTTGGGGTGGGGGCAGCGTACAGAGCGCCCTGGCTGCCCCTACGCCTAGGAGCTGGAGGGGGACATGCCATTGCTTCCATGAGCCAAGTGGAGCCACGGTAGGCAGGGAGCCTGCATTAGCCCCACTCTGTCACCAACTGGACTTTTAACCTCCCGGTCAGCAGTGCTGACTGGAGCCACCAGGGACCCTTTTCAAACAGGCATTCCAGTCGAAAACCGGACACCTGGTCACCCTAGTGCAGATGGAATCTTTGGAGAATTTAGCAGCCTAAATATCAAGTCTCCACTGAGCATGTGCAAGGTGAGGCTCATAACATGGCCAAATGTGGATGTTTTTTCATGGGAACAGCCCTGACAGTGTAATGTTCAGGCAGTGTTACTATATGGTCAGAAAAACTCCTTCTGTTGGCATATGTTGCATCTACACTACTAGTATAGCTGCCTGGACATAAACCATGCAGTGTGGACTAGCCCTCACTTCTAACTCTTTTGGGACCTAAGGTATTTTTCTCTAGGTTTGGAAAGGTTATTTCTTGCCTTAGTATTGTATAAAGTCTTTTTTCAGAGTGGTAGCTGCGTTAGTCTGTATACCTTGCAGGTGGTGTGATATTGGAGCAAATGTGAGTCTTTCTTGGGACAAGAGTAGACTGCTGTGCACATGGTCCCTTCTGGTAGTGTGGTGTATTGAGAGTCTGTTTTCATACCTGTTGGTCACTTGTCTGCCTGTGTTTCTTCTGTGTCCTGCTGAACAAGTCTCAGCGGTGTGTGTATTTCGCTGCCCTCCATGTTTAATATTGTGATTATAATGGAAGCAGTGGTTCTCAAACTGTAGGTTGGGACTCCAAAGTGGGTCACAACCCCATTTTAATGGGGTCACCAGGGCCAGCATTAGACGTGCTGGGACCCAGTGCTGAAACTGTGAGCAGGCCAGGGCTCAGCAGTCCCCCAAAGTCCTGGGATGGCCTGGCTGAGCAATCTGAGGGCCTGACAGCCAAGTTAAAGTCCATCATCGACCACTGTTCTTTGGGTTCTCCTAGTCAGACAAAGGGGAGGGAAGTGTAGGTAGACCCCATCCCCAGTTCTCCCTTTCCATCAGGTCTTGGCCCTGGGCCCATGGTGGAAGGAATGTCTCAGTCTCCTCTAGCTAATACACCAGATCAGCCTCCCCTCGGCCACTTCACACCCCAAACTGAAGAGAGAACAGGGGAGGTAGGGTCTCAGCATTCTGCTTCCCTCCCCGCAGAGGAGTGCTCACACAGACTAGACAATTCAGATTGTCAGTTAGGGCTTCCCAACTCACTCTTCAGTATCCAGGTATTCCTTTTGTCAAGGAGAAGGGGGGGAGGGGGAGAGAAAGATTCTGGCCCTAGCCTCCCGGTTGGGTCTTACTCACAGTCTAGACCCTTCCCCTGTGGATCCCTCTGTCCCAAACGCTACTAATTGGCTTCCTTCCAGCAGATAGCCTCTCCTTCACTCTCCCCCAGCTTGACTGTCCGAGTCCCCTTTTAATCAACTCCTCCATTTGGAGCATGCTTTGCATCTGCTGAGGCATGGGGCCTCCTTGGCCCAGTACTACTCCATCACTCCTTCAGCCTTAGTGTGGAGTCTGCAAACCCTATCATGCAGTCATTGTCTAATTCCAGGAAGTCTGAATAGGAATCTACAATAAATGAGATACTTTGTGTAAGCAGGGGAATGGTCCCGCTATGGTGGGCCTATCTTTGTTCCCCTGGTGATAGTAACCTTGACATGAAAGCTACCAGCTGTCCGTTTTGTAGGAGTGATTCTCCAAACCCCATCTTACTGGCATCACATTGGATGGTTGCCTCTTCATTCACAACATAGTATTTCAGGATGGCATAGTTGGTCACCAGCTCCTTGATCTGCATGATGGTTGCCTCATGTTGCAATAACCACCTCCATACAGCATCTTTGTCCAGGAGTTGCCTCAGGGGCTTGGGAGAAATTGTGTTAGATAGTTTACAAATCTTAATAGTGTGGACGTCTTCTGTGTTGCTTTACCTTTTGGGGGTCAGGTCTTATCGTCTGGAAGGTCAGTAGTATGGTATTGTAGTCAAGTGCAGTCAATTTCGTCTTGGTTTTATTCACTTTTAGATTTACTTCCCCATCTCTTTCTAGTAGACAGATGAGGTTGTGCTTGTGATCTGCCATAGCTTCTGCCACCATCTCCACATCCATACACCACAATGTCATAAAATGTGATGCTGATCCCTGTGACTCCAGTTAGTACATCTTTATTACTGGGCTTCTCCAGCAAACTCCCTTGTGGAGTAACTGCCATGGCTTGCTGTTGTAACTTATTGCAGTGATGTGGCTAATTCCTCAACAAAAATCCACCCCTTAAAAGGAGACAACGTTCCTTACTCCAAGTTCAAAACAAACAAAACACAAAGTCTCTGCCCCAGTCTCAAACTAGGTCCAGCCCCTCCTTCCCAAGGGATCTGACTCATGGGTGGTGGGTATCAAAGGCCATGGAAGGCTGTGCTTCCCCAAACAGCTCTGTGTGGTCCCACCCACGCTCTGCTCCCAGGCTCCCTCCTGCTTCCCACTGGCGCTCTGCGCTCTTCCCTCACGGCCGGAGCCCCAGGCTGGGGCCGGGGCCAGCCTGCGGCCAGGGACTCCGGGCAGCTGGAGACAGGTGCTGGGAGAAGGCCACACTGCCCTCCCTCCTGGTGCTACGCCACACACTCAGTGCTCCAGGGCTTGGGGGAAGGGCACGCTGCCCACCCAGCGGTCCAGGGCTGGGGGCACTCGGGCAGCTCAGGACTGGGGGGAGGGTTCTGAGCTCCAGCAGGGGAAGGGGGGTGGGAGGGGCAGGGCCTCAGGCAGAAGGGGCAGGCCGGGCTGGGGGCTAGCATCCCCAAGGCCAGGGCTCACCCTCGGCCCATGGTCTAACTTCTCTCCTGTAATTCTTCTGCCTGGCCTCTGGGCTCAGCTCTCAGCCCTTCTCAGGCTCTTTTCTGTCCCTCAGCCCCTCATGGGCTCCTTTGCTTGCTCTTTCCCAAGCAGGCCATCCCAGGCCTTCTTACCTAGCATCTTCCACAGGCTGTGCTCTCCTTTGACTCCTCTCAGCTTTTCTGCAGCCATATACCACCAATATTTCCCCTTTCTCCTCAGATCGCTGGGCTAGATAATGGAGAGGTCTGATTGGGTCATGTGACCTACTTCATTTCCCCCACCTGGAGAGGAGATCTGGCTGTGTCAGGTGGGGGAGATCCATCTCCTCTTAAAGGGCCAGCCACTCTGTGATAGTCTGGCTGGCAATGTTGATATTTTTCTGCTGCAGGTTTAATTCCCAAATAGCTTTCTCAACCATCTGTATCTAATCCAGACTGTGGTGATATAGCTGTTTTCATTATCTAGTAGAACTTCCCAATATCCCTCTTGGGCATCAAGTACTGAGAATATTTTTGCTTTTGCCAATTCAGGTAATATTTCCTCAATTATGAGTATTTGGTATTGACCTCTCTCTTGTACTTTGTTTCTGTTTGTGTTTACAAACACACAGCTTGCCTGGCTTCTCAGTGGCTACTTATCTAACTTGTGGGCTCTATGACTTCAGCAATGATGTCTTTTTTTTCCATTTACTTTATTGCTCCCATTATTATTATTATTATGTTTAATGCAATGGGTACTCTGCAAGGCAAGTGCTGTACTGGCTGAATTATTTTCTCTATTTCTCTATTTCCAGGTGCAGCCTGCCTCTAAAACATGCCAGTCCTTCCAAAGCATCTTGGTAATCTTTTAGCTGCTTTGCTGTCAATATGACACAGTTCATTGTCTGCTTGGGATATGTTTTTTGTTTCATTCGTGTGTCTATTGTATGAAAGATTTGTCTCCGGTTTAGTGTCACTAGATTCATGCATTCACTTGTTTAGTAGCTTCTGTGTTGTTTGTACTGTCTGAAATTTCAGCCTGTATGCTTTTCCTTGGCATTCTGCTTGTGATTTACATTATCCTAGTGGTATTATGATTGCGCCATTGTACAATTTTAATTCGACTTTGCTTGATTGCAATTATGCGAGAGAAGAAAGCAAAATGCTGAGGAAGGCTTTGTAGCCTAGCACATTCACTGAAGACCCACTGTGCATTTGGAATTCAATTTCCTGTTTTTACGTGTTGCTGCCTTGTCTCTGGTACTAGTCTGAGCTTTATTTTTGCTGTTTTGCATTAATGTCATGTAAATGCAAAATTTCATCCTCTGAGTCACTGCTGGCCTCCTCAATATGATGCTTTTTTTCTTTGCTTGTTTTTCTTGTCTACTAGATTTTTGCATAATGATTTCTCTTACCACAATTATTGGGTATGATGCTATATGTAGAGTATGTGCAATTATCATGTTTTTCTTCACAGTTCCCAGAAGTCATCCTTTACATTTAATCTTTGCTGCTGTGTGTTTGTGCATTTGATTTTGCACACATTTTGGTGTATTTTTCCTTGTATTTCAATCTCTCTCTGTGTTACTGGGGGAATTATCCCTGCGTCTGCTCCACTTGTGAGCCTGTTCACTAACTCTGTACATGTCTATAGCTGTTGGTAGAGTTAATGTGGGATCTCTCATTCAAGCATCTACATCTTTCATTTCTATTATTAATCTATCACAAATTAGTTAATTTTTTAAGATTTAATCATTGCATGAATCAGCTATGTTGTGCAGCTTGGCAATATACTTATCTGTTTTCTTCAGATTCTTGATTACACTTTTTGAAAAGACATCTTTTGTATATTGTAGGCCTGGCTTGACATGAGTGATTAAACATGGGGCAAGCTTTAATTTTTGGAAGACAAGATTAGGGAGGTAACTAGATTAGCAGGCTGAAAATGGAATGCTTGTGCTAAAATAAGTAAATGGGTTAGTAAGCTAAAAGACAGAATGTTCGAGTTAGCTAAGATAAAAGAAGGAATACACAGGGAACCGTTTACTAGGAACAAGATAAAAAGGACAAGAAAAGTTGAGAGCATAAAGATGAGATAAAAAGTAAAACTGAACATGGACAGCATGTGGGCATGCGGTATAGGGAGTGGTTTTTATAAAGTAACTAGGCCAATCCCAAAACATGTGATGCAATGTATAGTGAATGTGATGTGATGTGCAAATGTATGTAAAGGAATGGTTTTTTTGTGTGTAACTTTGGATATGTGGCATACCCTGTACTTATTCCCTATGTATGAGTTTGATTAACTTAGCATAGCTTTGCTGTATGCTAAATAAAGGAACTTGAGTGATGAGACCGGCGTCGACTGAATGCTTGGGGAACTGAGTGGAAGAGGTCCCAGAGGCTACCCCAACATGAGACATTTTTTGTGGGTTGAAAATGCTTTTGGACTACTTCTGGGATTTTACACAGGTCCTCCTGGTCTGCTGGTGACATATCCAGACACTGTTGGAACATATTTCAGCCTTTGCCCATTACAGGTAATAGTGTAGCCGCTCTAATTTTGTTTTCCTTTTTATCCAGCCCTGTTGTATTTTCATAGTTTTCCCATTGTGACCTAAAGAAAGTCCAGTTACTAAACAAACCCTCTTTCACATCTAGCTGCTTAGGGGCAGGAACTGGTATGCTGCAATAATCCTTATTTTCTCTTTGATTAGTTTTGGGGTTTTGGTTTTTGCAATGTTCTTAGTTTCTGATTTCACATATCTGTAGGGGCTGACTCACTTCTGATACTATATTGTGTGTTCAAGTATAAAATGAGAGAGAGAAGACAGTGAAACATTGAGGCTTTATTCCTTCCACCACTCTACTGTCTTTATTCTATTCCATATGCTCTACTGTCTCATCAAGCAGAGTCCTCTAAGTTCCTAGACATTATCCTATATGTATAAGCATGCCGTCATACTGTAACACATCCTGGTGGAAAGCTATCTATCGTAATGCTGCAGATTCAGGCAGCCCTCATGGCATAGGTTATCCTCGGTTCACTTTTTTAAGGTTATCTTTGTAACCATAGGGGCTAGAGAGTAGAATTTTATAAAATGATCGTTCAAATTCTGGAGCACAAGATGGTAGCCTCCAGAAAAAAGTATGAGATGTTCTTGTTCAACCGCTAGTCACCTCCTTCTCTCATTACTCCAGCCTCTCTAAGTTGTCCATACTTATTGTCATACTTCTCAGTTCCTCCTCCTTACCCCACTTGTTGTTTATATATCACATTACTGTGTATGGGAACTTTGAAGACTGCATGGCACCTTAAAAACATCTCTGCTATCATCTCCTCCTACATTACATCCCACTCTTTATGTTCCACCCAATCTTCCTTTCTCGTTGACCCATTTATCTCCTTCATCCACTGCTTATTCTGTGTCTTCCCATACACCGTACCACATGTCTCAGATAGCAGTGCAGCTGCTTAAATCCCTCCACATCCTCCTTTAGGGAACGTTTAAAATCTCACTTTTTCTGTGAAACATTCAAGTTCTAGTGGCCACTCCTCACTCTGTGTTTGGTCTTGTCTTCAACTGTTTGTTTCTGTCCCATTAGATTCTTATCCCTTAAGGGTAGGAATCCTTTTTCTTGACTGGCACTGGCCTCTTACCATACAGTGCTATGTGTATTTACAATACTATTAAAATTGTAGTTATGAACTACCTAAAGTTTTGGCAGGGTTGCAAATTTTGAATCACTCATAGGAAACAATGCTCAGTAGCGTCTCTAAGGATACCATTCAGATCCATTTGCATTGTCAAATGAAGATGAACAAGGCTGTGTGTGAGCATTGAATCACTTTGGACACAGCTTAGCATCAGCAATTATTACTGCAATTAGAGAGACGGTACTAGGAATTTTATTATATTTTGAACATGTGATCAACTCTTTAATCTGAGCAGACTGAATACCTCCACAAAAGGAACTAAGGAGCTAATGTGTTAGTTTCTTTATGGAAATGATTTTGCCCTAGCTATACAAACTTCAGAAGACCTCCATCACCATCAAGTTTTCTGAGGAAGGTAAAATCTATGGACTTTACCAACAAACTGAAGAAAATAGAGTAAATGTACATAAGATCTTACATATATTTGCCAACTTTGTGAACAGTGATGCCAAAATTAATAGAATAAAACATTTCACTTACCTTGGACAAATTTTGTCAAAATTGCCAATGCTAATAAAAAGTTTAAAAAAAGAGAGAGAGAGAGAGAGAGTTACCACACATGGTAGGCCAAATTCTTTGCTGGCAAATAATTCCATTGAAGGCAATGAAGTTATGCCAGAAAATAATTTGACCCAATTAGTTTGCTGTTATCACAGTATACTCATAGACTATGTTTACCGTATTGCGGTGGTATCCACTTTATTTTCCAGCTGTGAAAAATGTGCAAGCTATTGCTGGAACATCAAAGGGCTGGAAAAATTTCATCAACACTACCTTCAAGCTATTCTGAATGTAAAGCAGCAAGATAAAATCATTAATAATCAGGTTCCGCAAAGAGATTGCACAACCATTGTTGATGCAATTCTTATGTAAGCACAGCTTCGCTGGACAGGACACATCCTAAACATGGAGGTCACCATTTTCCCAAACAAGATGTGTTGAATAATTAACTTTAATGCCCAAAAGATCAGAGGAAGACATACAGAGGTGTTATTTTGAAAAAGAACCTTGCCCATTTTGACATTGATTATCAGCATGTGTGCAGTTGTAGTGTCAAACAAGTCAGTAACATGCCAAAGTAACATGGGGCAGCGAAACTTTTAAAGCAAAGACATATTCATAAACAACAAAAGAAGGTATTTTGCCAGGAAGAGGGGATGGGGCAGGAATTAAAGACACAACTAGAGAATGTTACTATACTTCCTTGCCAACCTGTGGGAAGGTCTATAAATCAAAAAAAGGTTTTTTTTAGACATCTAAAAGTCTATAAAAGCTCTTGTGAAATCAGTACTGTAATCTTTGACACAAAAGATGACTGAAGTCTATTTTCCATATATAGCAATGACAAAAAACAAAGTTTATCTTGACCAAACTCATGATGTCACTCTTCATATGCCATTCTAAGCAACTCAGGATAACACCAGAGAAATTGTCTCTCTCTGCTACTCTATGGCTGACATACTTTACCATTCTAGTGCAGTGCAGTTTACTTATAACTGACTCTTAGTTCCTTTAAATTGCTGAAGAAGCTATACACTTTATTTCTACTTACTTTTCATTCTAGAAGTTTTAGTTTCAATAAAAATGTAGCCTTGGGGGGAAAAAAATCATACTTGTGGATATTGGTGGTTTGTTTTCATTACTGCAGAACACAAATGTATTACTTTTCATTCATAATTTGCCACTAGGTATAGTGATTAGCTTTTAAAACAAAGAGCTGGTGCTTTTGGGGATTTAGTTGGTTTGCAGATGGTTCACACTGCATTTTTTTCCCCAACCATAAGTACTAGGCACCATTTTAAAAGAAAAGAAAAGTTTGGATCTTGGAGCACAAGATGGCAGCCACCACAAACAAGTGCCAGCTTGCCAAGTCATCATGAGCCAGCCTGATTTGACCTGTGGCACTCCTTTGATGGCTCTACTGGGAAAACCAACTAGGTCATCCAAATTCAGTTGAAAATAATGATTGAATTTTGGATGGCTGAGCATTGCCAGTAATTGACACACTATTTATTTTGCCTAGCCTTAGTTTTGGGATTCATTTGCTCTGGGATTAAAGTAACATAAGGAACAGACTCTGTTTGAGGCAATATAGCAGAGTAAGACTCTGTTGGCAAGAAACCTGATTAATTTTCATTTTGAACTTTAGCTTTGCATTTGACTTTGGACACAGGAGGGGCTTGTATTTTGTCTGTAGAAAATAGTAACTAAATATCCGCTGCCAGCTAATTCCCACCACAGACTATCAGCAGTCACGCTACACACACTTAGACTATTTTTTTCCTCACAACTAAGTTGTTTTGTGTTGCTTTACTAAGGGATAGTCTGCAAATCACCAGCACCAGAATTAGAGAGACAAGGTGGGTGAGGTAATATCTTTTACCAGCCAACTATAAAAGACATTACCTCACCCACCTTGTCTCTCTAATATCCTAGGACAGACAGGGCTATAAGAACACTGCATACCACCCAAGTTGACATCCTTATGTCATCCATGGAGCTATGTTGCTCAACCAGTCCTTAATGTTGTCAAACCACCTTTTCTTTCCTCTTCCCTTTAACCGCTTTTTCATTACAGAACTGCCAAATTGACTTTTTTACCCTTTAGATTACAGATTTTTGGCCTTTGCTGAAGAATCAGAGAGCGCAGTGCAAAATGGGGAAGAAAACTGGCAGCTTGTGACCTCCAGAAGAAGAAAGAGGAGAACTCATGTACCCCCAATGCCAAAAGAGGTAAGAAACAGTTTTCAGGCTCTCTGCACAGGTACTACAGCAGAGAACGGTTTGGAAGAGTCATCTGAAGGAAGGGATCAGAAGGAGACCCCATTGACTGGAAGGCATGGGATGCATTGTCCTAAGGATGGGGGCTCCACGACCCACTCACAAGAGGAGGAGACGGGTGGTGGTGGTCAAGGACTCCCTCCTAAGGGGGACGGAGTCATCCATCTGCCGTCCAGACCAGGATACTCGAAGTGTGCTGCTTGCCTGGAGCTAGAATTCAGAATGTGACAGAGTGTCTGCCGAGACTGACCAAGCCCTCAGAACGCTACCCCTTCCTACGTCTCCAAATGGGCACCAATGATGCTGCCAAGAATGACCTTGAGCAGGTCACTGCAGACTATGTGGCTCTGGGAAGAAGGATCAAGGAGTTTGAGGCACAAGTCGTGTTCTTGTCCATCCTCTCTGTTGAAGGAAAAGACCCAGATAGGGACCATCGAATTGTGGAGGTAAAGGCATGGTTGCACAGGTGGTGTTGGAGAGAGGGCTTTGGATTCTTCGACCATGGGATGTTGTTCCAGGAAGAAGGATTTCTAGGAAGAGATGGGATCCACCTAACAAAGAGAGGGAAGAGCATCTTTGCGGGCAGGCTTGCTAACCTAGTGGGGAGGAGGTGGCTTTAAACTAGGTTTGCCGGGGGATGCAGACCTAAGCCCTAAGGTAAATGGGGAAGTGGGGTACTGGGAGGAAACACAAGAAGGAGGGTGCAACAGGGGAGGCCTCCTGATTCATACTGAGAAAGTAGGGCAATCGGCTAGTTATTTTAGGTGCCTATACAAGAATGCAAGAAGCCTGGGAAACAAGCAGGAAGAATTGGAAGTCCTGGCACAGTCAAGGAACTGTTATGTGATTGGAATAACAGAGACTTGGTGGAGTAACTCACATGACTGAAGCACTGTCATGGATGGGTTTAAACTGTTCAGGAAGGACAGGCGGGGGAGAAAAGGTGGAGGAGTTGCACTGTATGTAAGAGATCAGTGTGATTACTCAGAGCTCCAGTATGAAACTGGAGAAAAGCCTGTTGAGTCTTTGGGTTAAATTTTAAGATGAGAGCAACAAAGGTGATGTCGTGGTGGGCGTCTTCTATAGACCACCAGACCAGAAGGAGGAGGTAGATGAGGCTTTCTTCGGACAACTAACAGAAGTTTCCAGATCACAGGCCCTGGTTCTCATGGGGGACTTCAATCACCCTGACATCTGCTGGGAGCGCAATACAGCAACGCACAGACAATCAAGGAAGTTTTTGGAAAGTGTTGGGGACAACTTCCTGGTCCAAGTGCTGGAGGAACCAACTAGGGGCCATGCTCCTCTTGACCTGCTTCTCACAAACAGGGAAGAATTGGTAAGGGAAGTAGAAGTGGGTGGCAACCTGGGCAGCAGTGACCATGAGATGGTCATGTTCAGGATCCTGACAAAAGGAAGAAAAGAGAGCAACAGAATACAGACCCTGGACTTCAGAAAATCAGACTTTGGCTCCCTCAGGGAACTGATGGGCAGGATCCCCTGTGAGGCTAATATGAGGGGGAAAGGAGTCCAGGAGAGCTAGCTGTATTTTAAAGAAGCCTTATTGAGGGTGCAGGAACAAACCATCCCAGTGTGCAGAAAGAATAGCAAATATGGCAGGCGACCAGCTTGGCTTAATAGAGACATCTTCAGTGAGCTTAAACACAAAAAGGAAGCTTACAGGAAGTGGAAACCTGGACAAATGACCAGGGAGGAGTATAAAAATATGCCTCAAGCATGCAGGGATGTAATCAGGAAGGCCAAAGCACAAATGGAGTTGCAGCTAGCAAGGGATGTGAAGGGTAACAAGAAGGATTTCTACAGGTATGTTAGCAACAAGAAGATGGTCAGGGAAAGTGTGGGACCCTTACTGAATGGGGGAGGCAACTTAGTCACAGATGATGTGGAAGAAGCTGAAGTACTTGATGCTTTTTTTGCCTCGGTCTTCATAGACAAGGTCTGCTCCCAGACTGCTGCACTGGGCAGCACAGTATCGGGAGGAGGTGAGCAGCCCTCAGTGGTGAAAGAGCAGGTTAAGGACTATTTAGAAAAGCTGGACATGCACAAGTCCATGGGGCCGGATGCAATGTATCTGAGGGTGCTGAGGGAGTTGACTGATGTGATTACAGAGCCATTGGCCATTATCTTTGAAAAGTCATGGTGATCGGGGGAGGTCCCGGATGATTGGAAAAAGGCAAATATAGTGCCCATCTTTGAAAAAGGGAAGAAGGAGAATCCGAGGAACTACAGCCTCACCTCAGTCCCTGAAAAAAATCATGGAGTGGGTCCTCAAGGAATCCATTTTGAAGCACTTGGAAGAGAGGAAGGTGATCAGGAACAGTCAACATGGATTCATCAAGAGCAAGTCATGCTTGACCAACCTGATTGCCTTCTATGATGAGATAACTGGCTCTGTGGATATCGAGAAAGCAGTGGATTTGATATACCTTGACTTTAGCAAAGCTTTTGATATGGTCTCCCACAGTATTCTTGCCAGCGAGTTAAAGAAGTATAGATCGAATGAATAGACTATAAGGTGGATAGAAAGCTGGCTAGATCATCGGGCTCAATGGGTAGTGATCAATGGCTCCATGTCTAGTTGGCAGCCGATATCAAGCGGAGTGCCCCAAGGATCAGTCCTGGGGCCGGTTTTGTTCAAGATCTTCATTAATGATGTGGAGGATGGCGTGGATTGCACTCTCGGCAAGTTTGCAGATGACACTAAACTGGAAGGAGTGGTAGATACGCTGGAAAGTAGGGATAGGATACAGAGGGACCTAGACAAATTAGAGGCTTGAGCCAAAAGAAATCTGATGAGGTTCAACAAGGACAAGTGTCCTGCACTTAGGATGGAAGAATCCCATGCACTGCTACAGACTAGGGACCGAGTAGCTAGGCAGCAGTTCTGCAGAAAAGGACATAGGGGTTACAGTGGACGCGAAACTGAATATGAGTCAACAGTGTGCCCTTGTTGCCAAGAAGGCTACTGGCATTTTGGGCTGTATAGGAGCATTGCCAGCAGATCGAGGGACGTGATCATTCCCCTCTATTCGGCATTGGTGAGGGCTCATCTGGAGTACTGTGTCCAATTTTGGGCCCCACACTACAAGAAGGATGTGGAAAAATTGGAAAGAGTCCAGCAGAGGGCAACAAAAATTATTAGGGGGCTGGAGCATATGATTTATGAGGAGAAGCTGAGGGAACTGGGATTATTTAGTCTGCAGAAGAGAAGAATGAGGGGGGATTTGATAGCAGCCTTCAGCTATGAAGGGAGGATCCAAAGAGGATGGAGCTAGGCTGCTCTCAGTGGTACCAGATGACAGAACAAGGAGTAATGGTCTCAAGTTGCAGTGGGGGGGGTTTAGGTTGGATATTAGGAAAGACTTTTTCACTAGGAGGGTGGTGAAGCACTGGAATGGGTTACCTAGGGAGGTGGTGGAATCTCCTTCCTTAGATGTTTTTAACGTCCGGCTTGACAAAGCCCTGGCTGGTATGATTTAGTTGGGAATTGGTCCTGCTTTGAGCTGGGGGTTGGACTAGATGACCTCCTGAGGTCCCTTCCAACCCTGATATTTTATGATTCTATGAATAAACAAAAGTGATTTTAGTAAGTATAAAAAGGATTTAAGTGGTTTCAAGTAATAACAGACAGAACAAAGTAAGTCACAAAGCAAAATAAAGCAAAAACACGCAAGTCTAAGCCTAATACATTAAGAAACTGATTACAGGTAATATCTCACCCTCAGAGATGTTCCAATAAGCTTCTTTCACAGCCTAGACTCCTTTTTAGTCTGGGCCCAATCCTTTCCCCTGGTACAGCAGCCATCTCAGGTGGTAAGCAGGGGTTTTCTCATGACTGGCACTCCCCTTTGTCCTGCTCCACCCCCTTTTATAGCTTTGGCACAAGGCTGGAATCTTTTGTCTCTCTCGGTCCCCACTCCTCCTTCTAAATGGAAAAGTACCAGATTTAAGATGGATTTAATTATCAGGTGTAATATCCCTAGTCTCCATTCCCCATGGGCTGGCCCACATGTACACAGGAAGCTTTGCAGGTAAATAAACCATTTACAACCAATTGTTCTAGTCAATGGGAGCCATCAAGGTTTTAAACCACCATTAATGGCCCACACTTTGCATAATTACAATAGGACCTCAGAGTTATACTTCATATTTCTAGCTTCACATACAAGAATGATACATGCATACAAATAGGAGGAATATATTCAGTAGGTTATAACCTTTGTTATGATACCTTACAGGAGACCTTTTGCATAAAGCATAATCCAGTTACATCATATTTACACTCATAAGCATATTTCCATAAAACATATAGAGTGCAACGTCACAGTAGGGATAGGGTCCAGAGTGATCTCGACAAATTGGAGGATTGGGCCAAAAGAAATCTGATGAGGTTCAACAAGGACAAGTACAGAGTCTGCACTTAGGATGGAAGAATCCCATGCACTGCTACAGGCTGGGGACTGACTGACTAAGCAGCATTACTGCAGAAAAGGACCTAGGGATTACAGTGGACGAGAAGCTGGATATGAGTCAACAGTGTGCCCTTGTTGCCAAGAAGGCTAACGGCATATGGGGCTGCATTAGTAGGATCATTGTCAGAAGATCGAGGGAAGTGATTACTCCCCTCTGTTAGGCCCTGGTGAGGCCACATCTGGAGTATTGCATCCAGCTTTAGACCCCCCACTACAAAAAGAATGTGGACAAATTGAAGAGAGTCCCGCGAAGGGCAACAAAAATGATTAGGGGACTGGGGCACATGACTTATGAGGAGAGGCTGAGGGAACTGGGCTTATTTAGTCTGCAGAAGAGAAGAGTGAGGGGGGATTTGATAGCAGCCTTCAACTATGAAGGGAGGATCCAAAGAGGATGGAGCTAGGCTGCTCTCAGTGGTGGCAGATGACAGAAAAAAGGAGCAATGGTCTCAAGTTGCAGTGCGGGAGGTCTAGGTTGGATATTAGGAAAAACTATTTCACTAGAAGGGTGGTGAAGCACTGGAATGGATTACCTAGGGAGGTGGTGGAATCTCCTTCCTTAGAGGTTTTTAAGGCCTGGCTTGACAAAGCCTTGTCTGGGATGATTTAGTTGGGGTTGGTCCTGCTTTGAGCAGGGACTTGGACTAGATCAGGGGTGGCCAACTTGAGCCTGAGAAGGAGCCAGAATTTACCAATGTACATTGCCAAAGAGCCACAGTAATATGACAGCAGTCCCCCCCCATCAGCTCCTCCCCGCCAATCCCAGCTCCTCCCACCCACCGGCAGCCCCGCCAATCAGCACCTCCCCCTCCCTCCCTATCAGCTGTTTCGTGGCATACAGGAGAGTCTTGGGGGGGGGGGGAGGGAGGGAGGAGCGAAGGCATGGTAGGCTCAGGGGAGGGGGCAGCAAGGGGTGGAGTGGGGGCAGTGCCTGTGGCAGAGCCAAGGGTTGAGCAGTGAGCACCCCCTGGCACATTGGAAAGTTGGTACCTGTAGCTCCAGCCTCAGAGTTGGTCCTAAACAAGGAGTTGCATATTAACTTATGAAGAGCCGCATGTGGCTCTGGAGCCACAGGTTGGCCACCTGTGGACTAGAGGACCTCCTGAGGTCTCTTCCAACTCTAATATTCTATGATTCTATGATTCTCTCTCTTTGAACTGCAGTTTTGTCAAAGCATAACTTTAAAATGAAGAGGCAGATGATTTGCCTCTGAATTTATGTGAATATATGGGCATATGCACATTTGCATTTTAATATTTTTCTGCTACTGCTTCACTTGGTCTTGATCTCTGCCTTACTTGCTGTGATGTTATCTGATTAAAATATGACCATGTAGATCATTGTTGCTACCGCTGTTATATAAATCACAACAAATCTTATACAAAGTATTTCAAGTAAGGTGTCTATGAAAAAGTTATGATTTGCTAAATATGATTATCCTATTTGTATGCATGTATCATTTTTACATTTGACGTTATGAGTATTGGCTCTATACCTGTATTTCAAATGTGTTTGCTTCTTGGTAACACCCACAAGGTATTTAGCCTGCACTTGAACACATTGAAGGCTGTTCAAGTTGAATGGCCCATCAAAGAACACTTAACTTACAATGGACCATGGAAGACGCCAATCTACACTTTCCTGAGAACATTCTAACTAGAGTATGGGTAATTGCCTCTGCTATGATTTAGGGCTAGTCTACACTGGCAACGTTAAAGCACTGCCGTGGCAGCGCTTTAACCTGGCTTGTGTAGTCGCGGCAGAGCGCTGGGAGAGAGCTCTCCCAGCACTCTAAAAAACCCACCTCCACGAGAGGCGTAGCTCCCAGCACTGGTAGCACGGCTCCCAGCGCTTGTGCACTGTCTACACTGGCGCTTTACAGCGCTGAAACTTCCAGCGCTCAGGGGGGTGTTTTTTCACACCCCTGAGCGAGAAAGTTGCAGCTCTGTAAAGTGCCAGTGTAGACAAGCCCTAAGGAAGCATGCACGGACATATGACTTGCCCATGTGACTCCAAACTCCATCTTGTTACCTTGTAATTTTCCACAAACTAGAACAATGGGTTTCCCTTCACTTGGGAGAATTTATGAAAGGCCCTGGAAACATCTCCCTTTTGCCTGTTTCCAGCTCAAACCTCTGGACTATGAACTTATACTAATGGGAGCATTCTAACCAAGGGACTGAGGACCTTCCATCACTGCTACAAGCCTGAACCAAGAACCTTACAATTATTGTATGTATTTGATTCCTTTAACCAATTTTAACTCACCTTTCTTTCTTTTTTATATATAAACCTTTAGATATTAAATACTAAAGGATTGGCAACACCGTGATTATTGGGTCAGATCTAAGTTATATATTGACCTGTATATGTGGCTGGTCATTTGGGATCAGAAGAACTCTTTGCTTGATGAAATTGGTTTTAAATAACCACTCGTCATTAAGTCTAGTGTTTTTGGTGGCGATACAAGGACTGGAATACCTAAGGAGACTGCTTTTCTGACTTCTTGTTAGCCAGGGAGGTGAATCAGAAGTTTACTTTTGTTGTGGTTTGGTATATCTTATGGGAGAATAACCACCAGTTCTGGGGTGTATCTGCCCCATTTCTTAGCAGTTTGTCCTGAATTTGGTATTCTCAATTGGGACCCACAGAGGCACGGTGACACTTGCATGTTTAGTAGCAACCACTGTAACAGCAAGATGGGCAAAGGAAGAGGAATGTCAGCAAGAAAACTTTACTCTAAATAGGCCAAAAAAGCCTGTTTGGTTCATTTGTCTACTTTTTCCCTTTTAAAAATGTTTTGTTGCTATTAGAAAAGGGAGATGCTCTTTGCTCTCCATTTTAAATGCTTCAATTTAATAAGCCCGTATTTGGCAGGAGATGTGGTTTGGGGTTTGTGTGAGAAAAGTGTTATTCACCACCTCCTAAACCACAAACATATGGAGGAGGCACAGCTTAAGGGGTGATGAACCAGTTAAAAGTATGGAGAAAAATGTTAACAGAAGTATTCCTACAACTTTAAAGCATTCGCTGTACAGTGAAAAGAGGGTACAGAAATGGCAGGAACAGCCATAAAATTAGAACTTTATCTAAGGTGTCCTTTTAATATTTATCCTTAGCTAAGGCTATTCTACAGCTTTATGAATCCAGTAACAGAATAGTAAAATATGATAGAAACAAAGCTAAGTAGTGTCATATTCATATCAATTATGGAGCAATGATCAAATGGTGGTTTGCATTTCAGTAATAGTTTGCATGCTCTGACCTAGACAGACAAGTTCAATTCCACCAGTGTCATAGGAAACAGGCAATAGTGGCCATTGGAGCTGCTTATTTTTTTTCCCAATGGAATATTTTTAATGGAAAATGTGATTTCATTAAAAAAAATCAAAACATTTCATAAAACGATGTCAATCTTGACAAAATTTGTTGACTTTCCTGTTTTCTTTTAATAATGTTTCCACTCATTTTAATTTTACTTTCATATTATATTAATATACTGACTTTGATATTATATTTATTATAATGTAAGCTGCTCATGCAGTCCCCAAACTACATTTCCTGCCAAAGTAATGTGCTTATTTCATTGAAACATTTAAAATTATATTCTTATGTTTCAACATTATTGTGACGGGGTGAACCAACCCCGCATTGGGCCAATGGGAACAGACCAATCACTGTGGGCCCAGGAGGCCACACACCCTTTCCCCTGCTGCACATGCTCCAGGTGAAAGAGCCAGATAAAAGGAGGCAGCCCAGCTCAATTGGGGCTGGCTGTGGAGGAGAATGGAGGATCCTGCAGTACACAGCCCGAGGTGCTGGTGATGCTCTAGGTGGCAGAGCCCGTGGACCTGACTACGCTGCACATGACTCATGGACTGTGGAGACTGATAGGGATGCCAAGCTGCCGCTAGCCGAGAAGATTCCTGGGACGCAATTTATGGTAGGAAGTGACCAGGGGATGTAGCAGAAGCCGATTCTTAAACCTTTAATGGGGACGTCCCTGGCGTCGTAGGGCCCTGAGTTGGAACCCAGTGGAGCAGGTGGGGCCAGATTCCCCTACCACAGGCCATCAGGCTTGGCTGTTGTTTGCTCTCAGCCCCGGCACAGGGGCTACAGACTGATTGTTTTTCTGCCCCTGCCCCTGAGATTAGAAGAAATACGATACCCTTGTTTCACTCAACTGCAATCTGTCTGCCATGAGTTAACATCCTGCAGTGACTGGAAATGGAAACTCAGAGGTGATGATAATGAAAATAGGAGTCTTGTGCTACCTGTTATCCAGCACCAGAAAAAAAATGTGAAGTGATTTTTAAAAATCAAAGGAACATACTGCAGACATACTGGTATAAAAGTGGGTTTCTAAGCCATCCTCAATCTCCAATAATTATAGAATTTTTCAAAAGGAATAAGATGTATGTCAGAATATAAGTTTATCCTCCTCTAAGATTGAGGGGAAAGATTAATACTCTGCTTGAACCCCAGGTAAGCATGTATTATTTTCACACAAATTATTAAAAATCATGTTATTTTTGTTCTCTTCTACAGATCTAATGCCTGTAATGCATGTCTCATTTTTTTATTTTTTCTTGGAACCACAGTGAGTAGAAAATGAACAAGGAAACTGGAACAGCTGCATTATTTATCCTTTCCCTCCAGCAACAGCAGCACAAATCATTGGTGTGCTAGTTATGCAAATACTGATTGCCAGATAATGCTGTTTGTTATTCAAGTGTATGTTGATTGGCCTAAATGTTTGTAGTAACAAGTATGGGAGTAAGTATCCGAGAGGTAGCTGTATTAGTCTGTATCCACAAAAACAACGAGGAGTCTGGTGGCACCTTAAAGACGAACAGATTTATTTGGGCATAAGGTTTCATGGATAAAAAACCCACTTCTTCCATGCATCTGAAGTGGGTTTTTTATCCATTAAACCTTATGCCCAAATAAATCTGTTAGCCTTTAAGGTGCCACCAGACTCTTCGTTGTAAGTATGGGAGGTGATTCATATTCGGTTTCAAACTTGAATTAAATCAAAGTATGGGTTAAATGTGAAACAAAATACAGCTCCTTGCCCCTTGGATCTGCTACTTTGTCACCAAAAAGACTGAGAGGCTTGATAAGTCTTTACATAAATATTTTTAACCCACCAAAACATCTGTGAAGGGCTTGGCACGAGCTTTTGAATCCTATTTTGCACCTCATCCAAACCTCCCAAAGTTCCTTGTTGACCTAGTAAGCCCCTATATCAAGCCACCTTATCAGGCCCCTACTCTTTATTACTTCCCTTTTCACGACATCCCATTTGGCTTGCGAGAGTTTGCCCAGGAAGGTGGAAATTAACTGTAACTTCATCAACCAACTGGGCAGACTTCAGCTGCAGTCAGTTCTATTTAAACAAGTTTTAAAAGTTGATCAAGCAAACAGTCTAAATTAAGTTAGTTACCATTGACGGGAGTTACAATCAAATCCTTTTCAGGCAGCGATTTGCATTAATGTGCTTAGTGAGGCTAGGCATTGGCCTTTGAAGTCTCATTAGATAACTCAGAACTGTGCCCCTGAATTTAGGGGGATACAGGGTAGTCCCTGGTGGAACAGTGCCAGGCTCTCATGAAAATGTACATATAGCTGCTTCTTTTTGGAGTTAGGGCAGAGAGAGGGCAGGCCTGCAAAGATGTAGTGCCTGACCCTCTTGTTGGCCTTAACTAGAGTAGGATGAGATGCAAAATTCTTGTATAAATTAGTTCAGCAGTCTGGCTGTCAGGAGATTCTAGATTGGTTTTGCTAGTAAGTATGGATGTACCTCAAACTCTGGAATCCTGGGCCCAGGAGGCTGGTGACAGTGAGGTGCAGTACAGAGACAGGAAGCTGTTACAGTTCTCCCAATACCTCCTCTGAAGCAGCTCTCCACATCCATCTCCTTCTGCTGTAGCTGGTGCGATTGGCCCTCAAAACCTTTAGGTCACAAGGGACAAACCAGATAGCGCTGATCGGTGCAGACAACACAGCAAAGGTGTCATAAATTAACATGCAGGACTAGCACAAGAAACCATGATCCTGATGGGCTTGGCAGAATCCCATCTGATAACCCTCAAAATGATATGCCTGGCTAGCATGCACAACCTTGAAACAGGCTAGTTGAGTATGAGGGGGTCAACTCACCGCTGGCACTTCATTGTGGCTGGCCATGGCATGGCAGTTCGCTCTCTACTGGGGTTTACTGCCACTGGCTGTCAGGATCCCAACAAAAGCATTCAGGGCCAAGGGTCAGAGCAGGGACAGACCTGAGGCTAGGAGTAGCCAAGGCGTTTGTAGTCCGGTCTAGGCCAGGGTTGATACCAAGGATCAGAGTTTGAGTCAGATTTCAGGGTCTGAGTCAGGAGGCAAAATCCAAATCAAGCCACAAATTCAAGAGCAAGGAACAGTCATGACCGTTACAGAAGATCCACACTGTTGCCTGGACACTTCCTGAAATGCCCCTTAGGTTTATAAAGGTCAGGGAGCCAATCAGGAGCCATGGGGCTGCTGTCTGTCAAACCCTTGAGATGGAACTGCCTGTGATCTGTGTCCAGTGTTTCATGGGAAGTGGAGCACAGGTTAGTTACTGCTGCCACTGGGTGGCAACCTGAAGCTTTCAGCGGCCTAGTAGCACTACAGGCCTGTGGGGCATTACATTAGGTGCTCCATCTCTGTGGTGGTCTGCCTCTTCCTGTCACTTGATCCTTCAGCCAGGTCATTTCAAAGACTCTCCCCTTCTGGGGTAGTCCATAAAGAAAAGGCAAGGGGAATTGACACAAAAAACAGAGTTAATGAAAGAGAGGGGAATACCTCCATCTCAGGGTGGATCAGGATCAGGCCCTCCCTTCCCTCAGTGAGGGACCTTCAGGCAGTTGTTATTGGGGCAGTTCCTGCCTTTCCTCAAGAGTTGAGGGTTATTGGTCTGCCCAGTGATGAGCTTTTCTGTTTCCCTTTTAATTCCTCCTCCAGCCTATACATGTCTTGCAAGTGTAGCAGGGCAGAGCTGAGTTAGCCCAGACCAGCTCTTTAACCCCTTGTTGTCCAGCGTGGGGTTTGTATACCCCATCACAGTGAATCAAACATCTCTTTTCCCAGGGGAATGGCAGCTAAACCAGAATGTGTTCCTACAGGTCTGCAAGCATTGGGGCAAGCCATCATCAAATCTGGTTGCCAAAATTTGGAATTTCCAGATTGCAAGGAATTCTGACATTTTGAAATTTGGTTTCAGTTCAATTCAATTTGAAACCAATTTTTTCAAAATTATTTGTGAACTGGGGTTTGCAAAAATTTGTTTTCAAATCAAAATATGCTCCCCAATCCCCAGCAGCTGCTTAGTGGAAATGACACGATTCATGTTGGTTTCACTGCTGTCAACTACTGAAAAGCATCAGTGAAATTTGACATGAATCATGTCAGCAGCTGCTGAGGATCCTGGGGTCCGCAGATCCAGGGCAGCCCTGCCGTGTGGACTATCCCAAACCTGGGGACCCTGGGGCTTCCAGACTCCTGAGTCAGCTGGCTCCCTGAGCTGCCTGACTCCCACAGCCTGGGGAGCCAGGTGCCATGAGAGTCGGGCAGCCTAGGGATTCAGCTGGCCAGGGAGTATGTCTCCGCAGTAGTGAGCTTGGAAGCCCTGAGAGCCCCAACTGGAGCTGGAGTTCTCAGGACTTCCAGGCTCCCAGCTGCAGTACCAGGAGCCTAGAGCCTGAGAGCCATGGCTTGAGCCAGGACTTTGAAAGCTGCTAGGCTCCCAGCACTGTGGCAGGGAATCTGAAAGCCCTGGGGTCCCCTTATGGAGTAGTTACTGGTCAGTCAGAAAAATGATTCCCCAGACATGATACAAGAGACCTATTAAGGTTCACCATGGATACCCTTGATCTTCTCCACATAGTCAGATTGATCAAACTAGGGTTGCAACCTAGTGAACCTTAAGAAAGTCCATCAGACTCCTGTCTCTTTGACCCTGTGGCTAATTTAATTTTGCAGTCAATAGCAACAGACAAGATTATGAAAATTCCAGTGTGTCGGTTCCACCCACACCTCCAAAAAAATGCTGTTTGTTTGTTTGTTCTTCCAGGTTTTTTTATTTTTTGAACTTCTATGTCACTCTGAAGTATTTACATGTGCATAACTTATATTGGAAAGGTTTTTAATACTAGAAACATTAGTTTCTGATTTCAGGCTCTAACTGAAACTTTAAGTACTCCAAAAAGTTGAAAGAGAAGTAACAAGAACATCAAGGTTCTTGTGCCTATGAGAAAGCAATAAAAAAATCTTATAGAAATATCTAGAGGGGCAGAGGAATGGGTGAAGATGCTAGTGATTGGAGACAAGTTAGTAGGTAGTGTGCGGAATCAACAGCCATTGGATGTTGAAGAGGGGGAAGCATTAGGAGTTATGAGCAATTAGTAGGGCTTCATTTACTAAACTATGAACATCTGGAAAGGGGGCAGGGCCTCTGAAAATGTGATTTATATTTATATATATATAAAGCTGGCTGGTATCTAATTTTTCAGTCTTCACAGTGTTAAATTCCTTAGGTAGTTATTTTTCATTCTAAGTGGAGAAGATGTGAAAGCTGCTGATCAATACTGCAAACAGATGATTAGTCATTACCAAACATTATGATTTTTTGACACTGCATTCCTAAAACTGAAGGAAGTGGCAACAAATGAACAATTAAATAGATTAAAGTAATTAAACATATTTTTTTCCTCCTCTTGGCTTTGGTCTTTTTGGCTAGCTTCTTTTCTTTAGTGGGAGATCCCAGGAGGAGAATAGAGAGGAGTCTGGATTTATTATAAATGAGAACTCTTTGACTGCATTCAGCTATTATGATGTTTGAGGGATAACTTATGTGAGTTACTTTATGTGGATGCTCATATGTTCTTTACATGCAACTTCCTTGATTTTTAATGATTGCAGATAGGAAATTTTCTTGAGCAAAAATAACTGTAAATTAACTGATTTTTTTTTAATGGGATAGATAAAAAGACAGAGCCCTGAGCTAACTTTTATTGGAGAATTCTCACCCCCTAAAAACAGATATAGGACAGGGTGGCTGACCCCTGTGATTAAAGCAGGTCTGGCTCCCTGCACCAGAGCAATTGCTCCCATTTGGCCAATTAAGAAGGCAGAGGAGCACCTGGGGGCTATACAAGGTCAGGGAGTAATCCGATGAGACAGACTTGGTGAATCAGAGTTGCCTGTGTGGGAGTCAGGGGCAGATGAGGGCGGCTAGAGATCAGGGGACAATGGAAGGTCCTGGAAGGAAGTAGAAGGTGTTTCCTGGGGGAAAGGCTGAATTCAAAGAGAACAGTAAGAGGGATTTACTGGCTGACTTCCCCCAAGCCACACAGCCAGGGCCAGAGGACTGAAGGCAGGAGCAGCAGCAGATGTCTGCTGGCTCTGAGCTGGAGCCAAAGCCCACATAGTGCTGAAAGCATGGGAGCAGCAGAGGGCTGGGATGACTTACCTGCTGATGTCTGTCTCTGTCCTAGAGAGTTGGACATAGAGGAACCATAAGAGGGCCAGGGGGAGTGAAGGATGCTCCCCTTATGAAGATGACCACCCAGCAGAGAGACTGTAGGGATTCCTGTTGAGAAAAGGGGGGTTGCATTCCAGGTGGATGAGCTGGGGTGGCTTTCCTGGTACAAGGATGGGAGAAGACTGGTAGAGAGCTAGCGTATGATGAGGGATGTCAGTGTTGTATTTGATGTAATGTTTGGATTATGGTTGTGGGACTTTGTGCTAGGATTTGTTTTCTTATGGCTTGTGCATGGGACTTTTGTAACAAATTAACCCCACAAGGGCTAGACTATTTTGACTGTTTTGTAGGACTCTGAAGAGGAAATTGAGTCAGGTATACCTGTCCTGCTGGGTCTGCTGCAGGACGGCACTCTGGGAGGGGCTGTCCTATCATGAGGATGTTATCATTGTTACTAATAATCTGAAAACAAGGCTTTTAGGTTAGAAAATTGAAAATATCATGAGGAAAGTCTAAAATTGATTTTTTTTCCCTCAGTCCACTATTAGTTCGCTAGAAGGAGACTGATACAACAAAATGTTTAATACTATAGACACTTTCATTAACTGCTAAACTCTCATTAAAACTTGTATGATGCATGCCTTGCTTTACACTGAGTTTAAGCACTGTCTTCTGAGTTGGTGGTGTTACACCTTCTCTAATTAATTCTTTAAGAAATAGACAAGTAAGATAGTTAATCTTTTACATTTGCATTAAGCCTGTCATCCAGAAGGACCTTGAAAATGTCTTCATGAACAAAGGTAAATTAAATAACATCCTGACAACAGGTTGGCTGTTGCCTCATGAAAATATGGTGCTATGCAGAAAAAACACAGAGACAATATTAGATACACAAAGATGTGTTAAATATGTATTAGTGCCGGAAGACAACTAAGATGAGTGAAACCTTCTGCTTTGATGTCTGAGTTTTGAGAGTTGCTGTACTGGAGGGTAATTACGGAACAGTAATTGAAATTGGAGTTGTGGTAACTGATAACTTCTGTGACAGGTATTTAATAAGAAGCTGGAAGTTTTGGGCTGTCAGTTTTACTGTTAAACTCATAGTAATTAGGGTTATTTGCAGAAGTGGCTGAAAGTGTTTGAAGATGTAACATTAAATTTGACAATATGAGAAATACATCTGCAAGTACTTCAAAAAGCATAGTCAGTACAAAGATGGAAACCGGAGCTCTGGTAGTGAATGGAAAGGTTTCCTCTTGGTGTCAGATGCTAATCCAGCTTCTGCTTTAACTTTTATTTAGCTCTTCTTTCAGGCATTGTGGTCTGGAGAAATGGGCACAGTGTTGGGAAGCAGGAAGTACTGACTTCTAATCCTGGCTCTGCTGATGACTTGATGTGTGACCTTCGGCAAGTCACTTAACCATTCTGTCTCTGTTGTCCCAGCTGTAAAATTGGGATATCACTGTGTACTTGTCTCACAACGCTAATTTCTTACTTTCTTTCAGTGCTTTGAGCATATAAAGAGCTATATACAAAGTGGTGGTGTTATTGTATTCAATATATGTAATGAGATTATAAAATTGTCACAGCTCCAAGAAATGATTAAACATGACACAGTTTGGCAATGAAATGGCTCTTTGGCTGAGGGTTGGCTGCTACTGAATAAGGGGATATATAGGAAAGACTCTCCAAACAGAAAGGGAGGATTAGAGGATATAGGGGGCCTGTGGTCACAGGGGAGATGGCAGGAGAGCGCAAAGGAATTTACAGTGTGAACTGAGAGAGATGCAAGAGATTGAGGAGTTTCATAGGCCCTTCCTACACTCTCACACTGTTATCAGAAACCATGTTTAAATATGTGCCTTGTTAGCAGGATATTAAAACAGTTTTCTTGACCAAAGATGTTAATGTTCTATACAGGTTCCCAAAACTGTGCTATAGACTTGTGAACACAGTTTCATTATAATCTAGACAGGACCAGAGAGAGAGGGGACTCTGATAGAAAAGTTTTTTTTTTGCCGGGGAGGGGGCAGGGGCATTAGGGTAGGCTGGCCTTAGCGTGGGAATGGAGTGGGAGTCCTAACAATGAAGCGACGGTGAGTGTGAACCGATAGGGAGTGGCGCATCCAAGTAGCATAAGTCACTTTACATGTAGTCTGTTATTTAGCACTGAACTTATTTTCTTCCTTCTGCATTAATATATATTATGACAATCTTTTAAAGATTTTTAAAGGTAGAGAAATGGTTATTTTTGATTAGTAAGTTATAAAATTGTTACAAATAACTTGCTCTTACACATGAAGCAGCCCATAATATGCTCATATTCCCCTCTGTTAATCAGCCTCTTTTCTTCCTCACCTCCTCCATCTGTTGCAGAAAATCCTTTATCCACTTACCTCCTACTTTTTATTGGATCTTGACCAGCACATGCTAAACTAAAATAGAAGTAAAGCTGAAAGCTCTGTTGATCTGAAAGGTCCAGTGTTGGGGGGATTAGCCATTTCTTTCATCATATCGTGCAGTTTTTGGTGACTGCAGTTATCCTTCTCTGAATTTCAGCTGATGCCTCCTGTGATAAGCATAAGAGTTACGGCTCTATCTTGTTTTTGGAAATTTGCTCTATTGACGAGGTAAAAGAGAACAATGGAAATTTGCTCTATTGAAGAGGTAAAAGAGAACAATGAAAATAGATTGTGTAACAGTTACTGTTTCAGATTTTCAAATGAATGTGTGGCGCTATAGCACCACAATCTATACTTACCTAAATTGTCTTTCTAATTGTATCTTTAAGGAATTATCACAACAGTGTCTATGGTTCCTCACTCCCTCTTTGGGAGCAGGTTATTTTACTTCCTAAATTCTTGGACCATATTACAAAGATTGATTGGGTTCTAATCACGGTGGAACTGGGATATACCCTGCAATTCACCTCTATCCCCCCCACCAACCCTTTTCAGGGTCCATTCTCACATGATCATACTAATTCAAGAAGTTCAGTCTTTGTTATGGCTAGGGGCTATAGTAGAGGAACTACCTCTCAGCTTCACAACAAGGGATTCTATTCCCATTATTTACTCATTTCAAAGTCCAAGGGAGGCCTCAGATCTATGTTAGACCTGCAAAACCTCAACAGATACATCTAAAAAAAAAGATGAAGTTTCATGTGGGTACCCTAGCATCTGTTATCCCATTCCTAGATCCCAATCACTAGTTTGCTGGCCTCAGCTTAAAGGATGTCTGTTTCCATCTGGCTATTCACTAGAATCAAAGCTGGTTCTTAAGGTCCACTGTTGATTATCAGTTTATGGTCTTCCCTTTTGACCTGTCACAAGCCCCTCAAGTCCCCACATGACAGTAGCTGCAGCACATCTCAGGAAGGCAGGTGTCCAGGGGTACCCATAACTGGATGACCGGTTTGTTGGCTGGTTCTCAACTTGACCCCTATGAGGGCATATTCTCAGATGAGGTTCCAGGAGATATTGGACCTATGTAAAGACTTCAAGGCATAACCTCGTATGACAGTGAGGAACTGCCTAAAACTTCTAGGTCACATCATCTTGCACATACATGACTCCCTATGCCAGACTTCACCTCAGAGTCATGCAGAGGTGGTTGAAGTCTGTCTACTCTCCCTCTCATCATCCACTGGACATGCTAACTCATATGCCTGCAAATGTTAGCCATCTATGGCTGGGTGGATGGACCCTGTCAATGTATGCGGCAGGGTTCCTGTTGCCCCAATCCTCCCCTCCATGATCCTACTCACAGATGCGTGTTTGTTTTTTTATTTCTTTGTTTTTTTTCAGTTAGAGAGCTAATCTAGGAGATTTCCAGACTCAGGGTCTCTGATCAGATCAGGACTCTCTCTCTCTCCACATCAGTGTTTAAGAGTGTCAAGCAATCTACCTGGCTCATCAAGTATTTCTTCCCTACATCAAAGGTTGTTCTGTGCAAGTGCTCACCAACAACACTGCTGTGATGTTTTATCTAAACAAGCAGAGGTGCCAGGTCAGAGCTCCTCCATCAAGAAGCAATGAACTTGTGGGCTTTCTGCATCCAAAAACAGAACTACTCTCAAAGCATCTCACCTCCCCAGTCACCAGAACTGTCTAGCAGACCATCTCAGCAGATTGTTCAGCAGAGAGCAGGAATGGTCCCTCAGACCTGACATAGCAAAGTCCATTCTTCAGATTGGGGGAGTGCCAGAAATGGACCTGTTTGCTAACAAAACAGGAAGTGTCACCAGTTCAGTTCAACTGCAGGTCACAGCCAGATGCCTTCCTACTGTTTTGGAGGGGAAACTTCTATACACTTTTCCTCCCATACTTATTGTGCTGAGAGTTTTGTTCAACCTCAGACAGGATCACACTATGCTAATTTTGATAGCACCAGCCTGACCTCCTCAGTTTTGGTTCTTGGACCTGTTGAGTCTTTCAGTTTGACATCCCATATCTCTCCCCTGGCTGCCTTTGATAACTGATTTACCTCAGACTAGCATAACACTTTTACAAAGAAAGGTCCTGGGAAGAGCAGTAACAAAATCAGACTAGGTTTTGATAGTCCTGTGCACCTTTGGGTTTGTACTGTTTCTTTTCAATTTGTTACAAAATAACTTTCAAGGGTTACATGAAAATAAGATACAATATATCTGAAAAGGAGCTGTAATTTTGTTTATAGGCTTGTTACAAATGGGTGGGGCTGTGCCTTTGATTATTTACCTTTTATTTTTTTTAAAAAGGGTAATTCTAGAGGTCTCTACTCTTTTGTTACACAGCTAAAAATCATTTAGAAGATAAGTACAATTTAATTTGCATTTAAAAACAAATTGTTTTGAATACAGCTTAATTTGATCAATATACTGATCAACATGTCACTGAGTGGTGAGACTGTCACCAAGATAACAATAGCAATAAAATATGTTGGAGATAACAAATGTGTAAGTGTTTTGTTTAAATAGCACATGTTAAATATTTTTCTATTAAAAACTAAGGAAATTCACAAACAAAAACTTAATTTAATGTTAATAAAGGTTGCTCTCCTCAGTAAACTAAACCATAAAAAATTAGGAAATACAAAGTTAATGACTCCCAAGTTAAGATATATCAGATGAATGTTGCCCATACAAGATCTCATTATTTTTATTTTTACACAGGACCACTGGTTCCTTCAGTGCACAGGAGCTACTCTGGGGGTGAATCAGTGTCGTGTACTAAGGAGGCTGTTGTCTGTATCACCCCTTCCTCACTTGTTGCAGAAGTTGGAAGGCTTGTACTATTTGAAGTACCAGGGATGGGTGGATGTAGGCCCACCCAAAACTAAAGGCTCTGCCCCTCAATTAAGGGGGAGGAACCACTGATGCAGGCAGGAGAAAGGGTGAGGTCAGAAGTAAAGAATCAGGGAACTGGAAGGGGACATCAAGCAGAGAACCCTGGACAGCACCCACTGCTTCTCCAAGGCATCCAAGAGAGGCAGTGGACACCTCCCAGAGGAACTTTGCCCAGAGGCATGACTGAACAAGGGACTAGAAATAGGCTCTACAGTCAGAGTGCTCCCCATCCAGCTTCCTCCTCTTGGTGTGATGGATGGCCATCTTGGTGAGCACCAGAAGAAGGCTGATGAGGAGGTCTCGCAATTTTATGGGGCCACAGTGTGTGTGTGGATCAGGAGGCGCAGAGCAAAGTGCAACCAGAACCTCAGTAGGAGATTCTGGAGGAGCTGGAAGAGGGGCTCCAATCTGATGCACTGTAGGTAGATGTGCACCAGGATCGGACTCTCACCATAGAAAGGACCGGTGTTGGGGGAATTCATGAACCATGCTATGAGCTGCCAACTAATATTCCTGGTGGGCCCTGGGACCAGAGTGGAGTACAAACTGTCCCACCAAGGATCCTCATGTCACAGCAAGGCCCACCACTTGGTGTCAGGATGAGACACAAGGACAAGGAAGTGGATGGTATGAAGCATGAGTGTATACAGATGTTCTCTGGGCACGGTTTGGAGGCAGATCGACCTGGAAGGTGTGAAGTGAATGAGGCAGGCGATTTAGGAAGAGAAAGCATGATCTCCTGGTTAATACAGTTGAATGCTGCCTTGGAGAACTGGATTCTATCCCTGCCTTTGCCACAGAGTTCCTGAGTGATGCTGGGCTAATCTCTTAAAGCAAACTTCACTTCTGCCTATAATTAAATCCTGTAAGTAACACACATGCCCAGGGGGCAAAATTAAAGTTGTTTGGGCAATGTTCATTCTGGTATTTTCAGGACTTTGCAACTCTTTAATCCTTAACTTTGCATTTCCTAATGTTCCATGGTTTAGTTTGATGTGAACAACCTTAACTAATGTTAAATTAAGTTTTTTTGTTTGTGAATTTTCTTTCTTTTGCTACAGAAAAGAATAGAGAACTGTGTGCAGAAAAGAAACCTGCATATTTATCATCAAAGAGCAATTTAAAAAAAAATAATCTAAAATTCGTTGTTAGAGTTCCAGTCTTCTTAGGGGGGTGGTCATTATTAGCTGGCTCTGTACACTCACCATATACATAGAATATGATCTCCAACTGGAGAGCTTTGAGGCAGTGTGAAAGTAAAATAGTCTTCTGAAAATCCTGCATTTAACAACCACCTAATTTATATTTCTATATCATGAACACTTTCATCTTTAATTACTGTCAAAAGCTTTGTCCTTCTTGGATTGGATTCTGTATCTCTTCATACTGGTTTGTAGTGGGGATGGAAACATTTCAGAAGCTAGAGAAGTTCAGTTCGGCCAGTATACCGATTCTTGGGAGTAATTTCAGACATCTTTTTGTGTCATTGAGTTTTCTAGTACTCCTTGGTTTTAGACAGACTGGATGAATGTATTGCTTATAATTTACAAAATGCCACTGATATACATGGTACATTACAGAAAAGAAGACAAGCTCCCTGTTCCAAGCTGTATACAATCTCATTCACATAGATAACGTCTAAAGAAATGGCAACAGACCTGGGGAAGTGGGGGAAAAGGAAGCCATTATAATTTGCCATTTGGCTTTGTGGGCCTTCAGATATTCATTGCTTCAGTAATACTTGTTTCACATACTGCTTCATTTTTTTTCATTAAAGCATAACTTAGAAGTATATGATCATTTCAGATCTGAGAGTGAATTGTAAAATTATTAGCCAAGGGTGTTCTTTGCAGTCTGTTTTGCAAAATGTTTCTGCTAGTAAAAGCCAATGAAACACCATAGAACTGGTTTTACACTCTGCCAGTTTATTCCAAGAAACTTATTTGGGCTGCTGAATCTTGTTTTCAGCCATTCTTCCTGAAAAGCACCTGTGGTGGGTGGAGGCTTCTTTTTAAATTTCTTTCTGTGTCTTCATCTTCTTCTAGTTGGCTAAAGCTCAGATAAGTAGGCAGGCCCTTTTTACATTTGAACATTAAAGCAGCTGAAAGGTCCATAGACATAAAATAATTTTAGGGCCCCCTTGTTGCCAAGCATGCCTTTAACATTCATTAGATGCATTTTCGCCTACTGTCATGCCCATTTCTTAGGATGGCATTATGCATCTTATAAATGGCTCACATGCTTGCCATTAACATAAGTGTACTGTGGGTGCCAAGCAACAAGTGAGCTTGAGAATGTTACGTGTGCCATCTTATCTCTAGAAAATTTCTCCTCTGAATTAACAGTGTATATTGCCTAATTTTTAATGTCACATTTTGACACACATTTCAAAAACTCGGGGTGAAATTCTGCCTCATTGAATTCAGTGGAGTCTGGATTTCACCCTCATTGTCTAAGTAGTTCCTAATTCTCGTGTTCCCGGGGAACACTGGCTTTAGAATTATGAAGTCCACATGGGGTATCAAAATCTATCAGAAAAGCATGAATTGCAAGCTGAAGAGATCAAGCTTGTGATAAGTTAAAACTTTGTAGTTGGGAATCATTCCTCATTAACTACCTTCCCTGACAACACAACATGGTATTCCTAATTCAGCACATATTCTCTATTAGACACAACACTACATACCCTAAAACATCAGCTAATACAGATAAAGCTTTCTGGATCAGCTGTCATGCATTCTCTGGCTATTTCTGTGGGCACACACTTCATATTCACTCTCCAAAATATACTGATCACATTTCACATGTACTGTAGCTCTAGTTGTTGTTTACAATAAATTATTCTCCCTCTAGGGGCACCAGAACAGAACTGTGTGGAAATATTCACACTCAAAGCCTAAGCAGCAGTTTTGGGGTGTTCTGCTGATTTCACTAGAAATAAGGTTGCTCCATAGCAGAGGGCACTACATGAGACCTAAGGCTTATGGACCAATGGAAGATTTCTCCCCCCCCCCAGTGCCCCACACCAGTGGTTCCCAAACTGGGGTTTGCAAAATGTTACAGGGGGTTCTCGGGGGGGGGAATTCCCTGATGGCAGATAGAGCTGTTCCTAGAGACCCTGGGCAGCACGGGGCCAGGAGCCCAGAGTCCCTGAACTTCCAAGAGCTAAGCAGATCAAAGTAAGCATATCTATCACACTGAGGAGATTTAAACTTCAAGACTCCTTATAGCAGTGGGTCTCAAACTTTTTTACTGGCAACCCCTTTAACATTGCAAGCTCTGAGTGCGACCCCCCCCCCTAAAAATTAAACACCCTTTTAAATATATTTAACACCATTATAAACGCTAGAGGCAAGCGGGGTTTGGGGTGGAGGTTGACAGCTTGTGACCCCCCCCCATGTAATGACCTCACAACCCCCTGCCTTATAGGAAATGGGAAGGGAGGTGGATATTTTTTGCTGTTTTACAATTAAATAGGCAGCTTGTATTGTTTTTAAAATTATTATGAAGAACAAGTTTAAGCTTTGTTGTAACGTGCGTTGTTTGCCTCGACTGCTCAAGATCTGAATGATTGTGTAGGAGGAACTCTTTGAGTTGGCTTCTTAAATACCTTCATGCTGTTTCACATCTGATACTCCTTGATGAAACACGGGAGCCTTGTCTTATAACAGGCTTATTCACGGTGATACAAGCTACGAAAGTGAGACCTTGGAAGTGTTGCCATTTTCATAATGTAATAAAAATACTGTAATGATAAAAAATAGTGTGTAATAAGCATGTCATAAAAACAAATTTTATATTTCCAAGATCACTGCTTTTATAATTTATATTCAGGTACAGGAGAAAATCCCTGGAAATATTCATTTTTGGGAGGGGGTTCATGAGACTTGACATTTGAGTGAAAGGGGTTCACAGGTTGTTAAAGTTTGGGAACCACTGTCCCACACACACTTCTGTTAGCCATGCATCACTAGATCCTAATATTTTGGATGGCTATTAGTGTCCCTTGGTTTTATAATCAGCCAGCAGCCTGCTCTAGGTTTCCTGGAATGGAGCTAGATAGTGGAGTGCACTGCCACTATTATAATGTAGCCTCAATAAACAGAGAAAATGAATATACGGCTATTTGCTCATCTTAAATCCCAACCAGGGATGTTATTACAAGTTATATGCATATCTAGCATTTTGCCTAATCCTTGTTACCGCCACGAAAACACCTTAACCTGGATTACTACATGAGCAGTGGGGAGGAACGTCAAAGTGAAAAATGAAGGGAACCTGTAGAATTCAGTTGGCAAGAAGTTACACTCCTGTTATGAAAACAGAACGTAGAGAAATTTAACATGTCAGGTAATCAGTGACAGTGTTTTGAGCATTTACGAGACAATCTATATGGAGTGAGCAGTAATAAAATAGTAGAAAAGAGCTACTTGAACAATTTCCCAAATGAACTAGCGACTCCAGTACAGAAGGGATACACAAGGCCCTCTGTTTCACTTTAGTGCCACATAAGCTTGTAGTGCCACAAATCCTGGTCATGCTGAAGTCATGTGGCAAACCTCCCATTGATTTCAATGAGACCAAGACTTGGCGATTAACGTGGGTCTTGAGGTAAAGCTTAAGTAATGTATTAGGCCTTGTCTCGCTACGCTATGGTGAATTTCAACCTTGAGGTAGTATATTAACTACAGTAGCTTTTGTTCAGTGCTTGAAGACATTTCTGTTTCTGTAAAAATCCTCTTCTTGGCTACAGCTACAGCCCTTAGCATAAATTATTTGGTACGTCATTGATCATATTTCTACTTCCCAGAATATTGTTGCATTTCTGAATACAGCTCCTAATAAGGTCTGTAATTTTAAATCTCTAGTTGAAGATTAAAGGACTTTATATCTTCAAAGAGAATTTAAAAAAAATAACCAAACTGTGAACTCCTCAGGGCAGGAATCATGCCTTCCATGTTTAGTGACTGGCACATTGGGTAAACTACTGTAAATAAATACATAATAGCTAAGTGTTTAAATCTGGGCAAAGGGGGAACATATTGGAGGTTCTCACTGATTTTCATTTTTAATCTACAAGATTAGAAAATAGCATTACCTAAATGATTTTTATGGTGGGCCATCCCAAAATCTTGACATCACATGTGGCTGTGGATGCCGTAGCAACTGCAGCTGTGTTGTCAAGGAAACAGCCTTGTGCTCAGCAGGCAAAACCAATGAGGATTAAGCATTGCTATATTCTAGTTAAGCCTCTGTGACCTTATCAGAGAGCAACAAGATCTGTCTGTTCTTTACCGTGCAGGTGTCCGTTTAGTAGGGAGGGAGATATGCACAGATATACTCTCACAATGTACCTAATTTAAATGTCAGACCTGGACTATTCAAACAATGAATGCATTTTCTAGTTAAATGGATTAAAGGGCTCAATTTTTGTAAGTAACTTTTGTTTTTTAAATGCTACAATATTACCATTATGGAAGAAACCAGAGAGAAGTGAAATGTGCAGGACCATTTTACAATGGAATTTGTTTAGAACTTTGGTATGTAAGTGAAATGTTTTTCTGGGATAATTTTGTATAGAAGACAACTCAGACAAGTAAGTGTGTCATTGCACAAAATAATATTAATCTGATAGTTTGCATGGCAAGAAATAATGTTGATAGGCAGAACATGAAATGCAGTAGAGTTGATTATTACTGCTTTTTAGTATGGTACCCTTTTCATTCTTAAGAGTTAATTGGAACAGACACAATACTGAAGTAAGTTTGTCTAGCAACATATGTATATGTTCAATTCAGTATTTACAGATCTATATTTCTAGTAAGAAGAATTAAAATATAAGTGGAACCAATGGGGAGAGGAGAAAAATGCTGAATGTTTTTTTCTGCAAAGTGGGTGAGGTAGAAGAAGGGGAAAGTTTGGATAAAGTGCCACCAACACTTTAGTATTGTCTCACTTTCTCTTCACGGTGTTTTATTTTTGCTTCTAAGGCACAATAAAAAGCTCCTTTTTGGTTGAAGTTTCAGAATGCTGAACCACTGAATTTTGCTTTGTTGGAGTCTCTGTAGTTGATAATGGTTTCTCGTTGTGCTTTATTGGAAGTCACAATACTAAAGATTATTTAGGTTCTTTACATATTAAGCTCTAGGTGATATGTGTTAACATAGACTCATTCATACTAGCAGTGTTACCCATCTTATTTCAATCTCTCATGTATTCTAAAATGCCTCTTCCCTCAGCAGGCATCAGTAACAAGTTATCTGTAGGTTTGCCAAGTATTATTGGTTATGTGATCCGCTAACAATCCTATCCTTTTAATATTATCATGTGTCTGATATAGACGGTGGGAAAATGAACAAGCGATCCAGCCACATAACTGATTGTGGCAATAATATCTTGTGATTTCCCTTTTAGGTACTTTCCCCCCCTTCATTGAGTTTAAATTAAATTTGCACTAGCCAAATTATCTTGGATAATTCTTTTTTTTTATTTTATTTTATTTTTCAGATGGATTTTTGGCAAGTTTTGATGCTTCTGTTCTTGCATTTCATATGTTGTCTCTTTGCAGTGACTACAATGCTTTTCTTTTGCCACCTTTTTCACATTTGACGGTCTTGTAAAAATAGCTTATTTGGTTACACCAAGATTCTGATTATCATATATACCAGGGTTGGCCAAACTTACTGATCCTCCGAGCTGCATACAACAATCTTAAGAAGTTCAAGAGCTGGGGCGCACCTGCTGGGGCTAGGGGGCTTCAGCCCTGCTCCTGCTGAAGCACCAAGACTCCCTTTCCACACTGGACAGAAGCCCCTACCCCACCACTCCACTGCAAGGCATTGGTCCTGAGCTCTCTCCCCACCCCCGTCTGGTAGGTGGAGAATGGGGGGGGGGGGGCCTCCATGAGCCAGATTTTAATGGTAAAAGAGCCGCATGTGGCTCACGAACCACAGTTTGGCCATCCCTGAAATATACTGTACTGGACCAAAATGAGAGATCTCTACTATGCAGTGCTATTTTTGACAATTGCAGGAATTTTAAAATGGAAATTCTAGTTTCACAAATTGATTTCTAAGGCAGTTGCCATCATCATAGATAACATTTCAGATCAAAAGCTTGGGGAAACAAACCAAAGGTGAAAGTGGTTGGGAGATTTTAGGCCACGCAAGTAACTAAGGAGCAGTGCCCCCAAAAGGACATCATTGTCCCTAATCTCTTTAAAATGTAGGGATGTTAAGCTTCAAGAGGTGAGAACCTATGTAATGCTGAACCTTTTAAGTCATCTGAGTATCACAGCTGTTGAACTCCATAAATCTGTGGATTAAGTCCTTGAGAAAAGTCCAGTATGATCTGAGTATACTTAGAATCACAGATGCTCTGAGATTCCAAATGAATGGGTCAAGAAATGTGACTCCTTTCCTTATTTCCTTTGGCCAGTTTTATTTTCTATTTTTAATTTTTTCTTATTTTCAAATCACTCTTGTATCAGCCATGTGATTTATACAGAATTAAAAGAGGGGAGAGTAATGTAATTAATACCAATCCACATGGGTTTATAGAAAAAAGATCCTGACAAAATAACTTGATATCTTTTTTTATGAGATTACAAGTTTGATTGGTAAAGGTAATAGTGCTGATGTAACATACGTAGACTTCTGTAAGGCTGTTATGGTACTGCATCACATTTTGATTTAAAAAAAAACTAGAACAATATAAAATTAACATGACACATTAAATGGATTAAAAGATGGCTCACTGATAGGTCTCAAAATGTAATTGTAAACAGGGAATCATCATGGAGCGGATGTGTTTCCAGTGAGATTCCACAAGGATCAGTTCTTGGCCCTATTCTGTTTAACATTTTTATTGATGACCTGGAAGAATACGTAAAATCATCACTGATAGTTTTCAGATGACACACAAATTGGAGGAGTGGCAAATAGTGAAAAGGACAGGTCACTGATACCAAGTGATTCAGAAAGCTTGCGCCCAGCATACAGAGCTAACAATATGCATTTTAATATGTATTTAATATGTTTATATTGAGGAACAAAGAATGTAGGTCATGCTTACAGCACAGTGACTCAAAGAAATTTGGGGTTCATGGTGGATACTCTGTTGAACATGACCTCCCATGTGATGCTGTAGCCAAAAGGCTAATGTGATCCTTGGATGCATGAACAGGTGAATTTTGAGTAGGAATTTTACCTCTGTATTTGGCACTGGTGCAAATACTGCTGAATATTGTGTCCAGTTGTGGCATGCTCCGAAAGAGCCACAAGAATGACTGAAGGATTAAAAAACATACCTTTATAATGAAAGACTCAAAGAGTTCATTCTGTTTAGCTTAACGCAGAGAATGTTAAGGGGTGACTTGATTTACAGTTTACAAGTACCTACATGAGAAACAAATGGGCTCTTCAATCTAGCAGGGAAAGGTATAACATGATCCAATGGCTGAAAGATGAAGCTAAACATATTCAGACTGAGAATAAGTTGTACATTTTTAACAGTGAGAGTAATTAACCATTGGGACAACTTACAAAGGGTTGTGATGGATTCTCCATTACTGCAATTTGTAAATGAAGCTTATATGTTTTTCTAAAAGATATGCTGTAGGAATAATTTTAGGGAAGTTCTATGGCCTGTATTATACAGGAGGTCCGACTAGATGGGCACCGTGGTCCCTTCTGGCCTTGGAATCTATGATTTCATTTTCTCTTGCTGCTATTAGTTCCCACCACCTTTGGTTGTTTTAGAAGCAGTGCTACCAGCCAAGACAGCAGGATGGATTTTTCTACCTTTTTTTTTTTACTTTCCTCCTCATATCTTTCTCTCTCCCTACTTTTTTGTATGCATATTTTTGTATCTGTATTTATATTCTCTGTATCCTTTTTGCTCCTTTTTCCTTTTTTTTTTAATCCAGCAGTTTTGTCTTTTTATTTAAGTAGTCTTGATTCAATAAGCAACTTGATTTGGATTTTATTTTGAATGTGAAGCTCACTAGTATGTATGAGTTTGCTCAAGCAATGAATTCTTTGAGGGGGGAGGTTAAATAGTATTACTTCCTTTCCCATCTTTTCCCAAATAGCTTTTATGGCTATAGTTCACAATTACAAATGTCTTTTATCAAGGACACTTAATTTAGTGAGTCAAAATCAGAGTTGAGACTAATTAGGCCTGATCTGCTTATCTATATGCCAATGTAAATCAAGAGTAGTCGGTGGAAGTAAAGTGCTGTAAAAACAGTGCAAGTGGAATCAGAATTGGACCCAAATGAGTCTAAATGGGCCTGATTTCCCCCTCCCCCCCCCCCACACACACACACACTCTGTTTTTCACCTTGTGTAGATATTTACACTTGTATAAAACTTTGCCAAATCAGAATGGTAGTATTTTGAATACAGTTTGAATAGGTGTTAATGACTATATGAGATTCAAGTCAATGAACAACCAGGCCCTGTGTATTGGTGTAACTTTAATGGTGAGAGGCCAGCATTTAAGAGACGCCTGTAGCTTGAAAAGCAACTAACAGGAGTGTACAAGAATGTGCAAGTAAAAGTAGGCTTCTACCTATTTATGGTTATGTCTTCTTCTAATTCCTTCTCCTATAAATTACATCAATTTAGATTTCCTTATACTCACTTCCATGTATCGTGACTAGATAGCAAGTGTGGAAAAAATTAGGACAGGGTTGGGGGGTAAGTGGTGCCTGTATAAGACAAAGCCCTGAATATCGGGACTGTCCCTATAAAATCGGGACATCTGGTCACCCTACTTCTATGTCAGTAAGTAGTTTATTAAGGGTTTCTGAGCAAAAGGGCATCTCACAACACATCACCTGAATTTGGCACCCTTTTCAGTTCTATTTGCATAGACTCATAAGCAAAACTGTGCTCCAAATTTTTTGCTTTGCAAATTAACTTTAGAGTTGTATTTTGGTTTACCTGTTTCTCATAAGGGCATTTTGGTAACTAAACTTTGCTTTGTGAACCAGGATTGAGCTTTGTGACAAATAGACTCCACAGGTTTGTGTGTCTTCTCTAGCCACAAGACTTGGAATTTTTGGTGACTAGAACCCTATAAATCTTTATAGGGTGTCATTTATTTATATAGGACCATAAGTGCACATATTGTGGTTTTTTTAAATTTTATAACAACACAGTCACTAATCTATTTTATATGGAAGGCAGATACACAGTGATTTGTAGCAGTACAAAACACTAAAAGTACCTTTAGCCAAAAGCCTCTGTTTTCTGCAAATTACACAAAACATTTCATTTTTCTGTCATGAAACACATGGATATTTAGTTTACTTTGAATTTTGAAAAGTGTATTGACATCTAAGTTTTCATATTCTTTAGCATCCTCTTCTGTGCATATTTTATGCTTATTTGACCCTTTAATGTTGTTAATATTAATGTTTTTTTTAAAAAAACCACAGTATGGTGGTTTGAGTTTATTTTTAAAAAGATGGAAAACAGTCTGTGCATATGTAACTTTTTTATATAAAATATATATATATAATTTGCAAATCTATCCTTGATTTACTCACTCATTTAAATATATTCGCTGTGATACCAGAAGCTAAGCTTGCAATTACAAGGCTGTATCAAAATATTAGAGAGCCCAGCTCCTTCCTAAATTCAAATGGTTTTGCAGAATCAGTAAGTAATCAAATGTTAAGCTTATTTTACTATAAAGCCTTCTGTGGCTTAGTTGGTAATTTAAACTATCACTCGCCCTTCTGGAAACAGCTGCCTTTGAACTATTTGTTTATGAGCCTTATTCTTTCTTAAAATCAAATCAAACTGTGACTTGCTGCTGCTGCTACGTATGCAAGGTTCTTAGAGTAGACTGTGTGTCCGCGTCAACTTGGCTGAGAAGTTAAAGGGTTGCTTGTCTTTCTGGCAAAGAGAACCTTGAACAACCTGACCGACTGTAGCTGAAAAATTCTTACCCAAACTCTCTACTCCCCAGTCTTTACAGTCCTCTAAACCAGGGGTTCTCAACCTTTTTCTTTCTGAGGGCCCCTGACATGCTATTAAAAACTGCATGGCACACCTGTGCCACAGCAACTGTTTTTCTTTCAGGGCTCCCTGTCACATGGGGCCCCGGGCAGTTGCCCTGTTTGCTCCCTCCTAACGCCAGCCCTGCTGAAGCCAATAGGTTTCAGCATATCATGCATGAAAATTAACATGCTCTCTGCTTTAAAAAAAAAAAATCAATGTGTCCAAATAGTGTGAGGTGAAACGATTTTTTTTTTTTGGTATGATCTCTAGCTTATTTTGGCAGACCCCCTGAAACCTGGGGTGGGGAGGGGTTGAGAACCGCAGCTCTAAATAAAGCAGTAACAGAACATTCTGCTTGAGGCTCAGCCTCAGGCATGCTCAGCATTATACTTTTCTGATCCCCCCTGTAACACTGACAGACCTCGGTTGTCAGCGGACGGGATCGAACCTGGGACCTCTGGAGCTTAGTGCATGAGCCAAAAGCCAACTGGTTATTAGCTAAGGCTGTAGATCAGACTCATTTTTCTCTCTCTTTAAGTGGTCTCAGTGCCACTAGATGGGACAGAACACCACACCCAGAAGGCGTGTGGGTTACACACCTACTTGTAAGGCATCACTTCAGTAGCTAGGCCCATTTCCCCTCCCCTGTCACTGGCCGATCAGTTTTGCCTGTCCCTTTTCTTCCTCCTCAGCACAGTTCTCTTTGCTTTATTTCTAATCAGTCACATCTGGCCACCCTCTTCTCTGGCAATTCAGTAACTGCTGTGCCCTCAGGCTGTTCAGCCTCATAGACTTTTAAGGTCAGAAGGGAACATCATGATCATTAGTCTGACCTCCTGCACATTGCAGGCCACAGAACCTCACCCACCCCTGAAATAGACCCCTAACCTCTGGCTGAGTTACTGAAGTCCTCAAATCATGGTTTAAAGATTTCAAGTTACAGAGAATTCACCATTTACACTAGTTTAAACCTGCAAGTGATCGTGCCCCATGCTGCAGAGGAAGCCCCCACACACACCCAAAAAAACAAATAGCACCAATGCAGGTTCTCTGCCAATCTGACTCAGCCTGCCTCCAGCCTCTGCAGTTCTGCTTGTCTAAAAGGCAAGAAACCTGACACTTGCCCAGATATAACTTTTCCCAGGCTTCTTGGCATTAGGACTGTTCCCATCCTGCCTCTGGCTGTAAATAGCAAGGGTGTTTATTTCAGGACTGAGATGATTTGGCACAGTAACACATGGAAGCTTGTCCAACACCTACCAGCTCAGTCCCTTGCTTTTACAAAATCTAATTTTCAAATATTTAAAGGTGGTGTTTAAAGGAACCTCATTACAAGGTGAAAAATTAACTCTCGTCAGACATCATGCCCTTTTCTCAGAAAGCAGCTTGTTGATTAAAACACTCTTGAAGTAACAGCGGTGTTTTTTTTAAGCATGTACATACTCCATATTCACATACTAAAAGGGTACCTATGTGGCATTTGTTGGACTACGGGCAGTTACTCGAGCTGTATATCATCCTAATTTTGGTAATTAATACAGTTATAATTTTTTTTTAATTGTTTAAAGACCCCTGCATATAGATTGGATTTGAAGCTGATGTAAAACTTTCTTCTAAACCTTTGGGAGGGTACAGACATATCCTGCTAAGCATTAATTTGGTTGACACTCTGGAAAGTGACCAGTGTTTTAAGGGTTTTAAATACGTCAGCTTTAAATACATCATTGGTCAGCTCACAGTCCATGAAAAATGACATGCTGTCAATTAAGAGAGCACTGACAGTTCAGGTCTTATTCTGACCTCATTTACACCAGTGTAACTCCAGTGACTTTAGCAGTATTTCTCCTGTTTACATTGGTGTAAGTGAGAGGAGACTCAGGTCCTGTTACCTAGGTCTCTAGAGAACCCAAAAGCTGTAGTGCTAGCAGCACATACAGAAATACAGAGAGTTCCTAACTTTAATTACACTGCTGGAAAAACTATGGTACTGTACTCTATTTAAGACTGAACTTAGGGCTCTAGCATCCATGTTCTGTGCATAATTTGCAGTGGCAGATTACTGCACGGGTGATGGGGCCCGTGCTCAGGAGCCCCCTGCAGGAGCACCGGAACTCCAGCCCTGCCACCCTGTTCCTCCTCTTCCCCCTGAGGCCCTGGCCAGGCTGGAAGTCACCCAGCTGTGGTAGGTAGGGTGCCCAAATTCCCCCCTCCCCCTGCTGTAAAGAGCCCTCCCAAGCTCCTCTTTCCTTCCCCACCCCCCGCACGGAGCCCTCCCAAGTGCCTTTTCCCCCCACCTGACCCCCCCCCCCCATCAAGGCTCCCCTCCCCACTGCCAGAGTCTCCTGCCCTGGGCCCAGACTCCTTCCCCCCCTTGCCGGGCTCCCCCCATCATCCTCTAGGAGGTTCTGGTTCCCTCCCCAACTTCCCTGGGTCCCCCATGCCCCAAATTTGCTACCCCGGGTTTGCTGGAAGCTGTGGTCTCCATGAGCAACCACCGTCTGCCTCTTTGTGACAGTGCTCAGCCGTGCCCTGGCACTGGCACCTCAGCCAGGCACAGGCTGCTCATGCAGGGGATGAGGACAAGCAGAATCAGGGCTGGGAGAAGCCTTTGCAAGGGCTTTCCTAGCCCCTTCCCTGCTCAGGATGCTCTGTCAGGGGCTGAAGCTCCCTCCCTGTGCCCCAGCTGAGCTGGACTTTGCGGCCTTCCCATCACAGCACAGGCAAATAATGACTCACAGCTCTGCTCTGCTCTAGTGAGTGACTCTCAAACCCACCTCGCGGGGCCCTGTACTCACTCATCGTCTCAGTGGCACGAATGCCTCAAACTCCCCAGGAGCTGGGAGTCATGCTAAGGTCTTCCCAGCCTTGTAGCATCACCAGCAAGAATGATTCAGCAGGCCACGGCCTGATCTCTGTGCAGTCCCCACCCCAACTGTCCTGTGACCTTCAGGTGACCCATGTGCAGCCACATCCTCCTCCCCCCATCACCTTTGGGTCCTGCCCCCAGGTGAGCCTCAAACAGCCCTAACTCTTGCCTTCATTAGATTGCCCACGTATAACTAAGAGCAGTTGGCCCACCTAACCATCCTGCTGGCGATGTGTGAGCCAGACTAGCCTCTGGTTCCCCTCCCATCACTGGGCTGAATCTGTGGGGCTAACTGGAGGTTTTGTGTCCCTGAGAGCTGGCAGCTCTGACTGTTATCTCTAAGGGGAGGCATTCTGTGCAGCACAAAGGGGCTGTTGTGCCAGAGGTACTTCTTGCTGCTAACTGCAACTGGTAGTGGAGCTGACCTCTGTCCCCTCTTGTCTGTGATGCCAGGCTTTTGGGAGCAGATGGCTGCAGTAGCCCCATAACCTCTCCCAGCAGCTCTACATGGAGGTTCCTTTTAGTGTGAGGAGCCCCTTGGGTTTCAGTATTTCCAGACTGAGTGTTTTTGTAGGGTTGGGAGATTGGCTCCTGCGTAGGGGAAATGTCTAGCTTGCTATCTTAAGGTTTTGTCCTGCTGTCCATCACCGTGGTATCTGAGCGCCTTCCACATAAGATCAATAGCAATAAGGAAGTCCCTAGTGACAGGCAGTCTAAGTAGGTAGTTAGGTAACGGAAAGGCCTCATGAGTGGGGACATCAAAGCAGGCATTCCATAACTGATCAGTGGACTCCCTATACTTCATGAACCCATCCTGGCCCCCTGCATAGCAGCAAAGAGAGAGGGAGTACATACCCTGAGGGATTGGCCCATGGTTTGAGGGGGCTGAAGATATGTGAACTAATGATGTTGGGGGAAAGGGCCCTAGTGAGGAGAGTCTGTACAGAAGGGGAATATAAAGAAAATGCTCTAAAAATAATGGGCAGCAGGCCCAGAGTCACTTGTTCCTGGGGTGGGGCCTTGAGAGAGTCCAGGGGATCTGGTTTGATAGGGAACACTAACAATGCTATGATTTAAAAAATACCTGATTTGGGCCCCACCTGTTGTCAGGCTCGATAACTGCAAAAGTCCCTCATCACTACCCTCCTAGGATCCATAATGTTCACTTGTTGTGTTGGCTTTTAAGAATGATTGGAGCTCTTTGGAGTAGGGACCATCCTTTATTCTGTGTTTGTCTGTATGTCTGTGTATTCTCATGAAATGGAGCCCTGAACCACAGAGTTAACCCCCTCCAGAGCCAGAGAAGGAGAGATGCTGAGAATGTGGATCCCTTAAGAGCTGCCCAGGGAGCACAGGCTAGTGTGGGGACCCCCAGATCCACAACCTGACCTGGGTGGGGGGCCCAAAAGCAGCCCCCAGCCCATGTCTCTGCCCCCAGGGCAGGTTGAAGGTTCAGGGCTCCACACAGCAGCCCAGACTCTCTGGGCAGCTCTTACCACAGCCTGGCTCCAGCTTCCGGCCAGGCAAGGGGGTGGGACCTTGGGTGGGAAGGGGAGGAGCCCCATGGCTAGGGGTGTGGGGGGCCCCAATAAATCTTAATCCACCTCTGGCAATCTGCTAAATTTTGTTTCTGCTGACGGAGAAGATAATGAATGTGACATCTTGACGAGCACCAGTAAACAGAGCTGTCTGTACCAAGTTAGTATTTGATAGGTATAGCTGTTTGTATTATAAATTCCACATCATTCTTAGTGGTTATGTAGTTTTATTGAGATGGCTGGGCAGTGTGTCTATAGACATTTCAATCTTTAATAAATTACACCTAAAATATAAGGACCAATTACTGATGACATCTGGTTACATTTTTTTTTCCAGATTCCACTATGACATCAGGAGCTGCTTCCCCCACATTTGCACAGAAGGAGAAAGGAAAGCAAAAGGGAGAAGATAATGATGTGGTAGGACAGTTATCTGCCATGAAAGTATTTGCCATGTGTTTGTTAAAAGAAACATTTAAAAGGAATACCACATTTTTATTTGACAAAAAGTACAATTAAAATTTGTTTAAATAAAATGTTTTAATATATTGTACTTTTATCCATGGATCTCAAAATGCTTGTTATACAATTAATTAAGCCTACAACACCCTGTAAGGTTGTGTTCTTCTACCCTTTTTACAGATAAGTTTTGGTGCTTGATATTATTAAGGCCATTTTGACAAAGGTCCACTAATTTTGGGTTGCTCAGTTCCTGAGTGCCTAACTTGAGACATCTAGGACCTGATTTTTAAAGTAAAGGACATATGAAAGGGAAAGATGAAAACTCTGTAAACAGTATGGAGAGTTTCCTGCATTACTTTGTTGAAAGGAAAAGACAAAGAAATGAGGTGGGAAGAGGGAAAATCAGAGTATTTGTAGGAGTGACGTTAGATGAAAACTGATCTCATACTTGAGTTCAGACTGCTAGCTGCAAATGATAATAAGTAGGGACAGTGGGTTCAGTGCAAGCCAAAGATGGCTTCAGAATTCACAGTTAGAAATATGAATCTTCACCTTTTTTGGCACACAAACTGCTATTTCATCAAATGAGGTAGAAAAGCAAAATATAAGGATGCAGAATGATCTGAAGCAATACAATGAGCATTTTAGTGCAAATATTTGCACTCCACTTGATACCAGCTGCCAACTAGACATCGAGCCATTGATCACTACCCATTGAGCCCGATGATCTAGCCAGCTTTCTATCGACCTTATAGTCCATTCATCCAATCCATACTTTAACTTGCTGGCAAGAATACTGTGGCAGATCATATCAATAGCTTTGCTAAAGTCCAGATCTATCACATCTACCACTTTCCCCATATCCACGGAGCCAGTTATCTCATCATAGAAGGCAATCAGGTTGGTCAGGCATGACTTGCCCTTGGTGAATCCATGTTGACTGTTCCTGATCACCTTCCTCTCCTCCAAGTGCTTCAAAATGGATTCCTTGAGGACCTGCTCCTTTCCTGCTCCTCTCCTGAACTCCTTTCCCCCTCATATTAGCCTCAAAGGGGATCCTACCCATCAGTTCCCTGAGGGAGTCAGAGTCTTCTTTCTGAAGTCCGGGATCCGTATTCTGCTGCTCTCCTTTCTTCCTTTTGTCAGGATCCTGAACTCGACCATCTCATGGTCACTGCTGCCCAGGTTGCCACCCACTTCTACTTCCCCTACCAATTCTTCCCTGTTTGTGAGAAGCAGGTCAAGAGGAGCACAGCCCCTAGTTGGTTGCTCCAGCACTTGGACCAGGAAGTTGTCCCCAACACTTTCCAAAAACTTCCTTGATTGTCTGTGCACTGCTGTATTGCTCTCCCAGCAGATGTCAGGGTGATTGAAGTCCCCCATGAGAACCAGGGCTTGTGATCTGGAAACTTCTGTTTGTTGTCCGAAGAAAGCCTCATCTACCTCCTCCTTCTGGTCTGGTGGTCTATAGAAGACCCCATCACGACAACACCCTTGTTGCTCTCACGTCTAAATTTAACCCAAAGACTCTCAACAGGCTTTTCTCCAGTTTCATACTGGACCTCTGAGTAATCACACTGCTCTCTTACATAAATTGCAACTCCTCCACCTTTTCTCCCCCACCTGTCCTTCCTGAACAGTTTATACCCATCCATGACAGTGCTCCAGTCATGTAAGTTACCCCACCAAGTCTGTTATTCCAATCACATCATAGTTCCTTGATTGTGCCAGGACTTCCAATTCTTCCTGCTTGTTTCCCAGGCTTCTTGCGTTTGTGTACTAAGCTAACTAGCCGATTGCCCTACTTTCTCAGTATGAATCAGGAGGCCACCCCTGTTGAACCCTCCTCCTAGTGTTTCCTCCCGGTATCCCACTTCCCCACTTACCTCCGGGCTTAGATCACCATCCTCCGGCGAACGTAGTTTAAAGCCCTCCTCACCAGGTTAGCAAGCCTGCCTGCAAAGATGTTCTTCCCTCTCTTTGTTAGGTGGATCCCATCTCTTCCTAGCAATCCTTCTTCCTGGAACAACATCTCATGGTCAAAGAATCCAAGGCCCTCTCTCCAACACCACCTGCGTAACCATGCCTTTACCTCCACAATTCGATGGTCCCTACCTGGGCCTTTTCCTTGAACAGGGAGGATAGACGAGAACAGGACTTGTGCCTCAAACTCCTTTATCCTTCTTTCCAGAGCCACATAGTCTGCAGTGACCTGATCAAGGTCATTCTTGGCAGTATCATTGGTGCCCACATGGAGAAGTAGAAAGGGGTAGCGGTCTGAGGGCTTGATCAGTCTCGGCAGATACTCTGTCACATCCTGAATTCTAGCTCCAGGCAAGCAGCATACCTCTCATGTCTCCCGCTCTGGACGGCAGATGGATGACTCTGTCCCCTCTTGGGAACGGTGGTCGTGGAACCCCCATCCCTAGGACAATGCATCCCATGCCTTCCGGTCGATGGGGTCTCCTTCTGATCCCTTCCATCAGATAACTCTTCCAAACCATTCTCCACTATAGTACTTGTGCAGAGAGCCTGAAAATGGTTTCTTACCTCTATCTGCATTGGGGGTATGTGAGTTCTCCTCTTTCTTCTTCTGGAGGTCACATGCTGCCAATTTTCTTCCCCGTTCTGCACTGCCCTCTCTGATTCTTCAGCATGCTGTGCCTGCAGTACCAAATGTTGACTTCTAGCCAGAAAGTCTTCATTTTCTCTGATGAAATACAGTACCAGTGTGGACACAAGAACAAATGGATATAAACTGGCCATCAGGAAGTTTAGACTTGAAATTAGACAACGGTTTCTAACCATCAGAGGAGTGAAGTTCTGGAATAGCCTTCCAAGGGGAGCAGTGGAGGTAAAAGACATATCTGGCTTCAAGACTAAGCTTGATAAGTTTATGGAAGGGATGGTATGATTGGATAGCCTAATTTTGGCAACTAATTGATCTTTGACTATTAGCAGTAAATATGCCCAATAGCCTGTGATGGGACACTAGATAGGGTGGGATCTGAGTTACTACAGAGAATTCTTGCCTGGGTATCTGGCTGGTGAGTCTTGCCCACATGCTCAGGGTTTAGCTGATCGCCATATTTGGGGTCGGGAAGAAATTTTCCTCCAGGGCAGATTGGCAGAGGCCCTGGGGGTTTTTCGCCTTCCTCTGCAGCATGGGGCCTGGGTCATTTGCTGGAGGATTTTCTGCACCTTGAAGTCTTTAAACCACAAGATGAGGACTTCAATAGCTCAGACATAGGTCAGGGGTTTGTTACAGGAGTGGGTGGGTGAGATTCTGTGGCCTGTGTTGTGCAGCAGGTCAGACTAGAAGATCATAATGGTCCCTTCTGTCCTTAAAGTCTATGGGTCTCTAGTCCTTTAACCTTCTTCTGCAATATGGAGACCAGCCTGCCCTTTGTACAGACGAAGTCGCTTCTATCCTCTGGGAGAAAGACAAACATGGTACACCCTGTGCAGGTCACAACAGCTGATTGCTCACTATCCATAATGTCTTCCTTTTAAGAGCCTCTTCAGATGTTGTATTTACTGCTCACACAAGCCTGAAAGGCAAAAAAATAAAGCACAGTGGGAACTCCCCCAAGGGAAACTCCCTCTGTTTGCTTGTCTTCTGTTCCCAGCTCACTTGGTAGGTAATTGGCTGCTTTTTTATAAGGCTGCTGGCTCGAAGTCTTTCCAATCAACCACTGAAGTCCCACCTGGAACAAATCACTCCCAATTCACACTTTTCAAACAAACAACCACACGGTCAAACAGTCCCTGCAAGTAGCTCCAGTCAAATAAATGGTCACAGCAGACAGACACTTGGATATTCACCCCACCAGCCCCCAGGTGATGTCATGTGATAGTGATTTTAGGAAAGCAGTCATTCATATTTTATATTATATTATAAATTATTAACAGAACATGGATTACAAGGTTAAATTTCACTTATTATGAATCTGGAACAGATATACAATATGATTCCAAGATGCAAATTATGGCACATGACAACTCTGGTGCCCTAGTAGATGACACTACTGGCTTTGTAATAGTTGCTAAATGCAAGATTTGTGGTCCATTAAAAGAAGCATAATCTTCCATCAATGTACAGCGATTTATTCATGTGACTCCCAGTAAAGTTGCAGACAGCTAAATATACTTTCATCACATTGATAGCAGAATAGACAGCACATCCTACAGGTACTGTAGGATCTTTCAAGAATATCTGCTGAGGTTGTCCATATAAATATTTCTAGGTGCATCCTAGGCAAGAGGAAACCTGCAGAGAGAATACCAGAGTGTATGCTCTTCTGATTTAAAAAAAAAAATTTGCAGGCAGACTTGACTATTTTGAATATGAATCATTAAATGGAATACCAATTAATTTATATATGCACCACTTTCATTTGTAAACACTATATCTTACTATGTGTGCAGTGCCCTCAGAGCTCCTGTTTAACTTTCCTCTTTTGTGGGCTATGGGAGACATTTTCTCACCTCTTTAAATCTAAACCAGTTTCAGAAATTATCAAAATATATTTTAGATACACAACTGCAGGCAATGGATTGAAAATTTTTATCAAGTGGGTTACCGAATACAATTTTGAGAGACTCTTTTAAAAGTTAATGATTGGTACTGGTGTCCATAGTTTGAATCAGCCCTTTGGAGGGCAGCCTGCAATGTCTTTCTGTCAGTATGCTTTAACTTGCAGACTGCTGCATCCTGAAGATACTGCTGATGACAAACATGCTTATAGGTGCTGAAACTAAGGGTCCTGCTACACCCTCTGGCTTGAAGTGGTTCCCATCACATACAGGGTTTACAGTTTGGTTCAATGGCTGTCACACACTCCCACCTCCCAGCCCTAACCTTGCAGTGGAGAGCCCTCTTACAGCCCTTGGGGAGGCAGGGATTCACCCAGAAATCACTCCAGCGCCTTTTGGTAACCAACCATCAGCTTTATCAGCAAACAGCCTCGATGCCTGTCCAGAATCAGCCCCAGTTCAGGATCTTTCCTTCCTGCTGGGCTCTGGCTGATCCTTGTGTGCAGTGCCTTGTGTTCAGGCTGCTTCTTGGGCCTGTCCCCCACCCCTGAGCTCAGATTCTTGGCCTATTACATCCCTGCAGCAGCAGCCACTGCTGCACACACCCTCTCCCGTACCCCACTGAGCTCTTTTCCTTTTCCAGTTGCAAGACAGCTGGCAGCAGGAGCTAGGGGTGGGATTTCCTGCCTGCTTGTTAGCCAAGCAGAGCTCTGTGAGGGTGGAGAGGGCAGCTTCTCCTCTTTGCTCATCCCCCCTGCCAGCCAGAGCTCCAGTGTCGGAGCCAGCCTTCATAGCACGGCTGCTCATCAACGAGTGGGGCTCCCCAAAGGGCATTGCCATGCTGAATCAGAACAGCGGTCCATCTAGCCCAATATTCTATCTCTGATGTTGGCATGTCCCAGATGCTTCAGGAGGAAGTACAAGAAATCCCATAGTGGGCATTTGTGGAATACCCTGCCCACAGGGGTATTCTCTTCCTAAATCCTGCCAGTAATCCTTTTATGCTCAATTATCATTTCTCTTTGAACCCATCCAATTTGACTCTGAATCTTAGATATTCTACTGGATACCTCACACAAGATTTAAGCTGTTTGGGCCAGATCCTCAGTTGGTGTAAATCAGCATAGTTCTGTTTAAGTCAATGGAGATATTTTGGTTTGCAACAGCTGAGGATCTGATACAGATGCAAAAAACCTCATCTCTTGACTTGCCTCCCTAGGAATTTCACAAGTCATATCTGGTCCAGCCCACACAACCAGACATACTCTCTGAACCTGATCTTCAGCCTCTGTATCAAGATAGAGGACACTACAACCCAGCCACTGTCTTGAACAGACCATCACCTCATTAAGGCAGTGGTCATAAACCTTGCAGTGCCCAGACAACAAGAATAGAACAGTGATCCTGATTTGACCACACTGATCTCCTTGGTTTTCTGACGCCCTGTGGTAACTGAAGAGAGAGGGGCAGAAAACAAAGATTGACAGATAGGATGAAACAACAAATTCCCCAAAGCCTATGCTAAGGCTGTATTACAGGCCAAGAAAACTTTCCTATCAACCTTCATTGAAGGTCCGAAATCCTACCCCAACGAGCTACCTCGGTGGTAAATTGCTTCATCAATCCTGAGTGCCTACAACCTGTGTCAGACCCAAGCACCAAGCGCTGTAAAGAACTATCATCTTTCTTTGCTGAAAAGATTAGGAAAATCTGAGAAGCCTCCTCAAACAGCAAGGATCTGCTCCCACAAACCAACAGCCCACATGCATTCCCGTTGGTCAGGAGACACACTCATCAAGAAATTTTGGACACCCAACAGGAGTCCCAGCCCAGGACTTGTGAATCTGATCCATGCCGTTCCTGGCCTGTAAAGAGTCATGAACAACTGATGCCACTCCAGACCAAACAGCCAACACCCTCATTCAGAGAAGGAATCCTTCCTTAAAACACACAATAGTCTGAAGAAACCCACCTTGGGTACTTCAGTCCTAGTCAATTAATGCCTGGTGTCAAACCTCCCAATCCTGAGCAAGTTTAGAGAGAGGCTACCAAAAGGCTAACTACAAGCGCATCTAACTGAGGCCAAGATTCTAGACCTGGAACAGTCTGGATTCAAGCCAGGACACAGAACAGAAACTGCTTTAGTGGCACTGATGATTTGTCAATGGATGAAGGACGGACATCCATTCTCATCCTCCTGGACCCCTCTGCAGTGTCTGACAGTTAAGTATGAGATACTGCAGTCTTGCCTGAGAAAGGTGTCCGGAGTCCACGGTAATGTGATTGTCACGGAGTCCCCGGGCGATGCTCTGGAACTGCTCCCCACCAAGCCAGTCAAGACTTTGGGGAGCCTCCTCTCCCATGGAGCAGACTGTCTGCAGGGCAAGAAGCTCACACGGCTTCACCTCCTGGGTCTCTCCTGGGAGCATTCAGCATATGCCCCTCCATGCGCTTCCCAAAGCGAGTCCGTCCAGGCGGGGTCCTGGGGAAGCCAGAGGTCCTACACACACCCCCACTTCACAGTCAGACGTGACTCTCAGCCAGCCAGTAAAACAGAGGTTTATTAGATGACAGGCACACGGTCTAAAACAGAGCTTGTCGGTCCAGCGAATGGGACCCCTCCGCCGGGTCCATACTGGGGCCCAGCAAGGCAGACACCCCCGTCTGCCCTCACTCCTAGTCCCCAGCCAGCCCAAACTGAAACCCCCTCCAGCCCCTCCTTCTCTGGGCTTTGTCTCTTTCCCGGGCCAGGAGGTCACCTGACCTCTTTGTCTCCAACACCTTCAGTTGGCACCTTTGCAGAGGAGGGGCCCAGGCCATCAGTTGCCAGGAGACAAAGTGTCAGGCATTTATGTACACTGGCCCATCGCTCTGCAACAACCATACACCCTTATCCCATCACCTAGATACTTAAGAACTGCATAGGGGAAACTGAGGCACTCACGCAGTATTCAGAGGAAACATTAAGAACATTCCCGCTTCGTCACAGTGATAAAAAGGTTTAAGTCCTTCCTGGAGGAATGCACCCAAAGAGTAGTGATGGGAAACTGCACCTACACCACTAGACACATGTCTATTCTATCTCCCATGCTTTTCAATATCTTCATGCAAACTCTATATAAACTGGTCAGATGACATGGACTGAAGTGCCAGCAATATGCAGCTCTACCTGTCCTTCACCACATACTATCAATATTGCCCAGTGCTTGTATGATATCCACTCATGGATGAAGAACAGCTGGCTGAAGTGGAACTCAAACAAAACAGAGGTGATGCTGGTGGACAGAGGAAAATATTCTGAGGGGTTTGCAGCCACGGTGCAGTCTCCTTTGAATGAAGATTCACACACACAAGATTCCATAGTCTAGGAGTACTCTTGAATTCCTCACTGTTGCTGATGAGTAATGTTGGTTTTTTTTTACCATCTCTGGTGGGCTAGGGGACTCCATCTCACCCTGGTAGATGAAGACCTGACCTCATGTATTCATGCCCGTGGCAGGATGGACTAGGTCCATAGGCCCCCTGCTGGAGGCCTCATGGCCCTGCATCACCCTGCCCCAGAATAGAGCAGAGAGAAGTCTTCCAGACAGCCTAGAGTGGCTGCAGAGGAGTGATCAATAAGGGGTCAGATAAAAGGCCAGCAGCAGAGCCTTCAGTTGCTGTGTGGAGCTTGACGAGGGAGGGCTGGGGGCCTGGCTGGCTAAAGGAACAGCAGGCTACGGACAGCTCACTGCAGAGAGCTCACCAGGCAGAACAGGGAAGGTTGCCAAAGCCTAGGTGCCTGGCTGGCTGGATAGAGCAGCAGCAAGACCATGAAAAGATCAGTGCGGGCAGGCTGAGCCCAGGGGACTGAGCCCAGACCTAGCCAGATCAGGCGAGGGTACCGAGATCAGCACTGCTGGTCTGGTTGCAGTCTGAGCCCAGGGAGGGCTGCTGAAAAGGACACCAGCTGAGGGTACCGAGAGAGGCCCCGGCTGCATGGTTGAAGAAGGCAGTGCCTTGGGGAAGAAACCTTAGAGCTATGGCCCCATACTAGGGCTGAAAAATAACTTGGACTTGAAGGGGGGACTGTGTATGCGGCTCGGCCGGAGGACTGAGTCACTGAAGACCCACCAAGAGAACCATCAGCTTGGGGAGTGCTCGCGAGAGGCAGATGCAACCCCGATATAAGAACTAACACCAAAAGCAGGCTCACATCTAACCGAGAGAAAGGGGGCCATCCATGACAGGTGGGTGTCCCCCTCCCCCTGAAAAAGAACTGTGATTACAGGTATATCGGCCAGAGAAAAGGGGGTATGCATGAGAGGTGCATGCTACCCCATTACAATGCTTTCGTCACCTCTCAGCTGCACTAATGCAATGTGATATACCTGAGCATGAAACCTTCAGTGCTCAGGAAACTCTAACTAGCACCGAATGCTGCAGCATATCTCCTCAGTAACAGAGGCTACCATGAGCACATCACACCTGCCCTCCCCTCTTAACATTGGCTTCCCATAGAAGTTTGAATCAAATTGAAGGCCTCGGTCTTTATCTTCAAACTGCTCCATGGTCTGGACCCAGGATATCTAAAAGACTGTCTAAAGCTCCAGGACAAAGACAGTGGTTGACCACTTCGCTCCTCTGGCATAATGGAACTCTCAACAAGAAGGGTAATGCGTGTTCATGCAGGAGATGGAACCATCTCCAGGGGTGGTCCAAGACTGGAATAAACTCCCCTAGGAACTAAGGACCATCACAAACCTCACCACTTTCCGCTCCAAGCACAAGGCACATTTCTTTGGCCTCCTCTTCTCGAATGTAAATACATAGCAACGGGTTTATTTATTAATAATAAAAACAAAATCTACCCAAACAAGACACTCCACTGCAGACACTTCTCCCTCAGGGAAGAGGATGAGAGAACAAACAACATGTGACAGCTGTGTAGTTGTAACACTGACAGACCCCGGTCATCAGCGGAATCAAACCTGGGATCTCTGGACTAGTGCGCATGAGCCTCTACTGCACGAGCTAAAAGCCATATGGCTTGTTAGCTAAGGCTGTAGAGCAAACTCATTAATCTTTTTTTTTTTTTTTTTGGCCTCGGTGCCACTAGATGGAACAGAACACCACACCCAGGAGGTGTGTGAGCTACATAGTCACATTGCTTAATATACACCTCTACCCCGATATAACGCGACCCGATATAACACAAATTCTGATATAACGCGGTAAAGCAGTGCTCCGGGGGGGCGGGGCTGCGCACTCTTGCGGATCAAAGCAAGTTCAATACAATGCGGTTTCACCTATAACACGGTAAGATTTTTTGGCTCCCGAGGACAGCGTTATATCGGGGTAGAGGTGTACTACTGGAAGGCACTAGATATGATGGTGCTAAAACCCTGTATAGAATAGATTTTTGACCTTGAGTAAAGCTGATTCTGCTCCAGACCTTGCATGCTACTTTGGTAAACTTGCAGAGCTTTTAAGCTATTTAAATCTGATTGGTTTGTCTGCTTGTCTGATAAAGATTAAAAATGAACATTGTAAGTGCTATAGACAATTCTTGCTCACTGTGGTCTGGTGTGTTTGTGACCCATTTGGGGGGAAATCAGTCAGCCACACCCAACTCCTGTTTTAGCCTTCTACTCAGACCCTCTTACTCATCTGCCACATAAACACAACAAATATGGAAAAGTAACAAAGGTGATAGTCCTGACCCTGACTAAGCTCCCCTGTCCTCTAGTAGCTGAAGGGTCTCAGCCCTTCCTTTGTCTCAGAAGGACTACAGGACCTACCTCCCCTCTCAGACTTCTGCAACTGCTCAGGAAAGTGTTTGTCTCTTCTGCCCCTTACAGCTGGGAATCCCAGCTACTCATTAGCTGCTTCTCAGCTAGATCAGCTGGTTCCCCAACATCTACCTACTGGGCTTCTCCTTAGGCCAGGGCTTTCTGCAGTCTGGCTGTGCAGGCTCTTAAAGGGGCAGACCACCCTACTCCACTCACCTTGTAGAATAAGTATCAGAGGGGTAACCATGTTAGTCTGGATCTGTAAAAAGCGACCAAGAGTCCTGTGGCACCTTATAGACTAACAGACGTATTGGAGCATAAGCTTTCGTGGGTGAATATTATGCTCCAATACGTCTGTTAGTCTATAAGGTGCCACAGCACTCTTTGTCGCTTCTTGTAGAATAAAGCTTTCAAACTCTGTAGATTATGGACTGTGGAGCTTGGCATACTTGCAGACCATATATGCTTCCTACAAGGTCCTCAGTCATCATATGGTGGTTATACTTACAGCTGGTTGGGAATTTTTTCAGAGCATTTTTAATTTTGGAGGGTAGGGGTGGTGTCAAAAATGCCAATTAGTCAAAACCAAGCTGCATCAGGTAAAGCAGGGAACTGAACCTGTGTCCCTCATATCTTGGACAAATGCTCTAGCCTGTGGCCTATTAGCTACTCTGGGCACTTTGCCACAGTAAAACTTTGAAAGGTCTTGGTTTAATCCCACTGCTGAACAAAACCAAATATCAAAACCTCTAAACTTTTCATGAAATGGAATTTTTGTTTTCTAGCCAGTTATGATATCTATGGAATAGAAATTTAACAAAATGTTGTAGACCTTAAAAATGGTTAAATTAGGCCTGTGCATTAGTTTTCATTGGTGCTTAATGTATAAAGTAAATCTACATTTATTTATTTATTTATTTTGGCTAAAGACATGTTTTGAGTTATGAGTGAAAATAACTTTCCATTTTCAAAAAGTTTCTAGGGTTTTTTTAAAGTCCCTTAAATGAGAAAATTCTGCTCTCTTTCAAGTATAGCAAAAGTGGAAACAAGATAATATAGTAAATATGTTACATTTCTGCTTCTAGTTATGGCTTCAATTCTTTTTTTGATCTTCTCCAAGGGAATGTAAGTTTTGATTCTTTCTTCTCAGGATGAATCTCTCTCCTCTTCCCCCTCCCCCTCACTATTTTGCACCATAATAAATCATCTTTGTTGTGAGCTTGTACACTGTATTGCAGAAAATGACATATCATTTTCAACTCTGTATCTTTGTATTGTATCCCAAAGCTTGCAGCATGTCATGCCCCTATTTGAATCCCTCCCCTAACCTTCCACCTTAAGCTTCTACTTCTCTTCAGGACTGCACATCTCCTTTCCTGCTTCCATCCCTAATCTCATTTCTTCCTGCTCTCCCTCTTGCTTTCTTCACTCAATCCAAGCCATGTTCCTGTCATCTTCCTTATCCATTTCCCATTCCTTGAGTCAAGTGCCTACTTTCAAGAGCGCCCAATAACCATTTTGAGGACTAAAGGGGGCAGTTCTATGGACCACTACTAGGGGGTTTATTGAGTTGTCTCTATCTATGTGGGTGTCCTGGCAATTCTAGACACTGACTGGGGAACAAACATCAACCCACATAAGTTTACAATTTTATAAAATTTATTAACTAAACTAAATAACTAAGCAAAATACATGTGACAGATGTGGCAATATTCTGGCCAAAGCTTATTGGATTAAGTTAAATCTTACTGTATTAAATTTATGTATCATTGTGGGGCAGGGATTGGATGTAATTCCATGGGGGAGGGTGAGCCACAGCCCTCCAGGAACTGAGAACATTGTGTGTGCGGGGGGTGATTAGACAAATTCACTTAGGTTGTAACAGCTACGAGGAGCACCACCACCTGGCGAGTCTTGCATATATTGCTCTGTTCTATTCATTCCCTGTGAAGCATCTGGCAACTGCCCGCTGTCAGAAGACAGGATCCTTGGCTAGGTGAACCATTGGTCTGACCCACTATGGCCATTCTTAGTTCTTATGTACTGGTTCAAACTGAATTCTGTAGAGATCACCTGACAAAGAAAGGACTCTTGGATAAATAACCTGAATTTAAACTGACTCGGGGCCTTCATTCTGATCCAGAAAATGGACAGGACCTTCTGTCCAAGGGTGGGGGCAGTCCTTAGGGAAGGGCTGGAAGTAATGACACTAACCAGAGTCCTTGTGGTTCTGGGGTGGGGTGATCTCTGGTAAGTTTATTAGCATGGCTATTGTTTTTCATATGTTTTCTCTGTAATGTTTTTGCCTCAAGAATAAACTTTCTTGGTTTTGTTTTCTTTTTTCCAGTTTTTATTAGTAGAGGGATGCCTCTGCCTCAGCATCCTTGCGCTTCTGGTTTTTAGACTCCAGCAGGTTTATACTCTTACAATGTGATAGTTGCTACTCTAATGGTTTCATTTGGCTTCAGGAGGCTGTTGACTGGTTGAAAGATTGACTGGTGGTTTTCTTGGCTCAGCTGGATAACACTGATAAACAGGGCTGGCTGGACATATGACTCCTGTGCCAAATCATATTTAGAGAGCTTGTCCTTAACATTTGGTCTGAGTTAACAGTAACCACATAGTCATCATTTCCATCTTATGCGCAAAACATGCTGGGCAAAATTAATCCCTGGTGCAAGTCCACTGAAGTCTTGTATTAACATGAGGGATGACTCCTGTTTCCATTCTATTAGGATAAAGCTTTTCTTTTTCATAACAAACTCTTTGCCTTGATTGCATCCTTCTGGACGTGATTTTTTGTTTTGTGCCACAGCACAGCAAAATAAAACACATAAATACAGGGAAATGAATCTTTGTAGTGGTAGAAAAACTCAAACGCAAAGTACTGACATTTCTGCCACCACTTTTAATTAAAAATGTGTCCAATTACAATGAAAGAGTCCTTGTTTGAAGCAAAAGCTGTAGTTCACATAATTGCACATACTATATAATGTATAGTCATTACCATAATGAAAAATCCATCATTTCTATTCTGAAGCTGTTGAGGGGACATAATTAAGTGGGCCTGCCAGCAGCTTCAATTCATGCACCTTTCAAAGAAAATTATACCCTATATTCAGTAAGGAAATTGTGTTTTGTTTTGTTTTTTAGTTTGCCACTTACAGATTTCTTAACAGAAAGTGAACAGATGTTTTTCTTATTGTAAGCAAAGCAAATTTTGTAATACTTTCAAGAAAGCACATGAGGTAACGCAAAATCATTCATGTTATTCCTTGAAAGTTAACATTTTCATTGTGTTTCCCCAAATGTGTCGTCTTCTATAAGAGCAACAAGGTGGGTGAAGTAATATCTTTTACTGGACCAACTTCTGCTGGTGGAAGGTACAAGCTTTAGAGCTACACAGAGAGCTCTTCTTCAGGTCTGGGGAAGGAAGCAGAGTGTCTGAGATGGATGCAAGTTGAGACATTTTGTTAAGCAGAAAGGGTAACATTGGAAGCAGTCACTTGAACTGAAGTGGACAATTGGGGGTGATTGTTATGTACAAAGAGTTTGAAGTGGGCAATTAAGGGTAGCAGGCAGTTGGTGAGTTACAAATTGTTGTAATGAGTCATAAAACCAGTGTCCCTGTTAAGTCCCTAGCTTTTAGAGTCTAGCAGAGTTACGAATTTAAGTTTCCAGGCTTGCCTTTTGAAGGTATTGTGCAGGTTTCCCTGGAGGACAAGTATTGAAAGAACAGATATCCAGAGATTGCTTTGTGAAAAGTGTTCACCCACAGGTGATATGGTGTTTTTGTATCTTACCATTTTTCTGTGAAAGTTCATTTGAGAACATAGTGATTGTCTAGTTTCACACACACAATTGTTGTAGGGGTATTTGATGCATTGGATGAAGTATACTACATGTTGTGGTAGGCATGTATAGGACCCATGGATCTTGAAAGGTGTTTTGTGGAGATATGTATGCAGGTTTTGCATCTGTTGTTCTGGCAAGGTCTGGTGCCACTTTGAGTTGGTGTGTCCTGGTCTATGGGGAGCTTGCTTCTGATGATGAGCTTGAAGGGGTCGGGGGCTTGTTTGAAGGCCAGAAGGGATTTGGAAAGATTTCTTTCAAGAAGTGGTCCCCTGGCGTTTTATAGGTATTTACAACACTTGGCTCTGCCTGGTCCATAACGGAGGTTAAATTGCAGAGTGTAAGTATGACATGGAATGATTAAATCAATAATATTTGAGCTTACAAAATAGTTGTGTCCAGACGTCATTTGTATAACATCAAGGTAAATAATCTAATATTGTCTCTACGTGCAGACCTTAAATACAGAGAACTATGACTACATGGATATGTTTTGTAATGCAATTCACACTAATTGTGAAATCTTTAGGAGTTTGTTATAACACTCTAACACTCTTCAAAGAATACAGAAACATATTACTATCACACAAAGACAGAGCTCCTGCCCCAAATACCTTACAATGTGAATTAAGGTGTCCCCCCCCCCCCCCCCGACCCTGTGAGTATAACAAACAATAGGATGGAAGGGCAGAATGAGGGTGAATGAGAGTAAATTTAGTGGTCAGATGAACTTATACAGGCTAGCAATGATTTCATTGATTATCATTTGAACTTCCCTATCAAATCTCCTGTGTTCCATTAACACCTGTACACACACCAGAAAACGTGTCCCTGGTCTTACTGCCTGTTTTTAGAGCCCATATATTATTTCTCACATTCTGTATAAGTTATCTCCATCCACCCTCTACCTTCCATTATTAGTTCTTTAAAAGAAAAAAGCTATCTCCATATTTCCTTCAGACATTAGGTTGTTTTCCCCCAAGTTTGTTGTCAAAGTGGGAATGGAAAGACACCATGGCCCCAAGGTTTTGCCACTCTCTGCTGCTGTCCGGGGGGCTAAATGAGTCTCTATAGGAGTCAGAGGCAAGAGGACAGAAAGTCTATTGATTAGTTATAGAGCATATACTCAGACCTGATTAGAATCCTAGGTCTATGGGGATGTGCAGCTGGGGTGTCTCTGGGATGTGGGGGCTAGGGTAAGGCTCCACCTCAAGAGTTGCTGTTTCTCCTCCCTCCAACCTTTTGACCATTTTTTGTTGTCCATCTCTGGACTCCCTCCCATTTGTCACTATCTTTCTGAAAATATGGCTCCCGAAAGTAAACACAATCTATTCCAGGTGAAGCTGAACCAAACCTACTACAGATAGAACTGGGAGGTAATGTTCTGAGACCTGATGCTGGTTATGTTAGCTTTTCTTGCTGCTCTATTGCATTACAAACTCAATTCTGATTTACTCTCTGCTGTCAACCCAGGTCACCTTCAGTACTGCTGCTTCTCAGACTTCTTCCTCCTCCTGAGTATACGTGTTTCGTATTATTTTCCCTCAGATGTGTCAGTTTGTTTACACAAGTTGATTCTAATTTTGTTATTTTCTGCCCATATTTGTAATCTCTGCCTTGGTCCCTTTATTTCTGTATCCAAACTGGTGTTCACAACTCCTGAAAATTTAAGTGTTCTATAAGATCAGACCCGATACTGATCCCTGCAGTACCTCACTAGACACAACAAACCAGGCTTGCACAATAAATAGCAATTTACAGGATTTTAGCCTGTTTCCAGGCAGTGTGACTGTGTTCCTCTCTTAGCCAGTTTGAATTAACTTTTCAAGTAAGATTAGAGACACTGTATCATTTTTTATTATTGGCATATTTACCATTTTGTTTTAGCTCTAATGAAAGTCCTTGATCATATGGTTAGGTTGAAAGGGCACTGTCAAGATGTGAATCACCAAGAGGCAGTTGGGATAATCTTGTTTTTATATCAATATTTATTCAGGACTCTTCATATAAATAATTCAGCCACTTTGCCCTCACGCACCTGCTAGTTAATCTTTCTGACAATGGTCTACGACCTGTTTATAAAATTAAACGGTGAATGTATCTAGCGCTGCAATGATACTTTACTGAGCCATAAATAGAATCACAGAAGAGATACAAACAAATGTACAGCATGCACACAAAAATCCTTCACCATTCTTAAATTCAGTTAGTTTTAAGAGTTCACTGCAAGTACTCCTGGGATTGTCTTTTTCCTTTTAAGTAAAATAAGCAATCTACGTTTAGAGCTTCTCAGACTAAGATAAAACCATTTTGCCTGAATTACAAATATGGTTGAAAGTTTTTCCTGTTATTCGGAACCTCTCTTCCTTGTTGTGAGTTATTTAAAAAAAATTAAAATCCTGACTGAAAGATCAGTAGTGTAGTATGCTTAGACTTGATTCCTGTAGGCTAACGTTATATTGTCCAGCACATCATATTAGTTTATTCTTTGGGAGCTTCAGAAAAGTGTTGGCCCCTATTGAAGTAGGAGAAGGGAAATCTTTCCCTGGTGCTACCGATTCTGTACATTCATGGATAAGTACCAGAGTTTAGTCTCTGAGGCTATCAACCTCTCAGTAGCACTAAAGTCACAAACAGTCTAAGGGAAGAATCAAAAATATAAATAAAACTCCATGAAACTGGTTTCCTTGTGCATGCCAGGACTTGTACACATACCTTGTTATAGGAGATAAAATTGTTTCCAGGACTTTTAGCTGTAATAACAGATTTTAAGTAATGAAATGTGCATACAAAAGAACAAACATTTCAAACTTCAATCCAGGGGGAAAATAGAAACAGTTTTCTTCCTGCACACTGCTTGGTTGACGATAAATATTTCCTTTTCTCATTTTATCTTCCCTTTTCTCCCCTTCCCTTCTAGAGAGGATGGATGATGATAGGAATTAATGGAATACTTAAGGGTGAAAGTAACCTATTTTATGTCTTCTAGTCCATCTGTATATCTCTTGGCATGACTCCCGCCCTAAATTTTCTCACAACTTGATTTCAATGTGATGTTGATTACAGTTCTGCTCCCCCCTTCAATGCACATGTTCCATTGCCTAAATTAATTTTAATGTTAAAAAATTCCTGCAATTTAACTTGTACTGATCTTGTTTTGGTTTCATTCTGTTGTTTCTTGTTTTGTTTTTCACTCATGAGGACAGCCTGTCTCCATTCCCCTTGTACATACTTCTCCAGAGTACACAGCAGTATATTCAGAATTCCTTTGATCTTTTATCTCTCATTTGTGATGTTATAGCGCTGTTCTGAACACTGGGTGGCATGGAATTGCCCAGCAGAGCACTTGGAGGCCTTATGCCCCCTGGAGCTTCCCAGTATCCAGGGGGAGAGTGCCTGCTGCATCAGGGTGGCTGGTAGAGGGAGCGGGGCCTAGTCCTGGACTCCTCTCTGCCATTTCTGAGGTGGCTTGCACATGAGGAAGTGCTAATGGGGCAGTCTCTGCACTCAGGGATGCAGAACTGCAGCTGTGGTCAGCCCCTGTGCAGGAGCTCTTTGGGGAAAGCTCCTTTGGCAGAGCCAGTCTGAGTCTTACAATTTACTTAAGATAACTATCATGTGCCATTTCCAATTCAAGTTTTGTTTCCATAACCAATGGGAATTGTGCGGCTCATTATAAATTTAGATAAGACTGAAAAGATGAACTGACTAGGTCCTGCTATATTCTTTCTAGATATCAGACAATTAGGTTATGCCTTTGGTTGTCTGGCCAATACAGACTGGCACCAATGGAGATTACTGAAGCTAGACAGGCACTGGAAGACCCTTCAGTGATGTAGATATTTTTAGGTCATGTCTACACTAGCACTTATGTCGGCCAAACTTTTGTCACTCCGGGGTGTGAAAAAACACACCTCTAAACGACATAAGTTTTGCCAGCATAAGCTCCTGTGTGCTTTCCTGCCGACATAGCTACCGCCGCTTGTTGAGCTGGTTTTATTATGTCGACGGGAGAGCTCTCTCCTGTCAGTGTAACGCAAACACTCTTACAGCGGCACAGCTGTAAGTGCAGACATGACCTTTTGACTGAGTCAAAGTCTTTGAAGCTGCATACAGAAGAGAGGCATTTAGAGAGATCAATGGACACAGTGTCTCTTAAATTTTTTACATAAGCAGAGAGAAATAATTAAGGAGCTGGTTGAAATCTGCTGAGACAGGATATCGGCTGTTCTGAGTGAGTCTCACTTTCTGCTTGCTGAGCAGCTTATCTGATCTCAGGTCTTTCTTGGGCTGATGCTGATGTTATGAATACAGAGAAGGAGTTTCCCTCTCCTCCATGTAGCTCTTTGACTCATCTTGGGATGCCACATGGTGCTTCCCTGGGAAAAACTCATCCCCTCCAGAACAGGGTTGACCGTGGACACAGTACTTCTGTTCTTTGTAGTCGGTTCTGGCATGCTAGAAAGTCGAGAGTACCACAAAAAGGTCCATTGTGATAGCTGTTCAGTCTTCCTCATGCATAGCAGCTATGTCTGCTGGGGATTCCAGTGTGTTGCATCCATTTACTCTGTGGGGAACCGGTTTAAATGACCCACTGGAAATAAAAAATAGAAGGAAGAAGAATATTTGAAAAATCATCAGGATACAGTGGGGCACGAGTGTGGGCATAGATATTCTTAAAAATGTGAACATGGCTAGGAGAATGCAACACTTAGCAGAAACACTTAGCAGAATAGAAGAACATATGTAAAATTAAGTCAAAGAAGTTAATGGCCCTTGGCATTCAGCAGGATTCAGGAAGATTGGAAACAACTAAGGATATTCATGATTTATTGAAGTTGCATTTGGAAATTACATTTGAATTCCTTTGTGTACTGATGAGAAAATGATTTTCAATGCACATCAACATCCTGAGATTTTATCAATGACTGGTAATAGTCCATTAATGTCTGACAAATGTAGAACAATTGTGGCTGGCTGGTCTTTCTCATAAGCACAGTAGAGACCAGATTTATCAGGATGATAAAAATAATTGTTCTTTTTCAACAAAACACTTCATCTGTTTCTGGCCAGGCAAAGACAGACAAGTGAGATGCTGAAAGCTTTGAAACTAGAATTCATGCAAACTGGTCTTCAGGCTGCTGTGTTTTTTCCTCCCAGGCAAATTGAGTAATTTTTAGAAGGAAACAACATAATGGACCTGACTGTGGCTTTATCAGCCACTACCATATAAGGGTTTTGGAGGTGCACACACTGATTGGCATTCTGCCTGTGGAATACATAGACAAGCACAAAGCTCCTGGGTGCACTGACGGAGCAACCACTGATATTTCCTGTAACATTCCCCCACTGCCAGTCTAGGTCCATAAGCTGATGCAGAACCTGGAGGAGAGGGAAGAAATTTTACTCTTGATTGGATGATCTCTAATAATAAAGACCCGGTGGAAACCACTACCTTTCCTTCTCCATTTCCTCTTACCTGAGCATGTAAAACTCACTTTGCTATATTTTTTTATCCCTCTTGTTTTCTTTTTCCTTTTGATAATCCTATAATAGGTAATGTATATGATTACTCTTATTCTGTCTTTATTAAGATATTCTCTGTGTTTATAGAAAGCTTTAAAGCCACGCTAATAAAAAGATCAAAATAAACATGAGCAAAGAAAAATAAATGTCTTGGAAGAGTCTCTCTTCCTACTTCCTTGTTTAGTATTTGGATATATTTATCCTGGCATGATCTTGAAGTTAGCCTTTTTGCACATTTCTCTCCTTTGTTTTATTATAATGGTTAAGAATTTTTAAATTGATCTGGATCAGAAATGCATAATTTTTTTCCTGTTATTTTGCTGTAACTAGAAAGCACAGGTGTTTTTTAAATTAAAATAGTTAATCAATCTTTCCTAAACCTAGATATTCAGTAGAAGTTTGGGTTCTAACTTATTTTTCCAAAAGCCACAATTGCAGCTGATGCTAAGTATGGTAGAGTTTCAAAATAAGTTAGCTAACACCATTTGTAAAAACTTCTTATCCTAGGGTGGACAAGCCAAAAGAATTTTAGGCCTTGTCTATACAAGGGATTTATTTCACATGACATTTTTGTGCACTAACTGTTGCGTGTTAGATAACCCACAATAACTGCATCCATATGATCAGCTCTTTTCTACTTTATCCTTGCATCTACACAGCAGGGACTTAAGCTGGAGTAAGCACTCAGCACTCTGGGCAGGTATCCCATGCTGCTCTGCCTTGATGCTGGGTTCTATGCATTCTGAGACCTTTCTCGCTGTGCACAGTGGGATGTATAGCAGAAGCCAGCTGGAAGCAATTAGAATTCTGGAACTTGGGGCCAGACTAAAAAATTCACATGATTCCTCTCCCACAATCCCATGATTCATCTCTGTTTTGCGAGCCAGTGCCATTTTCAGACTGCTGTCAGCCAGCATGGACAAAATATTGTTCCATGCTGCAGTGCTGACAAAAACTGATACTAAGAGGCTAGTGGAGAATATTTGAGTTTTTGCAACTGAGTTGCTTTTGCTTTAGAAGGCAGCCTGCAATGGGGTCTACAACTCCCCTTCTGAGCAGAGGGGGAAGAGGGAGGGCAGTCTCTCCTGCACAGAAGCTGAGGCACCGACTTTCTCATTTCCCCGGGGATGCTTGACCCCCGCTCCACCCCAGGCTCTGCCCCCTCTCCACCCCGCCTCGCCTCTTCCCACCTCATTCTGCACCCTCCCCTGAGCGCACCCCACCCTCACTCTGCCCCCTAACCCCCAGGGCCTCCTGCCTGCTGCTGAACAGCTGATCTGTGGTGGGATGCACTGGGGGTCGAGGGGGTGGAGCAATCAGCAGGGCCTGCTGGTGGGTGCTGAGCACCCACTGTTTTTTCCATGGAAGCCTCAGCCCTGGGGCACCCACAGAGTCGGTGCCTATGCCTACAAGCAAGCAGCGTGACCACATTTCCACACAGCTGACACAACTGCCAATCATGGAGGCAGGCATCCACAGCTGCAACCAGCAGGGGAAACAAGGCCTGCTACAAAAGGAGAAAGCTCAGAGTCAGAAAAGGAGGCAGAAAGGCCTAGGACAGTGAAAGGGTAACACCCCTGCACCAGGCTGCCTCCAGAAACATGGCCCAAAGGTACTGAAACAGACCATTAGGCCTAATTAGTGGCCAGGGGCCAAGAACTGTCCTGATCAGGGGCTAACCAAAGAAAGTCAGTCGGGGCAATAGAGACTGCTCGAAAGACCACATCAAAGACTGGTGACACAGCCACTGTTTTTGACAGCTGCACCACTTAGGAGTGCCAGGCATTTGGTTTTTGGAACATCCAGTCGAAAAGGGACTCGGGTGGCTCCGGTCAGCACTACTGACCGGACTATTAAAAGTCTGGTTGGCAGTGCAGCGGGGCTAAGGCAGGCTCCCTGCCTGCCCTGGATCTGCGCAACTCCCGGAAGTGGCCACATATCCCTGCAGCCCCTAGGTGCAGGTGTGATCAGGGTAGCTCTGTGCACTGCATCCACCCTGAGCACTGCCGCCGCAACTCCCATTGGCCAGGGACTGTGGCCAATAGAAGCTGTGGGGCGGTGCCTGCTTCTGGAAGCAGCGTAGAGCCAGGGCAGGCAGGGAACCTGCCTTAGCCACCCTGTGCCACTGACGAGGAGCCGCCTGAGGTAAGCGCTGCCTGGCTGGTGCCCAGAGCCTGAACCCCCTCCTGCACCCCAACCCCCTGCCCTAGCCAAGCCCCCTCTCAGAGCCCACACCCTGCACCTCTTGCACCCCCAACTCCCTGTCCCAGCCCAGAGCCCCTCATCCCCAGCCCCACCCCAGAACCTGCACCCCCAGCCAGAGCCCACACCCCCTCCTGCACCCCAGCCCTGAGCCTGCCCCCACACTCCAAACCCCTTGGCCCCAGCCCAGAGCCCCCTCCTGCACCCTAAACCCCTCAGCTCTGGCCCCACCCCAAAGCCCCAGCCCAGAGCCCCCCTCCTGCACCCTGAACCTCTAATTTATGGCCCCACCCTGGAGCCCACACCCCTGCCCCAGCCCAGTGAAAGTGAGTGAGGGTCGGGGAGAGCCTCAGACAGGGTGGGGCAAGGATGTTTAGTTTTGTGCGATTAGAAAGTTGGCAACCTTAACACCACCATCAGCAGGAAGAGGAAAACACTGAGCAGCTGCTTTTGGATAAACTTTCCTTAGAGCATTTTCACTCAGTGCAATGTTGTTTCTGGACTTGAGAAACAAGCACCGACTGTTGGGAAAGACTTGTAGGATGACTAGTAGTGTGTCAGGGGCCTAGCCTGTAGCAGAGCCAGTCTCTAGCAACCTAAGGAGTGCAGCTGGCCCTGATAGAAGCTGTCTGACTGTGCCATCTGATTGGTTGAAGGACTCAGCAGGCTGATACTTAAGCTCAATAGCAGCAGCAGTTTTATGGCTGCTCAATGCTTTCCTAGCTCACTGCTGTGCTTGGTCCTGTGTCCACCTCTGCTGTCTCTAGCCTTGCTCCAGCCCCCCAGCCTGTACCTGCTCCAGTCCCCAGCTTTTCCTGACATCTGATGCCTGGTGCAGACCCACAGCTCCACCTTCTGACTGTTGTTTTGGCTTAGGTTTCTGACACCCAGTTATGACTCTTGGCTTTGCTCCTGGTCCCACCCTGTTTGGATTCAGCTCTAACTGTTAGGCTGGACTCTTGCTCCAACCACTAGACCAGACTGCCCACAACTTGGTTGCCAACATAGTGGCTGCAGAATTTTAGGTTGTCAAAAGGCCACTTTCCTCGATCTGCTTGGAGCTCAACACAGTGTCAGGACACCAGCATGAGATCCCCTAAACATTCAGAAGCATATGGCTATAACCACCTGGAAACTCACTACTCCCAATTACTTCTGGACAGTAGCTAATCAGTTTGGCATAGGCAGATCGGCTGTTGTGATGGAGGTGTGCGCTGCTACGAATATATTGATGAGGAGGGGGGTCATAAAGTTTGGCAACACTGAGGAGGTTATTGGTGGGTTTGCATGTTAGAGTTCCCAGATTGCATTGGGGCAATTGCTAGGACGCTTGTGCCTATATTTTTGTCCCCCAAACCAGGCCTCAAAGTTCATAAAGAGAAAGGGGTATTTCTCCATTGTGCTCAAGGCTTGATTGAACACCACGGGATATTCACCAACAGTAATGCGGAGTAGTCAGGAAAGGTCCATGATGCTAGGCTCTTTAGGAACTCATGTTTGTTTTCATTAATGAAAAAGGCAGAATTTACTCCCAGGACCAGTATGGACATTAATGGTGTTGAAATTCCCCTACCCATGCTAGGATACCCAGCTTATCCTCTGCTTCCCTGGCTGATGAAGGCTTTTATTGGACACTTGGGTAGTAGGAAGGAATTATTTAACTATAGAAAAAAGGGGAGTATGCATCTGGCAGTTGAAGAGGAGATGGTGTTCACTCATGACAAGGCTAGAGGCTGCAGAGGAATACCTGCTTTGTGTTATAACTGCTTAGGTGCATTTTGCACAACATCTGTGTAAGGCAAAGGTGCAAAGACTTTCAAAATGCTATGAACAGCCAGAGAGCCTGCCTCTCCAAAATGGTATTTGCTAGGGGCACGCAGTCTGGGATGCCTTGTGCTTTTACTTTGGGGCCATTGCTTAAAATGTTGTGATGTCTTTTTTTAATTTGGAATGCTGGTATCATTAGCCTGTGCATAGGAATTTATTGTATGATGACTTTGGGGGATTATTTAATGATTTGTGCAATGCTCTCACTTGGACTACTGTACGCTTGGTGTGGTCTCTTTGGCTTGTATATAGGGATTTGTTGTCTGATGACTTTGCAGGCATTTTCCAATTATTTATACAGTGTTTTAAAGGGGTTTTGTGTTGGAAGTGTGCTTTCATGAGACTTTGATCTCCTGTTAACACAAATTGTCTATTGAACAAATAATGCGCACACAAAAATTAGTAAACAGAACAGTGCAAACTTGGAAACATATTCAACAGCAACAGAAATCAAAGTAAATTGATACAAACAATGAAAACTCTAAAAAAGGGCTAGAGCAAGTGCATTCATGTTCAAACTGTGCTGCTCACAAATTACTGGGCACTCCCTCTTTCAGGTGCTGTGCGAGAAAGCTGTGGGCTTGAGGGCTTAAAGAATGCACTATTCTCAGTATTCAGTCTGTGGAGGGAATGGACTGTGGTCAGCAGCAGTGCCTCCGATGTATGGAGAATGTGACTGCTAGCTGGGAATATTGCAGCTGCATCCTCTCCAGTAAAACATTCCATGTTTGCATTGCCTCCAAGAGCTCCTGCTGCCTGTCCCTGGTTAATAGTGTCATGGGTTGAATCAGCTCCCAAGTCCTAGAATCATAGAATATCAGGGTTGGAACGGACTTCAGGAGGTCATCTAGTCCAACCCGCTGCTCAAAGCGGGACCAATCCCCAGACAGATTTTTTGACCCAGGTCCCTAAATGGTCCCCTCAAGGATTGAACTCTCAACCCTGGGTTTAGCAGGCCCATGCTCAAACCACTGAGCTATCCCTCCCCCCTTGACAAGGCACTGTTGAGTCATGTCTCTGGTTAGCTGTCTGCCTTTCTCCTTCTCCAGGAGAACATCCTTCCAGTCCTCAGTGGTCTTGTGTGTCTTCTGTTGGTAACTCTCCAAACACTTTATCCTTTATCCTTCCTTTCTTCCCCCTCAGATTAGCCAGGTGTAAGCAGGGGAATTTGTCCCAACGTAGTAGGGAAATTTCTCTCTGGATCCCAGCTGAACCAAGTGATGAAAGGATCTGAGTCCCTGCCCCAATTCATTTCCCCCCAGTGCCTGCCAACCTTGACTTTCTCTCCTGGCTCTGTGTGAACAGGACTCGTGTCACACAGGGAGGACTGAGCCCAGAGGTTTCTGGGCGTTTACCCCAGTCTCTTCATGGGCAACTTTGGCTGGAGACAAGGTACCCCTTGTTAGCCTTTTAACCTGTAATCACTGCAATTCACGTAAACATATATACAATGTATTTACACCAAAAACCGTTGCTATGGGTTTCTCCCTGTTGCCCGTGGGGCCCTGTCAGTCTCAGGATCCTGACTTCTCTTCGGCCCTTCCCCTTTCTCCTGCTGTGCAAGAGGGCCAACCAAAAAAATCCACTAAGATTCAGTAAGAGGCCAGCAGCCTTCTTACACAGGCATTCAGGCATTGATCAGGGCTCTACTCTTGAGGATTGCAGCACTCCGGGAGCTGAGAAAATTAACAGGTAATTATTGTTCTTATTTCAGTTTCCATGGTAACAATGATAAAATATTTTTTTCATTAACTATTGGAATGCCATCCCCAAAGTTTCTTCCCAGTCTAGGGAGAGGCTTGCAATGGTAAGTTGTTTTGCATCTTGCTTCCCCTGTGCTTATCCTATTGCACTGAACCTCATTTTAATCCTAGTGGGTTTTTTTGTGGTTTTTTTTTTTTTGAGGTTTGGGGGACAGGAGGGTATGTCTCGCTGTGTGTGTTCTTGCTTTGCATGAAGCAGTGGAGTTTGGGGGTTCAGGGAATAGGGGTGAGGTGGAACCAGGGGACAGGTTAGTAATTAAATCTACACCTCTTTAGGCAGTCCTTACTCTGGAAAACATTACACTAATATAGGTGACCAGGAAACTGAGAAGGGGCCTCTTCAAATAAGTTAAGGGCAAACCAACAAGATATGCAATGATTTTATTTACCAGGATGGTCCACCTTCAGAGGTTTTGCAGGACTGGCAGGGCATTGTGACCTATACTGGCATGCATGATAAGTCTGCTATTCTAAGCAATGTTCATGACAAAATATAGCACTTTCTGTGTCTTAAATAATTCCATTTTATCTCAAATCCAGACAAACACAAAGTGCACTGCAGAATTAATCAAATTTTGCAGTGGTTGCTGTTCAGAACATTAAGGGTTTACAGTGTTCTGCTGTGACATGTATCTCCTAAAATGCTATGAAATATACCTCAGCCATTTGCCTTAACAACTTTCTGCAATTCTAGGGCTGTGCAATATTATGCAGTTACATATACTTCTGTGACCAGGCAAACTAATCTGACACTGAGCCAGCAAGGGTTAATGAGCTGCTGTGGGCCCACTCAGCCCTGGCCCACTACACCTGCACTTGCTGTTGTGTAAGGAAGGGGCAGTTAAAAAGGGCAGAGGGCAGCTCAGTAGGTGGCTGATCAGGTAAGAGAACAGACCACCTATCCTTTGTTCTCTGAGAAAAGGACCAGCTCAGACCTGCTTTGGGATATGGTGTAGCAAAGAGATCCTGGCTCTCCAAGGTGATCTCTGCAGAGACTGTTGACTGCCTGAGCCCTTGAAGGAAGGTAGGTAGGCAGGCAGGCCTGGTACAGGATTACTGAGTTTGGGTTTTGGGACTGCTTCTTTGTTTTACTACATAAAGGGTTATTGGGCAGCTGTCGGTGCTGCCTGGAATAAGCCTGAAGGGCCTAACAAGATTGTTGCAAGGAACCTCTGCCTGGGGTTGTGTCGCCAACTGCCTCAAACTCTGGACTTTTGCCCCTACTTGAGTCTGCCCTGTCACTTCTCTTGGACCCTGAAAGCATAAGCACACCTCCTGGAATGGAATGCAAATGTGCTATGGAGTGTACCTCATAAAACAGGGTTTAAAAGAGAACTAGATAAATTCATGGAGATGAAGTCCATTAGTGGCTATTAGCCAGGATGGGTAAGGAATGGTGTCCCTAGCCTCTGTTTGTCAGAGGGTGGAGATGGACAGCAGGAGAGAGATCATTTGATCATTACCTGTTAGGTTCACTTCCTCTGGGGCACCTGGCATTGGCCACTGTCGGTAGCCAGGTTACTGGGCTGGATGGACCTTTGGTCTGACCCAGTATGGCCATTCTTATGTTCTTAAATGCTATGATATGTGTAACCTCATGCAAGGCTTGGATCAAAATGTGAAGCCAAGTAATTTCAGTGGTGCCTTTTTTAACAATATTGCATGTCTCAAATATATTCACAGTATAAGGTTTAACTTTCTGAATATGCCATGCCAGAAGTGGGGGTGGGGGGTGCTGAATGTGGTGGTTAGGAGTGGGTAAGGAGAGGGGAAGGTGCCAGCTTCCATCTATCCAAAATGGCTGCATTTATTGGGCACCCAGAACCAAACAATCCCCAGCTGCATTTCATAGTGGTAATATTACTTAATAATAAAGAATAATTAAATGTAGAACAAGAAGATGCTTACACTGGCTGAGGTCCCCTCCCCAGGGCTGTCAGGCAGAGTGTCCATGTGGATGTCTTCAGGGTCTGCTTTGGGATACAGTGTAGCAAAGAGATCCTGGCTCTCCAAGGAGATCTTCTCCTTCTCTTATTCTTGTTTGGCCTCGGTGTCCTTAGTACCTTTGGCACTGCCCCTCCATTCATTTGGGTTTGGTGGTGGTGTCCTGCGAAAGAAATCCTATTCAGCCCCTCCTAGTAGGGACAGTTGTACAAGCACTGCTGGAGGGTCTGTTTCTGCCCTGGGCTTTATTATAAGAGTTGTTGAGTTCCTTGCTTTTGTTTTGTCATTACATAGAGTCCCAGAAGTGACCCCTCTCAACCATCCCCTTAGAAATGTCTTTATACACCCCTTTATTGTCATGTTTCCTGGTAAGGCTGCCTATACTTTCACCTGTCCCTAGAGGGATGAGAGATCCAGGACCTATGTATAACTCCAGGCAGCTGCATTAGGTATGGTGTAGTGATGTTATAGCCATCTATACAATTCCAGGAGCATGCAGCAGCAAACTGACTAATCCTGGCTTCACAGCAGCATTTAAATGGGAAGGTGACATGCAGTCAAGATGACCCCAGAGCAGTGGAGGGCAAACAGACAGGTTGGTCCTGGCATAATGTAAAGCAGTGTGGGATAGCTGTTGGAGGACTGCCAAGTTAGTGTGAAGTGTAGATACGCCCACATGAATATTAGTCTGCGCTATTTCAATGTGCAATGAATTATCTGGCCAGTTAATATGCTTTAAGAATTGTCATGTGAATGCAGGTCACTTCAATTCATATGAAATAAGGTTAGTGCAAAATAACCCCTTCACTCCCCCATGTAGACAAAGCCTTAGATCATCGGACTAAAATAACCTTCCGCTCTTAATTGCTCGACTTTCTCTCTCTTGGAGGTTGATGTCACCATTTCACTAGTTCTCCAATCACTGCAGGAACTTTCAGCACTTCAAATTCTAATGTTAAGAAGCAAGAAGAAAAGAGCCTTTCAGGCCTCTCCATTCCTTTTACTTTGTAGGTCATGTTTAAAACCGCTTCTAAGAACCACGATGTTAAGAACCACGATGATGTGGGAGGGAAAATGCTGGTTGTCATTTATCCCTATCTTGTTGCAGCTGATATCTGGGTAACTGGTGTGAAAAGCTCATATTTTCATACATTGTGTTTCACATGCTTAACAAAATAACCTATTTTATTTGTTGAACATCCAAAAATGTCCAGGCTCTTAATATCCTAGATCAGGGGCTGTCAAACTTCATTGCATCGTGACCCCCTTCTGACAACAAAATTACTACATGAGCCAGGAGGGGGACCGAAGCCCGAGCCTGTCCACGCTCTGCCGCTCCAGGCTTCTGCCGTGGGCGGGAGGCATGTAACCTTAGCCCCCCTGCCTAGGGCTGAAGCCCTCAGGCTTCGGCCCTGGGTGGCGGATCTCGGGCTTCGGCTTTGGCCCTGGGCCCCAGCAAGTCTAACACCAGCCTTGGCGACCCCATTAAAATGGGGTCGTGACCCACTTTGGAGTCCCAACCCACAGTTTGAGAACCCCTGTCCTAGATGTTAGGGGTGAAAGATGGTTTTCTGGTGGGTGAAAATTATTTTAGGCTTTGACTTCTAGTGCCAAACAGGAGGTAAATAAATAAAATTAAGCATGACCACATCTTACTTAGGATATTATTCAAGTGCTCAGAATGGCTCCATCAGAAGTGGAAGGGGAAGCCACTCAGACACCTACAAGATTAGGTCTGTTGTGCGGAGCTTCTCTTGCTGTACTGTAGTTATAAAACCCAACATTTTCTATACACTATTTACATCTTGAGCAGTACAGGACGTCTTCTGTAATCAGATTGTACTAATAATCTTCTTAGAGTGCTATATACTGTACAGATATTCTCATAATCCCATTGCCTGTAATACTGGGATAATTTGTCAAACTAGCAGTAATGAACATCGGTATCAAGATATAATACGGTTTGACCACAATCCCCACTTCCTTGCAGCCTCAGAAGTGGGGAGGTTTTGTCTATTTCAGTAGAGGAGAGAGAATCTTTTGGTCTTTCTAAGAATCAACCCCCCCACTCTTCTTCCCCTCCTTCTGGGCTGGAGGATGGCAGCTTCATGGCTGATTGATTGGACATGGGTTAGGCATAGCATAATCTTCTTGAATCCTGCACGCCAAAAGCAAGGGTTTCTAAGCCCTTCTGCCACATGGGGACCATGATTCTGAGCCCAGAAGGAAAGCTGCAGCAGCAAGCAGGTACCAAAGGAGGCAGCAAGGTAGACACAGCCAGTGCAGCAGTAGAGAGGATGTGGTCAGCCCAGCAGCTGTCTAGTGGCTGGGCCTCTAAGGGTATGTCTACATTGCAATTAGACACCTTTGGCTGACCCTTGCCAACTGATTCTGGGTTGGGCTAAGGGGCTGTTCAATTGCAGTATAGATGCTTGGGCTGGAGCCTGGGCTCTAGGATCCTGTGAGGGGGAAGGATGCCAGAGCTTGAGCTGCAGCCCAAGCCCGAACATCTACACCAAACTTTTCCTGTTGCACCTCCCCCACCCGCCCTTGCTAGTCATGGAATTTACCTGCATTCCCCCCTCCCCATTACTGCACAGCCAAGGCTTCCTCAGCAGAGGAGCTTGGGCTGAAGGCAGAATTGGGGTTAGAACTGGGAAAGGGGGAGGAGCTAGGGGCAGAGCTGGCCGGGGGGGGGCGAATGAGGGCAGGGGTGGGGTGGGGCTGGGTGGCACTCTTTCTCCCCCCCCCCCGAAGGTTCCTCTGTGCTCCCTAGGGGGGCGTGCCCCACAGTTTGGGGACCACTGGTCTACACTATCATTAAACATCTCTTTAGCCCAAACTTCATGAGCCAGTCAGCTGGTATGATACAGCCACAGGTGTCTAATTGCAGTGCAGACATCCTTTAAAAACCAAGGATCCAGAGCTTTTCCCTTGTGGGGGTGACATTAACCTTGCTTGTCCCAAGCAGAAGCAGTGGAGCATAGCACTAAGTGTGGGTCTTTCCTCAGGGAACTCTGGGGGTGTCCTCCAAGCTGTGGTGCCCACGAGGTTTTCCTTCAACAGGGGGCTAGGGGCTTTCCCACACAGAGTGTCAGAGGAGTTCTCTTCCCCCTGGATTCTCCAGGAGCTAGCAGCAGCTGAGTACAGACTCCATGGCCTGCCTGTGGCAGAACTGCCAGACCAGGATGGGACTGTGATTTCCTGGGTCCCAGTGACCTGACATTTGTAGGTGGGGGTGTATGCAAAGCAACCTCTGAGGGGGGAACATGGGCATTGACCTCTTGTAGGCCATGAATGGTGCAGGATTAGGGTAGTGACAGCAGCCAGTAGGGTGTGGGTCCTTTCAGCAGGCATGATGTTACAGCTCAAGTACCTTTGAATCCAACTCAGAGGGAATACAGGGGCCAAGGCTATTGAGATGGCTTCCCCCTGCATGGTGGTGTTTGGCTTGGTGGGTGCTCCAGCAGGTAACAGTCTCAAGTTTTTCAGTGAGATGGGGTTAAGTAGGAGTGGCTGCTCCAGTCATGCTGCACCTTCTCAAAGTCAATAGAGATCATGTTTAAAGGACAAGATAAATAATCACCCGATGACATAAGAAAGCCAGGATGGAAGTTGTGGCAGAGAGAGATAAGAAGGGATCTGGGAAACAGGTTTACCATCTGGTGCAGGCAGGCTGTTGGACAGATATTTGGAGGGAGGCTTGGCCTCTCAAAATATAACAAATTAGTCTGTTGGGCCCACAGTACATTTAGACCTATGGCATGATCTAAGTCAGAGGAACTTGGACTAATGGCTGAAGTGGCACCAGACTGGTACTGAAATATGGTTAGAATGAATGGCTTTGGCTTATCTGGTGTCTTTCTGTGTACTGACAGTGGCTTATGGATTTCATGATAGTCAATCTGGGGACCTGATCTCAGCAAGCAACTATGCTGGGCCTTCTTTGAGGGCAAATGTTGTGTGTGGGTTTGTTTGTTTTTAAATTACCAGCACACATGGCACATGTTGTGCTCCACCCTCTGTGGGAGGTGAGACTCTACAACAACAGGGCGGGGTCAATCAGGCCCTCCCCAAGTAGGCACAGGACTAGTAGAGGGATCATGGGAATACCCTCATCAGCATTTGAGACCAAGGTGCTATGGGTACTCCTGTGTGACTACCAGGATGAGGGTGAGCACAGTGTGGGAAGGGTGCTCAGTGAGACTGAAGATATCAAATGAAGGGTTAGACTTGATAGAATGATACCAGACTGCAAACTCCTTAGAGGATTTACATCGCATAGGAAAAGGTAAGTTTTTTATTTTTTTTTAAAGCTCCAATGCCTTTCAGGATAGTGGATCTGTGAACCTCTCTTTTGAAGCAGGTGCCCAGAAAGATACCTATGAAGGTAGTGGCTCAAGTGACATTCTTATGAGGAAACTAGTAAATGATGGGAAAGACCTAGCACAATGACTTATTTCTTATTCTTCTCCCAGCCCCTCCCACACCCAGCTTTGCTCTGGCTCCAGCCATGGCCCTGGCTCCCAGCAGCCCTGGCCCCGTCCCCAGCCTAAGCGCGGCTCTGTTCCCAGCCTCGCGTCAGCCCCCTGCCTCGGCCACTGGCCGCAGCTCCATTCTCGGTCCCGGGGCAAAGCAGGGAGCAGAGCCGCACCTGGCCACCGGCCCACACCCCAGCCCAGCTGCAGCTCCGCTCCAACCCCCAGCCTCAGCCAGTGGCCGCGACACTGCTCCCAGCCCCATCTAGATGTGCAGGAAAAAGTATTGTGCCTTTGGGCCACAGGCGACTGACCTGTTCAGAGCTGGGCCTCGGCAGTGTGGCAGCTCTGAATTGTCAGAGATAGTAGGCAGATGCCCTCTTGCATTTGTTGGTTAGGGGAGGGGCCATGTGAACATTTCAGTATGCACTGGGGGAAACAATCTGGGGATTTAGTAAAGGAGTAGAGTTAAGGTGTGGAGCCAGTTCCTTTCCTAAGGTTAAGCATAACCTTGCTTGAGATGCCACAGTGGAGCCACCATACCTTTGTGGGAGGTCTATGCCAGAAGAAAGGTAAATTGACAAGTGGCTACATTTATGAGAGTGGGAAAGGCTGATAATTGCAGATTCAGTACCTGAGCACACCTCTGGGACGGGGGAACAGATATGATTCTGGCTGCTATTAGGAAAGGGATTCATTAACAAACTGGGCATTGGGTAGGGGGAAGGAGCCAAGCAAATTGCTGGCATCTTGTGGTGGTAGGTGCCCAGTACAGCTAATCATTCAATAGAGGGTGAAGATGCCTCATAAAGTGTAACTGGAAGTGGGTTAGGAAAATGGGGCTGGGGGCTCCAAATATCTGGTACAGCGAGGAGACAGCCCTCTTTCTCCACCCCCTTAACCCTCGTACAAGGGGAGGGTGGTGAGATTCCCCACAGCAGTTGTAGCACCAGATGGAATGGGGGTGGGGGGGTTGAGGGGAGCCCTTCACCAAGTGGTACAGATTACAAAGGAAGGATGAAGTGCACTGGATGAGTTATTGATGGCTGGCTGTTGTATAACATGGAAAAAACCAGCAGCAGCACACTACACATCATTAATCCCAAGTGGGCAATTTTTAACCTTCCAGAAGGTATTACTGAGGATGTCTGTACACCTTTTGTCTTGATTATTCTGTTACAAAATAGTTTTTCTTTCGACACTATCTTCATTTTGATGGTATCTTATCCATTTCAGGTCCATTATACAGAGGGGATATAAGGTCTTTTATGGTATAATAGTTTCAGCTTGATACCCTAGATTAGAATCAGCTTTTTGGTGGATTCTTTGCTCCAACTAGAGAAACATATGTTTATGTACTTGCAATTTTTTTTTCTCATTTCTCCCTCTGATGTTGTAGATGTGGTGAGCGCCATCAGTAGTTAAAGTGGGCCGGACTCATGGGTGCATAGTTTCACTTCCTCTTTACTGGGTGCAACACTGTTCCAGGAACCCTCTACTCTTACCTGCAACTCCCAACTTCATTCTCCACATTCCCATTAATTTTCTGTGGCCTGCAATATGGTGACCAACCAGCCTTGTCAGGCCTACAAACCACCACTTGTGGCATGCCAGCATCTGAAACCCACTCACACATCTTAGGGTTCAGCTACCCTTCTGCTGAAGCCTGGTGACTTCTTGAATTTTTACATGCTGTACTAAATAATAAATTATATTCTGCATCAAACTATGAAGTGCACCAGGTTCTGTGAGAATTCAAAATGCACGTGCTCAGAAGCAGACTGACATCCTACATCGTCCTCCCACCCCCATCTCCCTGTTCAGCTTTAACTTGTGCACACCGATGGCAAGGAGCTGTGGGCTGCCAGAACACTGAGAACTTGTAGGCAGGGTACATTGGGTTGGGGGCAGCTGTCCAGAGGATGTAGGGGAGGTCACTGTTTGCCATTAGAGGAAGCCAGGACTGTGCCTTTGGTGCATACAGGAGCCAGATCCAGGACAGTAAGAATTAAAACAGATGGAGCATAAAGAATGGAATGGTCAGCTGACCTCTCCAGATCTACTCCCAATCACCTGGCTTTGGTTCTCTTTTAGGGGCTGGGAGAGTGTTTTGGCAGCACATGAGCTTTGGCAGCACATGAGATCTCCCTCTCCTGCTACCCTGGCCGACCTTCTTTGCCTGCTTTAGTTTTCTTTCTTAAGCAGCCAGTGCTGCTGTGCCTGGCTGAACTTGCTGATCTGTTGATGTCAGAAGTGGGAGGAGGGGGAGTGGACTCTGTCTGAAAAAGCAGGAAGAAAAGGATAAAATTAGAGAGGATACCAGAACTTTCTACAATCTTTAAAATGCCTTGCCTGATTAATGTAAAACTTTGCCAAGAGACCAAACATGTAAAATTTCAGGTTGAAGGGAGAGATTCATCATAAGAGAGAGAACTCTTTTCTTCAGCAAGCTTCATCTTACAGAAGGAAAATCTGAATCTCTTTGCATTTTATCATCAACTTTAAGCAGCTTGTGTCAAGGATTGTTTTATTGTAGTTCCTATTTAACCTGGAGAATTGCAAATAGTTTTGCAAATTATTCATCCTTTCAGGACCTAGGCCCTCAAACTCTTGACATATTTTGCCCTCTATTTTGCCATGTAAATCTCCAGTGGTCTTATTGCATCTTTCTAATAAATATTGGTCTTCAACACTTCAAAAGGGTTAAGGCAATTGTTGTAGTCTGGCATAGTCTTATTTATATGTGAAATTGGTGTGTTGCAACATGCATCTGCTATAGTACTGTGAAAAGACAAGGGGCTAGATTTATAAAGGTTCCTCAATTTGGTATTTAAACACCTAAACCCCATTTCCAGCACTACTGCAATTCACAAAACTCCTGGCGAACCCTAAACACACCCTAAATGCACCTAAACTCACTCAACACCTAAATTTTTGCAGCAAAAAGTTCTCTCCGCTCTTATGTTTTTTGCCTCAGATAATGTGTGCTGCTGCGTCTTTAGCTCACCTGAGGGGCTCAGAACACACCCACTGCATTGGGCCCTCAGGTGAGTTCACACCCAACAGCCAAGGGTTGGGGAAAGGAGGCCCGCCCTCAACTTTTAACCCAGTAGTTAGAGGATATGCACGTGGGAGGCTCCTGTGGAAGTTGTTACACACTCAGTAAATAAATGAAGAGTCATTGGGCCAGAGAGAGAGACTGACACTCTTGCCTAGGGGTTAGAGCACTCACTCAAGATATGGGAGACCCAGGATCCAGCTGCTTTGGATGAATAATTAGTCATTGCAGTGAAGTGGAGCAGCTGCCTCAGGAGAGAGTGAAGTAGCCCCACTAAGAACATCCCATGGCCCAATGGTTAGGGCACTCACCTGAGAGTGGTAGATCTCTTTTCAACTCCCTTCTTCTCATCAGGTGGAGGGGGGACTTGAACTGGGGGTCTCCCTCATCTAGGGTAACCAGACAGCAAGTGTTAACAATTGGGAAGGGGGTAGGGGGTAATGGACAGAGCCCCAAAAAATTGGGACTGTCCCTATAAAATTGGGACATCTGGTCACCCTACCCCCATCCCAGGTGAGTACTCTTGCTATGAGGGAGCTCCTCCTCCTCCTAAACACCATAGGTGTCTAACTCCAAAGAGGGCTCACAGCTGAGAATAGCTAGCAGTGATAGGGGGCTCCCTACAGCCTTCCTATCTCCATGAGAGGGGCAGGGCTTAGCACGCACCCCTCTTGTCAGCATCTCCTATTGGCTAGCTTAGGCAGCTCCTTGCCTAGTATGCGGGCTTTTGTGAATCTTAGTCTAAGGCAGCTGTCTCTGCCAATTCATTGTATAGGGAGCCTAGGCACCTAACTCAGATTTAGTGAATCATAGTGTGTGTTCCTCTTTTTTTTTTTTTTTTTTTTTCCTCTCTAGTCACCTAAAAGTTTGCTTAGGTGATTTTGTGATCTAGGCCAAAGTGATTGCATGTATTTATGCCACTGTCTCAAAAACCAGTTTATGCTGAATTTGTCCCACCTTCTCACCCCTCAAATAGGAGATATTGGAAAGCAATGATTGTTTTCTATTATAATTTTCCTCAACAGCACTTCTTTGCTATGTACGAAATACAAGGGCTTTGCTATGTAATAAATACAAGCTGGACCTCTGAGAAGGGTGGCAGCAGGTTTACATTATGCCACGTTTAAGGGAAACAAAAACTGGTTAAATATTTATGGGTCGAGCTTTTACATTATCTATTCATCTTAATTTGAAAATGCAAAGAACAGATTTTTGTTTGCTTTTAAAAAAGCATAATTGCATAAACTTAATGTGAGTGGAATTTACGTATTTTAGCATAGGACTGTCTTGTCTGCATGCAACTTTGGCTTTTATGTTTGCCCTTAACAAACACACAGGGCCGGCGCAACCCATTAGGCGACCTAGGCGGTCACCTAGGGCACGGCTATTTTGGGGGCACCGGTGCCGTGGCCGCCCGTTCAAATTTGGGGGCGGGACCTTCCGCCGCCGCTGTTGGGGGCGGCATTTCGGGGGCGGGACCTTCCGCCACCTAGGGCGCCGGAAGAGCTGGCGCTGCTACTGCAAACACATGATATTAATTGTGTCCTAAATTCCTGTTTGCCAGTTGCTATGCTGTATTAGTTTGTGAAAGGATTCTTCTGTAGTCTATTACGAAAGATTGCAATTACTTACTAAGTGGTTGAATAGCTGGGGAATATCTCCCACTGAACAGTGGCCAATTGGATTTCCACTGACATATCATGCTCCAACCTCAACTGTTACACTCTATTAATATAGGCAGTTTCCCACATCAAAAGGTGGGTTTTGCATTTGTTGTTCTGGCAGGCTCTGTATGGCTTTGAGTCAGCATGTCCACCTTGTCTCTCTAATATCCTGGGACTGACATGGCTACAACTACTTTGGATTACCAGATGGTTTTAAAATGATTATAGTATAGTAGTCTCATGTAATTGAAAAAAATGCTGCACATTAATCAGCGGTTTCCAAGGTGCAGTTAAATTTTACCACCATAATGTGCTTTTTTTTCCCCTTTGTTCATTCTTAAAAAAAAAAAAAAGTCAACTCCACAGTTCTCCAGACCCCTCAGGTTTTGAGACTATAATAACTTTCATATGTTTGGTTGTTTAACTGCATATGTTACATTGGCACTGCAGTGTGTTCGATTGTAGCTGTCACCTGGATTGGTTAAACTTCCTGTCTGGTACTTTCAAAGGATTTAGATTGAATGCGTTTAACTGAAACACTGAGGGGGGGGGGGGGGAAGCCACATTTTAAGGTCCTTGTGGTCATTTACTTTTTGACAAGTGTAATCTGGTTTTAATTATTTGTGACACTCAACAGTGTGTTAAAGTATGTTACCATAATTTTGCTACTAGCAAAGAAGTCTAAATAGTACAAGACCTCTGCGGAATCTTTGCTGAGAAGTGGTGTTAGACTCTTGGGTTTTGGTGATGACAATGGTCAGGTTTGTGCACTAGTGAAGTGATCGCATTAGCACTGTTCTATCCAGTTTGTTGGTTTTTTTGTTTGTTTTTCTTGGCAGGCAGTTACTTGGTGCATATAAAGAATAGATACCCATCCAGCCTACAGGGCATTGGTCATTCCAGTTTTGGAACTACCCAGTTGTGCATCAAATCTTTTGGCAGATGTGGAGGGGAAGAGAGCTTCAATTACAAAATAGCTTTAAAAATGCAGTCAGGCTTTCAGTTCAGATGCAGTGTCATTCCATCACAGTATTTGAAACAACTTTAAACATTTTAACCTATTATTGATTTACACGGAGCTTAAAAGTTTGGTAGACATGCAGGGGGACAGATCCCTGCTCTGAAGAGCTTACACTGTAAGTAGGTAACATACAGTTATTTAAGGACAGAGATGCATCACAGGCTTTTTTCTTTTTGCATTCTAACCCTTTCCTATTTTTAAAATTGCATTTTAAATTATACTTCCCTAATTATATGTATTGTTGTAAATGCACTACATGTATTATGCTGCATGCATGCTAGAAATATTGCTCTTTTTTTTTTAATTTATTTTTCATACATGGGTGTCCACTGGTCTAGAAATCACTATATTACTCATATAGACCTGCTCATTCCACCACAATGGAGACCTCTTGGACTCTCCCTTGAGTTCAGACTCTTTATCCTGAAATGCACTCTGACTCTAGTTTAGTTTATTCTTTTGACCTAAGAAAGCAGCTTCGGCTCACTACTCTCCACAGCAGAAAGCTTGAGAAAGATTTTTCCTCTCTCAAACTGCTGGGAGCTTCTCATGACTTGGATTTTTGAGTAATTGGAACCCATTTGGCTTCCTTTTAGCAAAGCCTGAGGTCCTATGTGTGATAGCTGCATTCCTTTACACTCCCTGTGAGCAGCTTACCTCAAGCTGACACTTCTCTGCATCTTCCAATGTCTGTCTTCGGTAACCCAGCAGAGTAGTCTCCTCAGTGCAGTGTGTGTCAGCCTTTTTGATACCAGGGACTGGCTTGCTGCTTTCCTAAAATGTGTCAGGGAGATCCTCAGGGACCAGTGTTGGTCCATAGACCAGTCACTGAGAAACAATGAATTAAAGAACCATGTCTTCATATTGTCTCTGAAAAGAGGATACTCTGTGCAGTTCCTGACTCTGATCACAAGCAGAAAGAAACAAAGTTCTAAACCCCCATCCTTTAAATTTTCCCTAAATCCAGATGTCATTAGAAAACCAGCATCATACTCTGGATATGAAATGGACTTTAGAATCTATATATACTCGATCAAAAAGTGAAGAAAATCAGGTACCTTATTCTTCTTTCACAGATATTTTAAAAGAAAAAATACTCTGTCTGCAGTAGTTAGTCCCTCCAATGCTCATTCTTTCAGTGAATCAAATCAAATATGTGAGGCATCTAGTAGGAGCCCTCCTGGGGTCATCAAAGTACATACCAAGGGTTCCTCAACATCATGGGGGTGAGAATGAGATTCAATGAGATTAGCAGTGTGGCTACTTGTGATTTGCATTTCCTTCACCCAGCATAAGACTGATATTTTGTCATTGGCTGACGCAGCCTTTGGTCTTCCCAGCTTTAAACGGAACAAATAATTTTAAAATCACAAAGTAAAACTTTTCATTTCATGTAGAGAAATGTATATTTCTTCCCTAGGAGTTAGTTCACACTACTTCTCATATGTAAGATCTAGCAATGGCTACCCATGTAAGACTGGCAGAGAGAGAATTACTTTCCCTTTCTATAGCTTTTATTTCTTATAATGGAGGGCATCCATTGGTCTGGACAGACCGTCCCTATGTATCAAATTCCTTTTGTGATGTTACACCTTTCTTTCTGTTAATTCCATTATCCATGGTGGCTTTATTGGTGTTTGAAACTATATACATTAGTAGACAGTTTTGGAAGTCCCCTCCTGGGATGAGATTATGATGCTGCAGTAGTCCACCATAGGAGGCTGAACTCCAAGGAAGGAAAGGGAGGGTGGGGGGAAAAGACCAAGTTGCCTCTATTGTGGTGTAGTGAGCAGCTCTAAGCTATTTATGTCCAGAATAGTGGATAGGAGAAAAATTACTGGTAAGGAAATTAATTTTCTCATATTTAGATTTATAAAAGTAAAAATAAGGCAGCTATGAGGCCCTAAGTGTCTTTAATACTTGATTAAAATAAGCAAACAGACAAATCCAACAACTAATCTTCACTTTTATAATAAAAATAAACCACTTGGAAAGTACCCCAGCACTCACAGATACCAACTCTGATATCTATCTCATCCTAATCCCCAAAAGACGGCATAAAATATGATCTAAAGCAGTGGTTCTCAACTAGGGTTATGTGTACCCCTGGGGGTACACAGAGGTCTTCCAGGGGGTACCTCAACTCATCTATATATTTGCCTAGTTTTACAACAGGCTACATAAAGTGCACTAGCAAAGTCAGTACAAACTAAAATTTCATACGGACAATGACTTGTTCATACTGCTCTCTCTCTATATTTTACACTGAAATGTAAGTACAATATTTATATTCCAATTGATTTATTTCATAATTATATGGTAAAAATGAAAGTAAGCAATTTTTCAGTAATAGTGTGCTGTGACACTTTTGTATTTTTATGTCTGATTTTGTAAGCAAATAGTTTTTAAGTGAGGTGACACTTGAGGGTATGCAAGACAAATCAGACTCCTGAAAGGGGTACAGTAGTCTGGAAATTTTGAGAGCCACTGGTCTAAAGGCATGCTGCAAAATCCAATACTTTGAGCTATATCATCCCAAGGGAGAAAGAAAGTTCCAAAATCAAGAGGCCCTTCGCAGAGAATGACCTGCCAATAGCTCCTTCCCTTCTAAAAGCTGAGGGATGTATGTAGCTACAGCACCTCTTCTGATCTAATCTCTACAGAGGCAATATAGTTTGACTATCCTTCCCCGTCTGGACAAGGACCAGTTCAATGTAATTGGAGGTCACTGTATTATCTCTTACTCTAAGTGAGTATATTACCCTTATGCCATAGATTCTGAACCAAGAAGGGTCCATTGTGAATTTGTGATCATATCATATATAGTCTGGCCTCCTGGATAATGCATAGTACTTCCACAAAATAATTCCTAGAGAATATCTTTTAGAAAAACGCCCTTTTTGTTAAAAGGTCACCATAGATTTGTCATCCACCCAATTCAGATAAAGTTTAACTTTGATCTGCAAAACATACAAACTGTAAAGTATGATAACACAACAGCCATACTTAAGAGGTTTCTTTCTTTCTCTTTCTCTTTCTCTTTCTTTCTTTTCAACCTTAAAAGAAAGAGAGAATGTGAGATTCAGATACTTCATGAGAATGAAGCAGGCAGTTTGCAGTTTTTACCAATTAAGAGCTACTTCCTGCAAACACTAAGTGTAATGCATACTGTGAATAGTCACATTTAAAAGAATATCTTAGTACTGTAGTTGACACTATATATCTGGTAGGACAGAGCCTTGAGTATTTGGGTTGTCAGTAGATAAGGAAATAGTCTGCCCACCTTCTGAGATTTTTAAACCTGGGATCTTTACTCTGTGCCTTCACAAGTCCTCTGAGAGACATGAGTTGTTTATAGCGTGATTCATATCCTCATGTTACACTGAAAGAGAGAGTTATTTATTGCAGTAATCTATTTCCTGATAAAAGCATTACAGTTCATGTGCTAAAACCTGTTGCTGTATTCTGCAACATATGTCGTTGTCATGTTACTGTAACTTATATCAGCTACTTTTTCCAACTGTGCATAATAGCTAAGAATTAACAGTACCTTTTATATCACAACTTAAAATAAAATCCACAGATGATCAATGTATTCAACATTTTAATTACTAGGAATATCTGAAATACTTCTGGAAGGATAAACTTTGTGGCAAGACAAACTTTTTAATGGTGTCCATCATAAATTTAAAACTTAAGGTTTGCATCATTTCTAAACACTTTACGTTACAGAACAGCTGCTGTATACTGTATATGATAGGAAAGTGGGCATGCTCTGTGGCATATCTAAACTCGATCAACAAACCCTTGTGTTTTTTGTCATTTTCCTCATTAAGTAGAGAATATTTAAGAGTAAATAGGAAAATATAAATGGGGTATGTTAGCTAGTGGTGCTGTGACAGCGTACCCCATAAGACTTTATGGGTGTGTGTGTGTGTGCTTATAAATGTATGTATGATATAACTGGAATAGGGTTTGCCTATATATGCCATGTAACATATCTATGTAAAGGTTATGATCTACTGGTTATGTTCATCCTAGTTGTATGCAGGCACCATTTGCGTGTTCAAAGTTATGTATACTTGCTTAATTTCTAAGTAAGCGTTGTAAGGCATTTGGTCAGCTTCTTTAGGAAGGAATTCGCAAGGTTAAGTACCCGATCGGGAAGCATTTGGGGAACAATGCATCTTGGAATGCTCCAATCCACATAATAAGTCTTCCTGGAGACATGCAAGATACCATGTGGACAATGGTTTCTGCCTGTAAAGACTGAGTCATGCATGGACATGTGACTTGCCCAGGTGACTCCAGAACTCCATCTTGGAGCTGGACTTTGCATAGGAGTGAGGAGGGCGGTCTCCACCCACAAGAGAGAGTCTATTTAAACCCGTGGGAGACCCCTCCATTTTATCTTCAGCTGGCTAAAGAAGGAGCCTCTCCATCCCCCCAGGGTATTCGAAGGAAACTGGAACAAAGGACAGTAACTACAGGGGGTGTGAGTAACTGCTGGACCCAGGCTAAAAGAAGATTAGCCTGTAAAAGGGAACATTTTGGAACTGGTGAGGATCTTATCTGTATTTAGTGCAATTAGACATAGATTTGCGCATTTTATTTTATTTTGCTGGGTAACTTACTTTGTTCTGTCTGTTACTACTTGGAATCACTTAAATCCTACTTTCTGTATTTAATAAAATCACTTCTACTTATTAATTAACTCAGAGTATGTATTAATACCTGGGGGAGCAAACAGCTGTGCATATCTCTCTATCCGTGTTATAGAGGGCGAACAACTTATGAGTTTACCCTGTATAAGCTTTATACAGGGTAAAACGGATTTATTTGGGTTTAGACCCCATTGGAAGTTGGACAGCTGAGTGCTAAAGACGAGCACACTTCTGTGAGCTGTTTTCAGGTAAACCTGCAGCTTTGGGGCAGGTAATTCAGACCCTGGGTCTGTGTTGGGGCAGACGGGTGTGGCCGGCTTCAGCAAGACAGGGTGCTGAAGCCACTGAGCTGGCTGGGAAAACAGGAATAGAAGTAGTCTTTGCACATCGGGCGGCAGCTCCCAAGGGGGTTTCTGTGATCCAACCTGTCACAGGTGCAATGGATAATGATTCCACTGATTCACCATACTATCTGTTACTTGAATAACGCAGTTGGTGTACATAGATGATAGCTAAGAAGACAGACTACTACCTCAAAGTGGTTAGAGTATAAAACTGGACCAAACACAGATCCCTTTCTTTGTCCTATCATAAAGGGAAAGCAAGTTGGTTTATTTAACAAAAGGCACCATTTTAAAGTTCCAATGTCTGTCTTATTTTTGATTAAACGTTACCATTGTAACATAATACAGGCAAGTTAGATGGATGTGAAGTGAGGCTTCAGAGCAGGGGCTTGTGGTGGAAGGGAGGCTCAAAGAACCAAGCCTTTAAAAATAAATCGAGAGGGAATAATGAGTACAACGAGGTGGACTGCATCAAGAAGCAATCAGATGCAGCCTGATAAGAGCAGATAATTGAGTGGGAGAAATGAATTAAGGGCTTTAGAGAGGTGGAAGGAGTTGACAGTACATAATACTCAAGCCAGGCTGTAACAAGAGGTTAGGACAGATGTAGTGCTGTGCAGAGCTTTGAAAATGAGAATAAGTAGTTTAAGTGTGTTGTAAAATTAGACTAGAAGCCAGTGAATGGTGGGGAGAGTTGCATGATCAGAGCAGTGATCAAGGTAGATCAACATGAGAGAGTTATTCAAGGGTATGGAGAGGGAGGGGAGAGATAAAGAGGCCTGCTAGTAAAAGGTCATTGTAGCGCAAGATGTCAAAGGTTTAGATAAGAGTTCTGGCAGTGGACGTATTCCAGTGTGTCTCAGAAGAAGGTTTACTAAGTTACTCAGAGGTTAATGGCAGAAGTCAAGGAAACTTCAAAAAGAAGCATATGGTTAAATATTGTGCAGTGAATTTTCTGTTCTCTATAGATATTGTCAGGGTAGAATTGATTTAAATCACTATTCAGGAAGACTCGATTTAATCATGGATTTCTACATAAAAATGCATTCTTGTTGGTTGTTATAACCAGAGGTGAGCTGGAGCCGGTTCCCACCGGTTCGCAGGAACCGGTTGTTAAATTTAGAAGCCCTTTTTAGAGCCGGTTGTCCCGCGAGGGACAACTGGTTCTAAAAGGGCTTTTAAATTTAACAAAAGCTCCAGTAGCTCCCTGCCCTTCCCCCGGCCCCAGCTCACCTCACTCCACCTCCTCCCTGACCGCTACCCCAGCTTCTCCTCCCCTTCCCCGGCTTCCCGCGAATCAGCTGTTCGTGCAGGAAGCCTGGGAGGGCTGAGAAGGAAGCAGCGGCTTCCCGCAGGTGAGCTGGGGTAGGGGGGCAGGGGCGCGAGGAGGGCTCCAGGCGCCGCACAGCTCCGGGCCCCGACCCAGCCCGGCCCCTGACTCTGACCCCGGCCGGGTGGCGCAGCTCCATCCCAGCCCCCGAACCAGCCTCCGGCCCCCACCTCCAGGCAGCGTGGTAAGGGGGTAGGGAGGGGGTGTTGGATAGAGGGCAGGGTAGTTGGGGGGGGTGGATTAGGGTTGGGGTGGTCAGAGGGCAAGGAACAGGGGGATTGAATGGGGGCAAGGTTCCCGGGGTGGGGCAGTCAGGAAGGAGCAGGGGTTGGATGGGGTGGTGGGGGGCAGTCAGGGGTTCCAGGGGCAGTCAGGGGACAGAGAGAAGGGGTGGTTGGATGGGGCAGGGGTTCCGGGGGGGGCTGTCAAGGAATGTGGGGGGTTGGATGGGGCAGGAGTCCCGGGGGGTGGGGGGAGCACCACCCCCTCGTGGGGTGAGGAGGAGGGAACTGGTTGTTAATATTTTGGCAGCTCATCACTGGTTATAGCCTTAGTACATATACTTCACAACTCAGTTATAGATGTAGGTTTCATTTTTAGAAGGTACACACTATACATTTTTCAAAGTGATTTTATTTTGAAAACTTTTCAGATTAGTTTTACAGCTATATCAGAAAATGAATGATTGTTTGGTTATTTCATTTACCAAAGGTAATTGAAGTAGATAGTTCACCTCCCAATGACTTCAGAAATATCTCCAATTCAACAGGTTAATCATTAATATTTGAAGGATTTTCTTGCCATGCTGTATTAGGAGGAGAACATCACCAGACAGACATTTAAATTGTTTTATTTAACTAAAACAACAACATTATGTATTCTGGATTTTTTTTCTTCGACAGCACACCTATAATATTTTAACAAAACAAGCATATGAATTTTTGAATTTAGTTAAACATTCAAGTTTTTTAAAATCAGGTTTGTTTTTGTTTGTTTTTAACTAAAATCGTTAAATGAAATATTTAAAAAAAAACACAACAAAAATTAAATAGACCAGTCAGGTCAACATGAGAAACTTAAAATATTGGCTTCTACAGTTAACTCAGTCATCTTCACCTTCATTTTCCTGTTTGTTCATAATCTGGAAAAGGAAAAACAAGCTTTCCTGCTTTTTCAGGTCCCAAACGATTTCTCAATTTGGAATGAATTAGTCCAAAGGAAGAAGATATTCTTTCTACACCGGCAGAAGAAGCTACTGCTGTTAAGTGAGATTATCACTTCAACAGTCTCTGAATCCAAGTGCTTAAGTGACTTCCACCAGTTCACTGGTGTGACTTTCTTTAAAACATCATCAGCAAACATATATTTCTTGAATGTCTCTTATTCCCAAACTGGGTCTCTTTTACGGCCTGCTGCCATTATAGGCTTTCCCTTCTAGTGAGAGAATGGTATGGTAGATCTCAAATCAATGAAGGCTACACTCAGAAAGACCTCAAGACTTCTGGAATATGCTGCTCAAACAGTTTCACTTTTGTTTCTACTGCCTGTCCCTCCCTTCTCACATTTATCTCCAGACTTCTTCTCCTTGTCCAGATCTATTCTGCCCCCAACAATCTTCTATTCATTGAACTTTTTGAAACTTTGCATTTGCAGAGGAACAATAGGGTTGAGCTCTATATATTATTTATTTATTTAAACCCATTTTTGCTGTTAACAAGCATATTATCTCTGGAGACACAAATCCACAGTTTGAGAACTGCAAAACTAAGCATCTCTGATGGTCTCTTCTAGACTGAGCACTGAGTCCCATTGGGTAGACAGAAAGATTAACCTAAATAATCTATACAGAAGCCCCTGGAACACCATAAGATTGGGTCCCTAATCCATGAACTATTGGAACTCATTTACAAAACTTTTCTTCAACATTACATGAATATATTGTCTCGTACTATAGAATTAGAATTTATAATCTCTATTCCATGATGAGATATCTTTGATCTATATTGTATCTTAATTCAAACTATCTTTAGGTAGGTTTTTTTCCTCAAAAAGCATTTTATCAAAAAAGTCTGATTTTAAATAAAAAATCCAATTTTTTTATTTTTATTTTTTTTAATCCATTGATTTTTATCCACCCTGGATATTGTATTCCACGTGTGTGTTTCATGAGTCTTGACTTCTTAAGAACTGTCATAGCTCTTAAACAATTTTGATCCCTCAGGGCAGCAGTAGCAAAGTTAGAATGAACCAAGCCCCCTACTAACCATTGTGCATAACTGTGCCCAGGGAGTAAAACATTCCAGTCGTTTTTGCTTCCTGGCTAGCAAAGGAGTTTCTGGTTCTCTGCACTTCTTAAAATCACCAATGGGAGAGAGTTTGGGACTCCTGGGGCTGAAGAAAGAGGGAACTGGGCATCTCTGCTCTGCTGCTTAACTTTGAAACAAGGGGTGCTGGGAAACTTTGAGTGAGCAGAATCTTTGGACTGTGTTGTTAAAAGTCCTAGAGAGATTTATTTTGTGATTTCTTTACCTGGGTTTTTTCAGGTAAAAGGCCACTTGCTTGTAATTTCTTTGAGATCCCTCTCACCTTTTGCTGTGCAAGAGTGAGAATCCTGGACTGGTAGATGCTATCTGTAAAGAAGGGAAAGCTACGTCCTTCTGCTTCTTTGACTATGCTGGTGAAACAGGCTCGTCACTCGCCTAACTACCGCTCCTTGGAGGCTGTGGGTTATTTTTTTTTAATTATTTCACTGCATATGCCTTTTCTACTTTTCCTCTAAAGCTTTTTAAATTTAATTTGGTATTGGCTTATTTTGGGAGCTTCCTCTTCCATATTACGGAAGGCACTAGTTGGAATGTTCAGAGGGCAGCATTTTATATCTTGCAGAGACTGGCATGTAGGGGGCCTGGTTCAGACTGTACCTTGGTACTGCTGTCCTCAGGGTTAACTGTCTAATTGTAGGGAACACTTTAATACTACTGCAGAACATGGGACTACTGCAGAACGATCTCTTCAGAGAGGCAGAAGCACAAACAAGCAGTTCTCCTATCTGTGCATCAAAACAGCTCTAGTTGTCAACTACAGTGCTGTGCAGATGGGTAAGATGGCAAAAGGATTATCTGCTTTTAAGTGTCTGCTGAAATAAGCACTTAGCACGTTGAACATCTATTGCCACAAGCAGTGAAAATGTGTATTTGGCACACAAGTAATCACAGAAAAGCTTCTGTTTAATGGACCCTTATCAAACAACTACTGTGTTACATGTTCTTGTTATCGGAGAGACAGATGGTTCAATCCAGGCCTTTGTATATAAAATGGAAACTATACAGTACATAACGTGAACTAATAGCATGAGTCACCACCTTCACTACATATCAAAATGTAACTAATGAAGAGGCCTCCAGGAACCATTCCAGCTCATTAACGAAAAAAGGGGGAAAGCAATAAAACTCAGACTGAGACAATGCCAAGCATGAAACATTTAAATGAATTCACTGTCTTTACTACCTCACACATGAAAATCTAAAGTAGAATTGGGTCAATGAAACTATATAGTAGGAGACTCCTCTTCAAAGCCAACTCCCTAACATCAGAGAATCATCCTCTGACTGATTGTATGACTTGGACTATCTGTATCCCCAGTGGAAATTTTTCATCCTAGTTCCTTGGGATATTGGCAGCTGCTAGAGCAAAAAGAGAATGGAGACTGGAATGTGTGACAGATGTGGTGCTGTTCTGCAATTTATGAATACAGTACTCTGACCTAGTTATTGGGATGTTCACTGTATGAATATTTTGGTTTAGTTTCATAGAGGGCTGTAAGGAAAACCAGCAGCAAGAAAGAAGAGCTCAAGATAAGCCACTCCTCAGCATATCGTTGAGGGTTGTTACCGGACAATGGCAAAGCCACTGCGTTTGAGGATTCTGTCTTGAGCTCCTGCAAAGCCTACCAAACTGATTTTTGACAAGCAGGGCCCAAAGCCCAGGAACTGATGAGAACAAAGGCACTCTGGCTGTATACAGTGAGACTGTCCAGTGGGGAGGTAGTTATTGGGCAAATCCTGACTGGCACTTGCTCAGGTGGCTGCAGGATGTTAGGTAAGACAAACATGCATGTAGAGTTTTGTTTTAAAATCTCTTACACTTTGTTCCTACTATTCTTTGGTTTAAGAAGGCTGTCCAGGAGTCTGTGACCAACAGTCCTGAGATATACCAAAGGGAAGAATCACAGGTACTGCAAGGTACTGTAGATAAGCCCTGATCTGAGTGGGAGATTGTAGAGTTCCATTCCAGGAGAGAAAGGCATGAGTCCTGACCCCTATGAGGGTGCACTCAGACTTGGAAGGGGACAGAGGTGCAGCTAGCCCTGAAAGCATGACGGAAGGCAAACTGACATGAAGTGTACTGTTTGTATCTGGGGGTGGAGGAATTTATACTGTAATGCCTTCACTTCCAAAAGCTGAATATATTCTGAACCACTGCTGTACATCCAGAAAAGAGAATGAGAGAAAACCATGCTATTAAAATCCTATTGCCATAAAACTCAGTTGTTACGCTATGAAGTATCAGGGGGTAGCCATGTTAGTCTGTATCCGCAAAAACAACAAGGAGTCCGGTGGCACCTTAAAGGCTAACAGATTTATTTGGGCATAAGCTTTTGTGGGTAAAAAACCTCACTTCTTCACTCCATGCAGCTGAAGAAGTGAGGTTTTTTACCCCCGAAAGCTTATGCCCAAATAAATCTGTTAGCCTTTAAGGTGCCACCGGACTCCTTGTTGTTTTTACAATGGAATGGTTATCCAGGATTGTAGCAGACTTCCCTTCTTAAACTTACTGCTTCTTATGATGCTCTTCTTCCAGAGCACTGACAAAGCAATGTTGGGTAATGGTAAATGCTCCACTCAGTAATTCTTTGCACTTGTTTACATCCAAATAGTCGTAACCACTTTACCGCACTAAGTTAATTAAGCCTCATAGAAATCCTACAAGCCATAAGCATTACATGCATTTACAGACTGGCAAATCTAAGCACACAGAAGGTAAACCCAAATATTCAAGCATCCTCTAATCTTGTGGACCAACTTTTAACTGCTTCACTGATATATAGGATCTGATTTTTTTTTTTTTTCAGAGGAGCTGAGCATCCACAATTCCAGACGAAGTCAGTGGGAGCTGTAGGCTCTCAGCCCTTCTGAAAATTAGACCCTAAAAGGCTTCAAGTTGGACCTCGAAAGACAGAGATTCTCAAAAGTATCCATTAATTGTAAGTTTGGTCCTAAACAGAAACTTGCCCAAGACCATTTAGCAAATCAGTTGCATAGACAGGAACAGAATACAGGAATCTTTGTTCTCACTTGTGTACTCTCACTACTAAACATACATCCTCTCAATAAAACGTATTAAGGGGCAGACTCCGCCATTTTTTACTCATGTTTTGCAGTACCTTAATGTGGGAAGCCCTCTGGATTTCAGTGGTCCTCCATAAAGAGTAAGGTACTGCTCAGTGTAAGTCTGGTGGAAGACATCCTTATAAAAAGTGTCACATCCCAATACCCTTTATCTGGATGGGTAGCCCTTACTCCACAACTAGTCCTACTGACTTCAATGGAAGTCTTTCTAGAGAAAAGTACTATTCAGCATAAGTAATGGTATCATAACCTGGCCTAATTGTTTTATTGATGTAAAATATTAAAGCACAAGATTCTACTACCTGTAGTCAGGTTGTATAGTACCTTACTTCTCAGATAGCTGTAGTTACAGGAGACTTCTTTTGCACACTGTAACTAGGTTTCCCTCTAATCTGCTTTTTTTAGTTGCTTCTGGGGCAGGTGGGTTGCCAACTTTCTAATCACACAAAACCAAACACCCATGCCCCATCCCTTCTCCAAGGCCCCACCCCGCTCACTCCATCCCCCCTCCCTCCATTGCTCCCTTTCCCCCACCCTCACTCGCTCATTTGCACTGGGCTGGGGAGGGTCCCTTTTTGACTGGGTGTTCCGGTTGAAAACCAGACACCTGGCAATCCTAGGCAGAGCACAATTGCACTGCCCCATACATGAAGCTTGTAGCAAAGCCACAATTCAAACCTCTGCAACTAATACCATAGAAATAAATGGGGCTAAGTGAGATTTGGTGGCTTTCAGCAGGAAACTAAGCACATTTGAATTACAACAAAGTGTTGATTCATATAGTGAATGAACTCCACTCAAATTCTCATCAAGGACTCAGTCCCGTAAGCCGCTAAGCAATTCTCAGGACACTCCTCAGAATCAGGCCTATATAAGAGGTTGTTCATGTCTTAAGTTTTTCTCTCCCCACCTCCAGACTGTCTAGAATTTTTCTGACCTTCAGTATTCCTTAGTCTTTACTTCTTGACATTTCAACTTTTCCCCCCCAGATTTTTATAGTGTAGGGATTACTCAATAAACTAGAACCCTTGTGACAGGATGTTGGGCAAGAACTGCTGACTCAGCACTCTCACGCCAGCTCCCATTAAGGGAAGTAAATTGGAGCTGGCTAGAAAAAAACAGCGCCTAGTTGATGAATGGGAGACAGCTACCCACACAATTAGGCTGGGGCTGGGAGGAAGGAAGCCAGGAAAGAGGAGGAGCAAGGGAGTAGAAGCAAAGCAATAGCTCTTCCCTCCTGCGTGTAGACACTAGAACCCAAGCTGTGTGTGGTTAAAAAGGTGGTGGGAGCACAACCTGTAAATAAACAGCACCAGTGGTTACTGAACCCCAGGGTCTCTGAGTGAGTTTGTCAGCACAGCTACACACCCTACAGTCAAGAATTTGCAAGAGGTATAAACAGTGGCATCAGTACATCATAAAAGCTACATCTACACTACCTGCCTGAACCCACGGGTACATATTCAGCACAGCTACCCCGTGCCTCCACTCCTGCTGCCCATGCTGCCATGGCTACACTACTATTTTTAGCATGCTATCTTGGTAAGAGCTAGCATGATTGTCTGTGCAAACTGGGAATCACACCCCAAGCTCACAGTGTAGACATTCCAAGACACAAGCAATATTGCTCATAGAAATCCATCATCTCAATATGGCACACTGGCAGAACTCAGTCTAGTTAGTATACAGAGTCTATCAAAGGAAGGTGAGATTCCAGACGTTTTGTAGCATCACAGTGATGTGCTGCCAATATTTTAACAAGAGCTCTCACAAAAATTTCCCCCTTACCCTGTGATATTTATGTTCCACATACCAGCAGAGCAGAGGGCCTCAGAAACCAGCAAATCTATTATTTTCCTTATTAAACAAAACACTTTTTCATAACTAACTAAGGAAGGAGGCAATGACACTTAGCCAAAACATTTATATAAAGCTCTACTTTGCAGGAAGTGTTTGGACTTTGTTCCTGAAACATATACAGAATATATCACTAGTGTAGTGCAGGGCTGAGCTTGGATCGTTTGGAGGAAGATTGAGTGAGGGAAATATCTTGAAGGGTGTGACTGGAGTCCCATGGAGCCAACGGAAGTCACTCAATTAGGGTGGACTGCAAAGAATGGGCCAGACAATCCCCAAAGCTGGTGGATATTCCAATACTTAGATACCAAACAACTTCTATAATATCTCACTGGTTACCCAGATAGCCAACAACACAGTTCCCTTAAAGTAACCCAGCCTCACGCCTCCCCAGACATCCAAGTCAAATATGATGAGGATTACTGAAAATCTTAGTCATATAAAAAAGTTCTACCAATCCCAAAGGATCAGACACATTACCTCCCAGGTTAATTAATATTTCAGATCTTACCCAAATACACACTTACAGCCAATTCTTATTAACTAAACTAAAATTTATTTAAAAAAGAAAAGAGAGTATTGGTTAAAAGATCAGTATACATACAGACAGGAGTACAATTCTTGGGGTTCAGATTCTTAGCAGAGATGGTGAGCTTTGCAGTTGCAAAGAGTTCTTTCAGAAATAGTTCATAGGTTATAGTCCACGCAGGACTGGGATCTCAGTCCTTATGGCTTAGGCTTCCCCTGCATGAAGCCTCAAGCAGATCTGAGGTAAGAAAGGATTGGGATCCAAAGGTCTTTTATACAATTTCAGGCCCTCTTGTGACAGCTTGGAGTCCTTCGGCGAACAATAGGCACTCATGGGGACTTTGAAGTGGACCCATTTCCTAAGCATTGCTGGTAATTATCTCCACAGATTAACATAAGGCAATTGCCTGTTTTTCCACCATTCGCAGATGATTTGCTATACATTTCAAAGAGAGATGAATACAGCGATATCCTGTTTACAGTTCATTTAAATGTCCTTTTGATCTCTGAATTAACAGAATACAGCATAGACGGGGACTGTTTGATTACATTGTTAATCATTACACAGTATATAAGTAAACACGTACAATTAGTATCACCTTTAATATCTATCAATATAGGTTTAACTCTATATTTTTTGGGGGGTAATCTGAAAACTTCCCAAAACAGTATCTTTAAATTTACAATACTCTAAAGCATCTTCAAAAGGCATTCCATTGAATATATTTCGAGCTTTACCAGTTAATTTCGCAATCAGGGTAGGAACTCTCTTATCAGGGATTTCATGTATTACACAGAGCCTTTCAAAGGTAGTCAGATATTCAGCAATATTGTCCTCCTCACTGTATGCAGGACATAAGTGTTCCTATTTGTGGATTTTTGGAGTGATGGGAGTTGTTGGGGGGTAGGGGGCCTCTGGTGTTAACCCTGCAAAGTTAACTATGATGGTGAGGATGGCATAGGGCAGCTATACCTTGCAGCTAATTAGCAGGATCTTGGACCCTTATCCGGTATCTATCACCCGGGGCTAGAAGGGAAAGATAGTGTACCTCCCTATCCTGTGATGCAAATGAATAAAGGAGAGAGAAGAATAAAGTAAACAAATAACAGCTTTATTTCAAACAGATAACTTAATAAGAGACGACAGTGAGATGTGGTTTGACAGTTTGGGGTCTGAAACCCCAGGCCCAACCAAATAGGAACCTTGGCAATAAACAAATAAACCTAAAACAAAATACCCCAGATACTGCGCCATTTCTAGGTGTCGATAGGCAGCTGATAGACCCTGGGTCTCAAGTGCTTCTTAGTGGGAGATCAACAGGGATCTGCTGATGCTGAAGAGAGGCCTGGTTCTGTGATCACCTGAGGGTGAGCGATCAACAGGACCTCTGTACCTTTCTCTGAAAATGATGTGGAGTTCAGAGATTGGTAAGCACAGTCACAGTTCTTAATGCTGATGTCTTCAGATGCTGGTCTTCTGATCTTCTGGTCCATGTAGCCACACAAATACAACAGTACTGTGGCTGCCTCTAGGACGGACAGCAACTAGGCAGCGGGCCCTCAGTTTATATAGGCACAAGTGCGCCAAAGTTCTGAGGTAAAACTGGCAGCTCCCCTGCTGGAACCTGTTTGAACCAGTTCTATGCTGACCGTTGGCTGCCTTTCCCGCCAAAGCTCCAAACGGCGCAAAAACTTCAACAAGAAGCTAAACAAAGATGGAATCGAGCTGTTGTTTGCAGGCACGCCATTTTGAATTCCAGACTCCATATCTAATACATGGTCAAATACCTTAACCAAATGTAAAGGCATAAAGTACAACTTTATTCTAAAGCACAAAACAATTTATAATCTTAATTTCATTGGTTAGTGAGTTCTTTAACATGTTCAGATTGCATATGAACTCCTCAATTAAAGTAGGTTTCTAAATAATATAAAGCTACTAAAAAATGACATGGTGAGAAAAAAAATCCCTACAGACCTCATACCAACGTCATGAAAGGGACTGGGGAATAGGTGGTCTAGCCTAGTGGTCACAGCCGGGCTGGTGTCCACAAGCAAGAATGGCAATGAGGCAGTAGTCAGTGAGCAGGGATGGGAGTAATTGCTAGAGTAGGGATCAATAAGCAAGGGTCAGAGACTGGAGATCAGAAAGCAAGGTGAGATCTGGAGTCACAGCAAGCCAGCACTGTGTGGTTACCCAGACAACTTCCTGGCGCACCTTCTAAGGTTAAATAGTGAGCATGGGCCAATGATAAGACCACAGGGTGCTTTTATGGGCAGTTCTTCCTATGCTGCCTAATCTCCACCAGGCTCCTTGGAGGTGGTTCTGCATAGCCTCTTTGTAGTGATGTAGGAAGTCAGCTGGCCCAGGCTTTGCAGACCTGGGTTCTAGTCCCACAGATCCTTACAATTAGCAAGGCAGTGAACCTCTCCACAACCTACCACACTTACAGTAATGAGCAACAAACACAGGGAGAGCACAACAGTGGGTTCTACAGCAACATCTGCATATGCCAAAATGTACTGAATGCAGAGCCAGTGCTAGGCATAAATAGACTAAGCAATTAACTTGCTGAGCTGCTCAAGGGCCCCCCTGTTCACTTCTTATAATAACTTGCCTGTTTTAGTATTGGGGAGGGGGGAAATATTCCTGTTTAGGGTCCCCAGTGACCTAGCACTGGCTCTGACCTAATGGTATGTGCAACATTTTTGAACACATCCTAGCATAGTGGATCCCAATCAAAGCCTAAAAAAAGGGAAAAAGGCTTGTCTGTAACACCTGCTTGGAAAGGCCAACTATTTTCTAGATCTTCATTGAAGTCCCTCCTACAAGGGAGGAGAGAAATTTACAAGTTAATAGAAAGGTTTGAAATCCATTCAAGGGCTTCAGGAGCTACAGAGTGCACCTTTGATATACATCCTGAAAATGAAAAGATGGGACATTTGTTCACGTGTTTGATGGTTTGGACTCTCTGCATTCACACTGGTGAATCCTTGATTCTTCATCTGCTCATCAGGTGTGGGAACCTTCCATGTAATGACCTAATATGGATGACTGGAAGAAACCAAGTTTCAGAGTAGCAGCTGTGTTAGTCTGTATCCGCAAAAAGAACAGGAATACTTGTGGCACCTTAGAGACTAACAAGTTTATTTGAGCATAAGCTTTCGTGGGCTACGGCCCACTTCATCAGATGCATGTAGTGGAAAATACAGTAGGAAGATATATATATATATATTACACACACACACACACAGAGAGAGAGAGAACATGAAACAATGGGTGTTACCATACACACTATAAGGAGAGTGATCAGTTAAGGTGAGCTATTATCAGCAGGAGAGAAAAAGAATTGTTTGTAGTGGTAATTAAAATGGCCCATTTCCAGCAATTGACAGGGAGATGTAAGGAACTGTAGGGGGAGGGGGGGAAAATAAGCATGGGGAAATAGTTATACTTTGTGTAATGGCCCATCCACTCCCAGTCTTTATTCAAGCCTAATTTAATGGTGTCCAATTTGGAAATTAATTCCAGTTCAGCAGTCTCTTGTGGGAGTCTGTTTTTGAAATTTTTTTGTTGTAATATTGCGACTTTTAGGTCTGTAATCGAGTGGCCAGGGATCAGCAGCAGTGGGATCATCTATCTGGTGCTTGTTGTTTATGTCAGAGCCTGCCCATTGCATCAGCCAGGTGTTTTCTGGGTTGAAGTTGGATAACAGAAGAGCTTCTCCGGCAGCCTGCAGAATGGTCAGTAGGACTTAAGGCAAGTGGGACGTGGGAGAACAAGGCTCTCGTGGAGAAAGAGCTTTTGGTTAGTGAGAGCTTTGTTTTACTCATGCAGCATAACCATCTCTCGCCCAGTGGTTGAAGGAAGGATGTTTCTGAGGCCTGGAAGCCAAGGCAGTGGAGTGGACTTCAGGGTGGCAATGACAAGTCTCATAATCGCATTTAGCTGGATATCGATGAGGTCCATGTGTGAACTTCTTCCCCAATCAGGTGTGCAGTACTTGGCCGTGGAATAAACTGAAGCTAGTGTTGCCATTCATAGTGTCCAAGCATCACAATCTCAGCTAGAACCTGCTATCTTTTGGATGATATTGATGTAACTCTTCTTTTTTATGACTCACCTGATTCAGATGATATTGAAAGGTAAGGCTGTGATTGAGAATGACTGATTCCTAGGTAGTGGGAGTTAGGATTGTGGGTGATTGCCTTGCCACAGAAGTTTGCTTAGCATCCTCTTACCTTCAGAATTGCTAAAATGGAAAGCAGACAACACCACTTTTTTGATGGATTGGGCCAGTACTGACAGTAGATAAATCTTCATTATAATCTGAAGAAGATGGAAATCTTCTGCTTCCCTGAGTATTGTGCCTGTGTCATTAGTGCCAGGTCATCTGCATAAATGAACTTGCAGCATGTCATTTCAGGCACATCACTTGTATGTTAAAAAGGGATGGTGCTAGTACTAATCCCTGTGGGAGGCCATTGTGCAGACTCTACTTTTTGCTAACCTGACTTCTGAGATGGACACGGAATCTTCTGTCCGAAAGCATTGATCTAATGAGTCGAAATGTCCGGTTGCATTGAAGCAGGTTGGATAGCTTCAGCAGTAGGCCCTTGTGTCAAATGGCATCATAGGTTGATAAGTTGATAAAAGCTGCAGCTATTTGAAGCTATGTTTTGTGTCATTTAGCTGGGCTAGTTCTTCATTTTTTTCTTATTGAATTACTTATTCCATCTGGCAGTGGTGGTGGTGTTTAGATAAATAGTGTATTAATTGCTTCTCTCAACTTGTTTCTAATTGTCAGGAAATGATTCATGAATAATCCCACATTGCTTTTCGTGTGGTATTTTTAATGGAATTTTATTTATCATTGTTGTTTAGATGGAAGAGACCATTTAGTTTTCATTGTTACCATACACAAAGAGCAAAATAATGTACATTTAATTATTTTAGATTAAAGAAAACAATAAAACAGAACAAAAAAGCTGCTGTCCCTGCAGATGTGAAGAATTCTTACAATTTTAAAACTTCAGTACACAGAAACATAACTGCAGAAAACCAAGACATAACAGTTTTGGTCTGATTCTACTCAAAGTTCTGTTTGTTGGATTGCTTCTAATCTACACTCCTTAATTCATTTGGCTTGAATTTCAATTTTTCTTTTTTCCTTCTGAAAAATTCTTTTATGCAAATATAACCCACTGGTCAGTGTGTGTTTTCCCCTCTCTGTGCTTGATCCATAGACTATGTGAGTCTGGTACATCCCTCTGCTGCAGAGCCTGACTCTCTTTACATTGAATGTAAAAACCTCACATGTTTAACTCCAGTGATTCTGGTTCAATCTTGTGTCAGCCAAGAGTCGTAGATTCCAATGCCAGAAGGGACCACTGTGATCCTCTAGTCTGACTTCCTGCAAAACACAGACTAGAGAACTTCCCCCCAGTTTTTGTTTGAATTGGAGCATAGCTTTTAGAAAAACATCCACTCTTGATTTTAAAATTGCCATTGATGGAGAATCAACCATGACCCTTGATAAAGTGTTTCCATAGTTAATTACCCTCACTGTTAAAAAAAAATAAAAAAAATTACACCCTATTTCCAGTCTGAACTTGAAGACGGAAGCTGTCACATAAGGCCATCATTCTTGCCAATTTTGTAACAATTTTTCCTGTTATAGGCTGTTAGGTACTGCACCTACTGATCATATTATCTTAGTTGTGCATTAAAAGTACTAAAATAGTATTAGAGTAAAAATTTTGGTGACTTAATAAATCCTATAATCTTGGTGAAATGGATGTAAATATTAAGCTCTAGTTGTTGCATGCCATGTATGGGATGTAAAAGGGTGTCTATTTGCTAGATCAAATAATAGTGATACTATTGACAGGGCGAAAAAGGGATTTAAAGGCACAAATAAATGCATGAATGTAGTCTTCCATGCATGTAGTAGAGGTTAACAAGTAATGTGCAAGGACTGCACACTCTTCCTGGACAGCAATGGGAAAGGAGGTATTTCACAATAAAGAAGAGGTGTAATCAAGGGAAACCCAGCAGTGCATATGTTCCTATTGTGCATTAAAGCTGAAACCAACACTTTGCCCAAAACCAGAGGTAAGAAATTTATCAGAGATTTCAAGCACAAGTACTATCCAATGTCCTGCCATCCCCACCAATACCAGCACTTCTCCAGCCCCCAAAGTCTGGGTAAGGAGGTGGGCCTTGCAACATGGCTTTAGGTGCTTTTATGCCCAGACAGACTGTACTAGATACGGAGATTTTCATTTGACTGTTTATTCTCCCCTTTGATTTTGGTTTCCGAATTGAATCCCCTTCCCCCTCAGAAACACTACCTGTGCTGGAGCAGGGAAAGGAGGTGGAGTAGGAGCTAGGTCTGTCATCACATTCCCTTATGGAGTGACACTATTATGGTTTCAAGTATCAGAGGGGTAGCCGTGTTAGTCTGGATCTGTAAAAAGCAACAAAGAGTCCTGTGGCACCTTAAAGATTAACAGAGGTATTGGAGCATAAGCTTTCGTGGGTGAGTCCCCACTTCGTCAGACGCATGAGGTTGACTATGCTAGTCATATTGCAGTGCAGAATCTGGGCTATTGAGCATATCAGTTCTTCCGCACCCCTCCCTGTACCCCAACCCACTGCCCTGAGCCCCCTCCCACACTCCACACCCCCTCCTACACCCTGCACTCCCTCCCGCACCCCAACCCCCTACCCCAGCCCTACATTCATGGTGCTGCATGCAATTTCCCCACCCAGATGTGGCCCTCGGGCCAAAAAGTTTGCCCACCCCTGTTTTAGATACATTTAATCTTAGAAATGTAGGACTGGATGGGACCTTGATAGATCATCTATTTCAGTCCTCTGCCCTGAGGCAGGGCTAAATATTATACCATCCCTGACATGTGTTTGTCTCACCTGTTCTTAAAACCCTCCAATGATGGAGATTCCACAGCCTCTCTATGTAACTTTCTTTCCAGTGCCTAACTATGTGAAGAGTTAGTAAGTATTTCCTAATGTCTAACCTAAATATCCCTTGCTGCAATTTAAGCTCGTTACTTCTTGTCTTTTCCTCTGTGAATAAGCAGAACAATTTAACAACTTTTTTGTAACAACCATTTATGTACCTGGGATACAAGTCTTCCCCTCAGTCTTCTCTTCTCCAGACTAAACAAACCCATTTTTTTCAATCTTACCTCAAGAGGTAACTATAGCAGGACCGCTTGGAAATAGTGACCATAATACAATAGCATTCAACATCCCTGTGGTGGGAAGAACACCTCAACTGCCCAACACTGTGGCATTTAATTTCAAAAGGGGGAACTATACAAAAATGAGGGGGTTAGTTAGACAAAAGTTAAAAGGTACAGTGACTAAAGTGAAATCCCTGCAAGTTGCATGGGCCCTTTTTAAAGACACCATAATAGAGGCCCAACTTCAATGTATACCCCAAATTAAGAAAAACAGTAAAAGAACTAAAAAAGAGCCACCGTGGCTTAACAACCATGTAAAAGAAGCAGTGAGAGATAAAAAGACTTCCTTTAAAAAGTGGAAGTCAAATCCTAGTGAGGCAAATAGAAAGGAGCACAAACACTGCCAACTTAAGTGCAAGAGTGTAATAAGAAAAGCCAAAGAGGAGTTTGAAGAACGGCTAGCCAAAAACTCCAAAGGTAATAACAAAATGTTTTTTAAGTACATCAGAAGCAGGAAGCCTGCTAAACAACCAGTGGGGCCCCTTGATGATCAAAATACAAAAGGAGCGCTTAAAGATGATAAAGTCATTGCGGAGAAACTAAATGGATTCTTTGCTTCAGTCTTCACGGCTGAGGATGTTAGGGAGATTCCCCAACCTGAGCTGGCTTTTGTAGGTGACAAATCTGAGGAACTGTCACAGATTGAAGTGTCACTAGAGGAGGTTTTGGAATTAATTGATAAACTCAACATTAACAAGTCACCGGGACCAGATGGCATTCACCCAAGAGTTCTGAAAGAACTCAAATGTGAAGTTGCGGAACTATTAACTAAGGTTTGTAACCTGTCCTTTAAATCGGCTTCGGTACCCAATGACTGGAAGTTAGCTAATGTAACGCCAATATTTAAAAAGGGCTCTAGGGGTGATCCCGGCAATTACAGACCGGTAAGTCTAACGTCGGTACCGGGCAAATTAGTTGAAACAATAGTAAAGAATAAAATTGTCAGACACATAGAAAAACATAAACTCTTGAGCAAGAGTCAACATGGTTTCTGTAAAGGGAAATCGTGTCTTACTAATCTATTAGAGTTCTTTGAAGGGGTCAACAAACATGTGGACAAGGGGGATCCGGTGGACATAGTGTACTTAGATTTCCAGAAAGCCTTTGACAAGGTCCCTCACCAAAGGCTCCTACGTAAATTAAGCTGTCATGGGATAAAAGGGAAGGTCCTTTCATGGATTGAGAACTGGTTAAAGGACAGGGAACAAAGGGTAGGAATTAATGGTAAATTCTCAGAATGGAGAGAGGTAACTAGTGGTGTTCCCCAAGGGTCAGTCCTAGGACCAATCCTATTCAATTTATTCATAAATGATCTGGAGAAAGGGGTAAACAGTGAGGTGGCAAAGTTTGCAGATGATACTAAACTACTCAAGATAGTTAAGACCAAAGCAGATTGTGAAGAACTTCAAAAAGATCTCACAAAACTAAGTGATTGGGCAACAAAATGGCAAATGAAATTTAATGTGGATAAATGTAAAGTAATGCACATTGGAAAAAATAACCCCAACTATACATACAACATGATGGGGGCTAATTTAGCTACAACGAGTCAGGAAAAAGATCTTGGCGTCATTGTGGATAGTTCTCTAAAGATGTCCACGCAGTGTGCAGAGGCGGTCAAAAAAGCAAACAGGATGTTAGGAATCATTAAAAAGGGGATAGAGAATAAGACAGAGAATATATTATTGCCCTTATATAAATCCATGGTACGCCCACATCTCGAATACTGTGTACAGATGTGGTCTCCTCACCTCAAAAAGGATATTCTAGCACTAGAAAAGGTTCAGAAAAGGGCAACTAAAATGATTAGGGGTTTAGAGAGGGTCCCATACGAGGAGAGATTAGAGAGGCTGGGACTCTTCGGCTTGGAAAAGAGAAGACTAAGGGGGGACATGATAGAGGTATATAAAATCATGAGTGATGTTGAGAAAGTGGATAAGGAAAAGTTATTTACTTATTCCCATAATACAAGAACTAGGGGTCACCAAATGAAATTAATAGGCAGCAGGTTTAAAACAAATAAAAGGAAGTTCTTCTTCACGCAGCGCACAGTCAACTTGTGGAACTCCTTACCTGAGGAGGTTGTGAAGGCTAGGACTATAACAATGTTTAAAAGGGGACTGGATAAATTCATGGTGGCTAAGTCCATAAATGGCTATTAGCCAGGATGGGTAAGAATGGTGTCCCTAGCCTCTGTTCGTCAGAGGATGGAGATGGATGGCAGGAGAGAGATCACTTGATCATTGCCTGTTAGGTTCACTCCCTCTGGGGCACCTGGCATTGGCCACTGTCGGTAGACAGATACTGGGCTAGATGGACCTTTGGTCTGACCCGGTACGGCTTTTCTTATGTTCTTATGTTATGTCATATTTTCTAGACCTTTAATAATTTTTGTTATTGCTCTTCTCTGGACTTTTTCCACATCTTTCCCAAACTGTGGTGCCCAGAACTTGACACAATACTCCAGTTGAGGCTGTATCTGTGCTGAGTACAGTGAAAGAATTATGTCTCATGTCTTGCTTACAACACTTCTGCTAAAGCAGAATTATGTTGGCTTTTTTTTTTTTTTTGCAACAGTATTACACTGTTGATTCATTTTAGTTTGTGATCCACTATAACCCCCAGATTCTTTTCTGCAGTACTCCTTTATATTTGTCCAGTTAACTGTTCTTTCCTAAGTGTAATACTTTGCATTTGTCCTTTATTGAATTTCTTCCTATTTATTTCAGACCACTTCTCCAGTTTGCCAAGGTCATTTTGAATTCTAATCCTGTCCTTCAAAGCACTTGCAACCCCTCCCAGCTTGGTGTCGTCCCCTTTATAAGTATACTCTTTATTTTATCCAAATCATTTATGAAGATATTGAATAGAACCAGACCCTCAACAGATCCTTGCGGGACCCCACTTGATATACTTTTCTGGCTCGTTGGAAAACTGTAGGTTCACCATTCAGTTGTGCACATACCTTATACTAGGTTCATCTAGGCTATATTTCCCTAGTTTGCTTATGAGGTCATGTGAGACAGTATCTAAATCATGTGTTAAGTTCTCTGGAAATGCAGTCTAGTTTAGAAATGCAGGTACGTTGTCATTGCTGTGGCAGGTATAATACTTGACTTAGTTTATAACAGCTTTAGCTATAGATTAAAGAGATGAACACAAAGTCTGAGAAGTTACGCAGATCTGTCACTTGCCATCTGAATGGGAAAGCTAAGACATTACATATCTTCAGGAGGGTGCTACCTCATATTCATATCACCACAGATGATGCATCAGTCAGTGGTTAGTCAGCCAGAGCATATTCGATAGTGTGTTAGTGCAACAGCTCTTTTCAGCTTCTCCAAAAATATATCAACGTGCAACATTGTATAAGAGTTTTAAATAGGCCTCTGAACACTGGATTTTTGTATCAAGCAATGGTACCGACTTAACCTACACAGAATGGATTATATGCTATATTTGTATCGCCTTGTACTATGATTTAATCAGATCTTATGAATTAAGCAGGATTTGAGCTGGGTCAGTCCTCACATGTGAGACTTCCAAAGGAAAACTAGGCACTGCAAAAAGTGGAGCTTGCCAATTACAAATCTATCTTCTTCTCACTGAGTCAACACAGAATCAGAACCACCGTATGGTGATATGGGTGCTGTACTGCTAAAAATGAAATTATTTGGCTGAGACATGAGATCAATCTCCTTACAACTTGGTTATAAAAGATTCCATAGCACTTTCCACAATGGTTTAGTGCAGCAGTTCTCAACCCGCAGGCCGCATGTGGTCCAATTAGCACACAGCTGCAGCCCAGGTGAATGCTTAAAAAAAAATTCAAAATTTGCTGCTCTAGTCTGGCATGGGGCGGGGCTGGCTGACGGGGAGAGAGCGTAAGGCAGCCTGCAGGAGTGTTCCTACAGGCAGGGGGCTGGTGAGTGCTGCAGGGGGCAGGAGAGTGGGGCTCTGGGCAAGTTTGGGGAGGCTCTGGGCAGTGAGGGGAATGGGCACTGAGAACTAGGGGTTTGCAGGGGTTCTGCAGTAGTTTTTAGGTGGGACTCCGCTCCTGGCCTGGCACCTCGGGTCCTGGCTGCTGGCCCATGCCCGGCACTCTGCTACTGGCTCGGCGCTGGGGGTCCTAGCTTCCAGACACTGCAGAACTCGGGTCCCGGCTCCTCTTCCCTGCATGGCAGGGGCAGAATATGGGTCTGACTGCCAGCTGTCCAGGGTATGGGTCTGGCTGCCCTATGCAGAGGGGTCCGGCCCCACGCTGCAGGGTTCCCGGTCTGGCTGTCCGGCCCCATGTTGTGAGTCTGGGTCTCGGCTGTCCAACCCCATGCCCAGGACTCCACTCCTGACCCCACTCTGTGGAGGGGTCTCTTGGCAGGGGGGCACTGGGCGTGGGTGGGAGCGTTTGGGGTGGGGGTGCGGTGGTTCGCAACCTGCGGCCCACGTAACACATCATTGAGAACCAATGGTCTAGTGCAGGGGTCGGCAACCTTTCAGAAGTGCTGTGCCGAGTCTTCATTTATTCACTCTAATTTAAGTTTTCGCGTGCCAGTAATACATTTTAACGTTTTTAGAAGGTCTCTTTCTATATGTCTGTAATATATAACTAAACTATTGTTGTATGTAAAGTAAATAAGGTTTTTAAAATGTTTAAGAAGCTTCATTTAAAATTAAATTAAAATGCAGAGCCCCCCCGGACTGGTGGCCAGGACACGGGCAGTGTGAGTGCCACTGAAAATCAGCTCGTGTGCCGCCTTCGGCACGTGTGCCATAGGATGCCTATCCCTGGTCTAGTGTAACCCTCAGTGTCCTGGCAAGATTCCAATTTCAGTAATGCAGTTCTAGTTACCTAAATTCTCCTTGTGATATCAGTTAGATATGGTGGTGTTGCTGTAGTTTTGCTGCAAGCTACTAAACATCTGTTGCTTTCCACCAAAGAGGTTGGCTACATTTCAGTAGTGGTTGAAATGCTCTCTATATTCCATAACAACTTGCAGTGATGTTTTCAGTTGTTGTTAATGTTTTTAAAACACTTTACGGTTCTTGGATGAAAAGCGTTATATAAGTGCAAAGTATTTATTATTATTCACAAAATGTGCTTTACAACAACTATTTAAACTAATGATGTCCTTTCTGATAATGAGTCTATAAAATGTGAGGGGCATAGAATAAGATCTGAGAACAGTTTGTCCATTGCATTAAGGCCAAAAATAACTTGATCTAGTTCCAGGAAGAAAACAGCCTTCCAAAACATCATCATAAGTAGGAAGCTTGAATGCATTAGTATTCTGTACGGTGGAGTGAGCTTTTTGTGATGCTTCATGGACAGCAAAAAGCCAAAGGCAGATTATAACATGGTGTCAGGTTCTAGAACTCTGCATAAAGATGATCCATCCTTATGTCAGGTTTAAAGACCCTGCACAAAATGGCAGAGTCATATACCTACTTGCCCTGGCAGCCAGATCAATGGTTCCTATGAGCTCTATTCCAGGAATATGAAAAAGTTTGGGTATCTCTCTGAGGCAGAGGGTGGTGGGGGAGGGTTCTGTAGTGGCACAGACAAGCAACAGCAAGTTCAGGAGAAAGCTTGCACACAGACATATAAGGCAGGAGAGTATCTATGGCAGGGATTTTCAAACTGGGGGTCGTGATGTTATTAGATGGGGGATCACTTGCTGTCAGCCTCCACCCCCAAATCCAGCTTTGCCTCCAGCATTTTTAATAATGTTAAATATTTTTAAAAGTGTTTTTAATTTATAAGGGGGTTGCACTCAGAGGCTTGCTCTGTGAAAGGTGGTCACCAGCTAAGTTCCCTCTAAGCCGTGTGGCTGTGCAGCTGCCTATTAAGTGCCACGCAGGTGCTCAGGGCTGTGGTGGGAAGAGATGCTTCTCCTCAAGCCCCAGACCTGCCGTGGCACCCCTCCCCTGGTCCCAACCCAGCTCAGCCCCCGATCTGCCATGGCAGGGGGACAGCCGCTCCTCCCCCATCCCAAACCCAGACCAGCCTTGGACCTGCCGGGGCGGGGAGAGGCGCCTCTTCCCCTCCAGCCCAAGTGCTGCTGTGGGAGAGAGAGCTGGGGGGGATCCTCTCTCCACCCCGGGGAGCCCCATTGCATCCCAAACCCCTCATCCCCAGAGCTCTCACCCCCTGCACCCCAACCCTCTGCTCTAGTCCTGAGTCCCCTCCCACACTCCAAACCCCTCAGCCACACCCCAACTCTGTCCCAGGCCGAGCCCCCCTCATCCCTGACCCCACCCCAGAGCCTGCACCCCTAGCCAGAGCCTTCACCCTCCACACCCCAATCCTCTGCCCCCATACTCCGAACCACTCAGCCCCACCCTGCCACATTAATTTTGTTATGTGCACCATATGGAGGTGATGTGTGACACATCACCTCCATATTGGTGCACATAACAAAATTATTCTGCACATGGGTGAGAAAAATTAGAGGGAACACTGGTCACCAGTACAAAAGTTTGAGAACCACTGATCTGTGGTATCTTTAGAATGCCTATTCTCCTAAATATATGTCAAATACCTATTCTCTTGTATTTATATGCTGTCACAAATGGGAAACAATGCAAAAAAGCAAAAGACAATATCCTTTTCATGATATGAAACTTTATGGAAATACATAAGTTGTACAATCATACTAGTATCACACCAGCCAATATTTCATGGTACTAAAGAATTTTAGATTAAAGGTGAAACATGAACAAAGTACTTCAAGCCAAAATCACTGTAATCCTTGTTTATTTCAAGGATGTGGCCATGAGAACTCTTTGCAGCCAACAAAATAGATTTTACAGGAGCAATGGATAGGAGGAGAGAGAAATTATTTGAAATTTAAAAAGACATGGAGTAATGTATTAGGAAACTCCATTAATAACCTGCTCTGTATCATATCTATTTTTATTACTGTTTTAATGTCTATTTGCACAAAACCTGTCCTCAGCTGTGGATACTAGAATTAGGTGGAGAAAATGTTCTTGTAAAAAAAAAAATTAAAACCTTTTAAAAAAAATTAACATTGTTGTTTCCCCTTCCTCCTGTGGCTGTATATATGGATGTCACTCAAAACATCTTATAAGTGTTTCACCCTACCAGGCTAGTGGTGTAATGAATGTGGTTTCTTGTTTAGCAGGCATCTCTCATGCAGATCCATTTAGAAAACCAAGCGACTCTGCTGTTCAGTTCTCACTGACCAAATCTAGACACTTTTGCACTGTAAACTGGTGAAATTAAATTAACATGGATCTTCCACTTCTGAGAGAGAGGTAATTTGCATCCTAACATACATAGACAAAATTAATATTTTGTAGTTGGGTATAATGAAAGCCACTGGAGCAGGAAATTCCTTTTTGTTCTTTATTAGAGCTCTCCTATTGTTTACTATGCAAATCCAAATCCAAATCCTGCTTAGGCTACTTTAAAGTCATTCAAAATTCTTCATTGAACTTCTAAGTTTACAGGGGATTCATGCCCATGAATTCCACAAAAAATCATTGGGACCTGTAACTTTCACTTAAGTTGGTACAAAGAATTATAGGGCTCACATCTTATCTTATAGGATTGAGGCAAGGACTCCGGAACCTTTGTAGAAGTGTGTGTGTGGGGACACGGGGCACAAGACCCAAGTGCCTGCTCTCTCTCTCTCTTTTGTTAAAAAGTGGGGGAGGGCATGGGCCCCCCTGGTTCCGGTGCTGGTGGATTGAGGTGAAACCATCTTACTTATACTGAAAATGCAGCTAGGGTTGCCAGGTGTCCGGTTTTCGACTGGAAAGTCCGGTCCACACTGCTGACCAGACAGTAAAAGTCCAGTTACTCGAGTAACTATGATCAGCCTCCCGGACGACAGGGCAGGAAGAGCAGCAGCTGCTCAGCTGCTGCTGCTGCCGGAGGGAACTGCCTGGCTCCCAGATGCTGCTCCAGCCTCTCTGGTGGAGAGGTAGGTACCGCCGCCGCGCAGATGGGCTCCTGTCTCGCCTCCTTCCCCCTCTCCTCCCGCGCTGTGCCTTGACTTCCTCACTCTGGTGAGTGACACCCCCCCACACACACGCTGCAAACAGTGCATGTCCCCTCACTGCCCCTTACCACCTCCCCCCGACACACAGTGCGTACCCCCCCTCACTGCCCCTTACCGCATCTCCCCACCACACACACACACCATGTCCTCCCCTGCTGCCAGTCAGTAGTCCCCCCAACTCCAGTACTCCCTCTCTGCCAGTTAGTGCCCCCACCCACACCATGCCCCATCAATTCCAGTTAGTCCTTCCCCCATGCCCCATCAATGCCTGTTACTGCTCCGTCCACACCCTCAACATCCCTCAGACACTTACTGCTCTCCCCAAAATCCTAGTGCCCCCCCACAGCATTCCCCCTCAATGCCAGTTAGTGCCCCTACAGTCCCAGCATCCTTCAATGCCAGTTACTGTCCCCCCCCTCCCAATCTTTGGGAAGTAGGGCAAAGCTACTATTTCTATCCAAACAATATTCTCAGATGCTTATTCTAGTGACAATTTTAAAAATAAGTTTGAGTTGAAATACAATACTTTCTTAACCAGCCAAAAATCATTTGCCAGCTTTTCAAAGAACTGTTTAGACACTTAAAAAGATGTAATTTCTACAAAACAAATCTTACTGTGCACAATATGCCAGAAGCCATAAAATTTGTACCAAATTTAGAGATTCTAAAACAGAAAGAAGATGATTAGGACTATGAAAAATGGGGCAGGTAACTAGCAGCAGCATGGCAAATGGGTTGCTGCATTTTATAGCAGAAATACATATGCTGACAGGTTTATTTGGCATTATCTTAGGATACTATGTTTTTTTAGCAAGGCGTTCTTGTTTGTATAGCTGAAACTTTCCTTTTCTAAGTTTGTGGAACCTTTCATTTGCCCTCACCCCAAGAAAAAACTCACATTCCTGTACTCTTTGGTATCTAATAACACACACAAAAGAGGTGGGTTGGACTTTTAACCAAGTTATAGGAAGATTTTTAAACTTTGTTTTTTGGATATTAGTCATGGTGGTACTTCTCACTTAATGTAGATGCACTTAAACCTGTTAAACCCATTTAATCCTTGTTTAGCGTGTACTAGTAAATTACTAAATTAAACTAAACTGATTTAAGTGAGGGTTAAAGTGCATCTATGTTAGGGAGTACCACCTATTCAACTTCACAGACTTCAAATTAATTTAGCTAAGACTGTACAACTTTTCTAATATAGATGAGCCCTAAGTACACCTCTACCCCGATATAACACGAATTCAGATATAATGCGGTAAAGCAGTGCTCCGAGGGGGCGGGGCTGCGCACTCCGGCGGATCAAAGCAAGTTCAATACAACGCGGTTTCACCTATAATGCGGTAAGATTTTTTGGCTCCCGAGGACAGCGTTATATTGGGGTAGAGGTGTATTAGGACACAATTGCAAATAGATGCACATTGGGTAAATGTCAACATGCATTTGTATAATGCCACACTGAATCTGCTCATTAGGTTTGCTTCATTTGAGTGTGCAATCAATTTTCTCTTTTTTAAAAATAAAAATAGTCCCTGAGAAGGTGTGTGGGGAAAGCCTACCTACAGAACAGGTGAGACATTTAATGAACACTCCTAAGGCTAAAGGTTTTTTCTACATGATTTTTCTGTGGAGAATTTTGTTGTAGGAAGGAACCAAGTATGAGGAAAAAAAATTCTAAAAGGCAAAGAACAAATACTTATTTTAAACCTCTCATGCTGTTCTAAGTCTCATGAATCAGCACCATCTTGCTCAATCATACCAGCTTCCTGGGAGGGGGGAGCAAGCAGGGGGCAGGAGCTTGGGGGAAGAGCTGGGGCAGGGGGCATGACCTTGGGGAAGAGGCAGGGAGGGGTGTCTAGTTTTCAGCAATTAGAAAGTTGGCAACCCAACATTATACAGATCTTGGCTTTCCATGGTCACAGCAACCTCAGTCACACCAAGGCCCACTAGTGGCAAGAACTACTCTTGGCTGGGCTCGTCTCCACTGACATCCAAGCATCGTGTCTAAGCCTGAGTGTGACCGTTGTGGTCGTACCACCACCACACACCACTAGGCACAGTCATTTTCTACCTGCACTTGTTAGGCTTCCTTTTACTTTACTGCCTGGCTGCCTCGTTCTAAGCTCTTGGGCATTTCAATTTGCCCTGCTAACACTTGGTCTCGTTCCTGGCTTGGCCTTTTTGCAGGGTTAAATGCTTTTTCTCTTGCTCCTCTTCCCTTTGCTTTCTGGGCCCACCTTTGTTGGCCAACTGCCCATTTCACTTCCTGTCCTGCTTAAGTTTTCAGGGTAAGCTACAAATCTGGACTAAGTTCAGAGGCAATAGGAGAGGGGTTCATCCATCAGTGTCTCATCCCCAAAGATCCTGCTTATTATCCTGTAAAGACAGAAGAAAACCGTGAGAGTGAGACTGGGTAAAATGGCTTCCTTCCAGTTAGCTCTTTCCATTGGTCCACCTCATGTTGCCATCTGAATCCGGCCCAGTCCTGAGCACTGCTGAACACACAACTCCCACTGAAGTCAGCATCAGTTGAAAGTGTTCAGCATCTCTCAGGAGGAGCTCAACATCTTGTAGGGTTGGACCCTTCAGACTCATTTGTGATAGGCCATTGTTTTAGGACTATATAGTCTAACTCTTGAGGCTAATACATCCATCACTCCTCGTGTCTACCCAGTCCCAGCACTAACAATAATAGAAGCCCATATAAAAAAAGCCCCAAATATTGGGACTGTCCCCATAAAATCAGGACATCTGGTCACCCTAGATGTTCATGAAACCAAATTGGCAGCTTCTTATTCCGTGTGTTCTTTTTTTATATAGGAACTCTAGTCTGCTGTGCCTTTTGATATTAGTGCGTCCTTTTTAGGTTTCTCAGCCTTCTTCAGCACTAGTAATTCCTCCCAATGCACTCTACTAACTAAGGGCCTGATTCTCCTCTGTTACACTAATGTAAATTGGGAGTAACTAAGTGTTACAGTGGTGTAAAAGTTGTGCAGGTGAGAGGAGAACTGGGCTCTTAAAATCTTAATTTACTAAATCTTGCTCTCCTGAAATCTAACACCCTTGTGCTACTGTAGCCTATGAAAACTATATATTATTACTATGCTGAATTTAAGTAGATTGTCATAGCTAAGAATAACAGAGAAGCCTGGAATCAATCACACTTCTTTATTAACAAAATGATGATTGAAGATGGATTCTGCTCTGGCTGGATTTTCTACATTATGCATCATGAAGTAGGTAACTCAGAAACCTTTCTGATGCAGGCTTGCCTGAATTTATTAAACACCACATTTCGGTGTGGTTAAAATCCCTCAAACGTGCAATGTCCTAAGGCTTTGGATACCTGGAGAGTTGGTTCAATAACTTTTCAGTCTTGTTCTGTCTGCATCCTGGGGATCTGTAGCAGAAATTTTGAATATTGTTTCTCCTTCACTTTCATTCCTTATGTTAAGTAAAATATTTCACTACCCTCTTTAATATTAAATTTCTCACTGACTTGGTATATGCTAAGTAACAGTTATTTAATTCTCATTTTCATCCTGTCTTCAGCTGAGTAATCCTTTCTTGTCTGAGGAGCTTCACTGATTTCATCTAAACTTTTCAAGTGAATAGGATCTGAGCTTGCATCTTTACTAACCAAGAAGTCCTTAGAGTTGTATTCTCTTGTATTCCACAAAGATATACTGCACCTTCTACAAATCCCCCTAAAGATGTGCATATCGCCAGTCTACCCCACTGAAGCAGCCCTTTTCCCAGGAGCACCTTCCTGGTTCTTACTAACTCTCCCTTGAACACAATTTCTCTCCTTTTCTCTGCTTGCTTTTCTGGGGCTAGTCCTCTAAATTTGGCAGAGACAAGCAGCTGCAGCCCTAAAGCAGCTGGTTGCAGCTCAGTGCATCTTCGTTCCAGCTGATTAAGTATCGGTTATGTTGTCCTTCACTTTCCTTTTCTTGTTGCTGAGAAGATGCATATTCTCACAAGATTCATCCCCAATCTATCAGAACCTCTTAACTGCAAACTTCTAGATAGGGAGCCACTGGAGGGAATTTGCAGACACACTGGTAGAGCTGGTTGAATTATTTCTTGTGAATATTTTTAGTTGACAAGTTTAGTCTCTTTCTGTTTGTGAGTAGATCATGACTTGCAACATTTGAGTTCATTACTTGAAATTGTTTGCCTATGGATTTCTCACTGTATTCATATGATTATTTGGTATTTGAAGTTGCTCAAGCTTTATAATGGATCACCTGAGTCATATGGTATTAGTTCTGGTCCATGATTGGATCTACAGAACTTTCACTCAACTCATTTCTTGATGATAAGTTTTAACTAAAAAATTTAAACTGCAAACCCAAACTTTATCTGTCACCCACAATGGCACGAACAAAACTTCAGTCACCTTATGGCAGAGAGGGTGCAAATATGGCTAAATGAAAAGATGGGTCAGAATTTGCAAAGAGGCTTACAAATTTCTCACTAGTCACTCAGTTCTACACAAGTAATGCAAAGCTCAAGCCTGTAAGCTGAAGCTTTTTCAGCTCATAGGATTTCTTACAAATCTAAGGGAAAGATTCTCATTTCTCTCTCAGATGTCTCATTAATGCAACAGGACCCAAATTACTGTAAATTTGTGCAGTTTCATGTCACTGTAAAATAAAAAGGAGTTGACACTTTGGTATGGAAAGAACTTTTGAAGTACTTTATGTTGAAAGAATATTGGATTGACTTCTTTAAAAAAAAATTGTTATACACTTTAGGGCAGGCATAGTAATTTCTAGCTGATAAAGGTGATTTTAAAAACAAATATCAGAGGGGTCGCCGTGTTAGTCTGGATCTGTAAAAAGCAACAAAGAGTTCTGTGCCACCTTAAAGACTAACAGTTGTATTGGAGCATAAGCTTTCGTGGGTGAATGCCCACTTCGTCAGACGCATGATAAAAACAAATTCATTGCTGGATTGCTACACTCCAAAGTACCTCTCTAACCTTGTAAAACTGTCATGCTCCGGACATTTTGCACACTGAAGAAAATCACTGTTTTGCCTGGAGCAAGGAACATAAATGTTGCAACACTGACTCCTCCTCTAATGGGCTGAGAATGTACAAGTACATAGTTATATTGCTCAGAGCCGACAGACTGAATATCTTGGGAGTCAACGCTGTAAACATTAGAGATTTTTCTGAATCTTGTTTTGTATTGAGGGGGGTGGGGGGGATTTTTCTTTCTCTGGATTGATTGAAGTTGTTTAACTGCGTTACCAATGCTGGATTTTCATATCCTTGTTCAGGAAGTGTTCCCGAACTGACATGGATCAACCCAGACTTCCTTACCAGGCAAAAGTGAGTACTGTGGCTAAACCTGTTCCTACAGTGTGTTTACCTAGGCATATAAGGATGTTCGTCATTGTATAAAGATTGATTGGTAGAGTTTGTAAACGTTATTAGGCTATTAAAAATAATCAGAAACCAGCTAAACTCAATATAATGTGTTAGATACTGTGTAACTAACAGCTTATGGGGAAAAAAACCCTATTGTTTTGGTGACAACTGTCAGCCAGGTGACAACTGTCTCCTATGAATTGCTAATAATAGCCTGGACAGAAAGATTATACTTTACAAGGACTTAGACTTGCACTGGTCTTTTAATTAAGTGTTGAAATAATCTTACATGATTTCATTATTACCCTAATGTACATCCACATTGATGTGCTTTGGCACCCCCAATGTTTCTCAGAAGATGATTGATTGGGATCAGACTAAGTGTTTGACATCTCAGCATTCACTGACACTGGCATCGGGTGGAAGGGAAGCACAGAAACATGAGAACAGCTAACTGAGCTGCGGAGGAGAAAGGGAGCTGTGATGACTTATAGTTCTTGATTTAAAGAATTCAGTGATCCCTTCCTGCATCCCGTGGAAGCCTGGTGCCATCTCTAACACATTTTCAGTATTCTGGGTATCACAAAGGATCTGTTTGTTTGTTGGTTGTGGGTTTGGTTTTTTTTGGGGGGGGGGGGCAGCATTTATTTGCTGTCACTTTGTCAGGCTGACCCACCTACAGCAAACAGTATGGATCCCTTTTCTTTCCCTCCTACATCAAGCCTCCCTCTCACTGAAGCCCTGCACTGCAGACACCTATCTTTTATTTTGTCTTGAGAGATGGGTCACTGTTGTTGAACTGCTAGGAACTTCCTTTCCTAAAGGCAGATGAGTGGACTGCCTCTGCAGTATGAACAAGTCTAAGCAGGGAGTGATGCCTGATGTGTCTGTGTGTATAACAAGTGCTATCATTTACTGCATGTTCTATGTTGTCACTGCTGCCTGCTAAAACTGATATTTAATTATGATGTGGGCTGTCTATCTCTGATGAAATGCCCTAGATAAACAACCTGGCAGGAGGATTAGCAACAGCTCACATGCAGCTGTGCGTATGTGGCAAGCAGACCTTGAAGGGAAGGGGAACCTGGAGGAATACAGGTTGTATACATTAAAGTTAGTCCCAGGCAAACATGAAAAGAATTGGTGTTTGAGGGCGGGGTGGTAATTCAGAGATTAGATTCATGTCTGCAACGTGTTTGTGGTTATTTGGTCTAGAAATTTGATGACGTCATCAGAATAAGCTTTCTTGTGAGAACTGGGTACTATGAAATAGGGGACAACTTTGTCTTGTGGACTAAGCACAGAGCTGGAATTCAGGACTCCAAGTTTCCTAGCCTAGCTCAGCCACAGACTCCTTGTAAACTTGAGCATGTCACTTAGGCCTGCATTTGTAAAAGTTGCCACCGGTTTTGGGTGCCTCCTTTTTCTGGTGTCTAGTTTGAGACCTTCTTTAGAGGTGGTGAGCTTCAGCTGGAGTTGCTCAGCACTACTAAAAGTCGGACTTCTCTGTCTCAGCTTGGGCACCCAAATGCTTAGACACCCCAAACTAGTAGCAACTTCTGAAAATTTGGCACTGATTCAGAGGCTGTGGGAACTCAGCACCTCTGAAAACCAGAGATGAATTCCTGGCCAATTGAAGTCCAAGGGAGTTTTGTCACAGACTTCAGTGGGGGCAGGATTTCAGCCCAGGCATTTAATCTCCCTAGGCTGACTTTCTCCTCAGTGTTTACAGAGAGGTTAATTACATAATATATAAATAAATAAATACATATGCTATGTATTGTTACTTCATGGTCTCAGCTGGGTTGGAGACACTGATAGTTTTCGTCAAGATATTTTGGTACTTCTACACCCTCAATGTTACAAAGCTTAAATAAGCTAATTTAGGGTTTTTTTTAATTAACTAAACTTTGTAACCCTCAGGAAGGATCTGGTTTTGATCTCTTCCCCCCCCCCCCCCCCCCCCCCCCCCCCCCCCCCCCCCCCCCCCCCCCCCTCTCCCCCCCCCCCCCCCCCCCCCCCCCCACCCCCCCCCCCCCCCCCGCCCCCCCCTCCCCCCCCCCCCCCCCCCCCCCCCAGCCTCACCCCCCAGCCTCACCCCACGCTCTTGCTAGGCAGAGCCCTTCTCGAAGGATCTATTCTGTTCCCTAGCAATCTTTAGCCTTTCTATTGGCTGTAACTTCCAGGCCTCCATTTAATAAAACACTGTTTGCTGCATCACTTACTACTGATGAAACAAGAACCAAGTTTTACCCTGAATTATGCCCCATTGCTCTTGAAACCAGTAAGGATGTATGTCGGTGTAGAATCTGGCCCTACAGCTGTTGCTGTATTAGGGACACGGCTTTATTTGGGTTACTTTAAGTAGAATATTAAACCCTTTATATAGTGTAACCCTTTTGCCAGGAGGAGTCAGCAACAACAAAGACCAGGTTCAGTATCTGAGTTCCTCTTAATACACAACAGAATCAGCTTGAGCCCTCACCCACTAATCAGGGAAAATTGAACCATCACCCCGGGTGCCTATAAAAGATACTTCCCGACTAGCAAGTATTAACTCTCTCTATAACGAAAGAAAACTTATTAAAAGGGAGAGGGAATCTAACATTAATTTGGGAACACACCACAACCACAATTCAAAAGCATGGGTGGTGTCCTTTACTTCAGTTTTCTACACTGCAGCGTGAAAGTCCAACAAACAAATATCCCTTTAACATACCACTCCCGTCTCCCTCTACTGCACCATACTCTCAGTTGGTTGTCGCTGATCAGCAAAGACCCAGAGTTCAGAGTTGTATTCATACTGGTCCACCTCCTACCCCTAAAAGGTAATGGGAGTAAGAATCAAGCAATGCCTCTTGTACTACTTCTACAACTTGCTTGTTGCTGCTATCCCTATCCCCTGCTTAGCAGGTGAGCTTCAGTTTAGAGTGACACCCTCCCTCAGGGTATGCTAAGCACAGTTCTGCTGCCTTTTACTCATACACGAAGGATAACAGCATTTCATTGCCCCTGCATTCAAAAGTGAATTGTAACCCAAACCAGCCAAAATTTATCATTTTGGCAAAGCAGCTCTGTCTGCTGAACACCTGGGCAGAGTAGGTGTCTATGCATATAAAGTCTGCTCCTGAAGTCTTTTTCCCCCAGTGTGTCAATAGATGTCAGGGGAGAGCTCATTCACACCCTGCTTACAACAGGGTTGAGTGTGTATCAGACACAGGGACAGACCAGGCAGAGAACCATAGTTATGTGGATAGGATGTAGTTACTAATGACATCTATACTAGATTACCAAGACAGTGAAAGATAAGCACATTGGGGCCTGAGCGTGGAGAAAGGCAATATAAATGGAGTGAGTCACTTCTTCCTTAAAGTTTAGAAAAAAGTTTATACTAGTTCTGAGGTCACATGATGAGATTTGGGGGGGAGGGAGGGGGTGCAGTTTTGTTCAGTTACCATTTTTGAGAAACTTTCTAGTTTCCTGTGTGATAGTTGGCACTTGTTGTAAGTAGAGCTGTCGATTAATCGCAGTTAACTCATGTGATTAACTCAAAAAAATTAATCACGATTAAAAAAATTTATCACCGTTTTACTCAGTGTTAATAGAATACCAATTGAAATTTGTTAAATATTTTTGATGTTTTTCTACATTTTCAAATATATTGATTTCAGTTACAACACAGAATACAGAGTGTACAGTGCTCACTTTATATTTTTATTACAAATATTTGCACTGTAAAAATGATAAAAGAAATATTTTTCAATTCACCTCCTACAAGTACTGTAGTGCAATCTCTTTATCGTGAAAGTGAAATTTACAAATGTAGATTTTTTTGTTTGTTACGTAACCGCACTCAAAAACAAAACAATGTAAAACTTTAGAGTCTACAAGTACCCTCAGTCCTACTTCTTGTTCTGCTAAACGCTAAGAGAAATAAGTTTGGTTACATATACGGGAGATAATGCTGCCTGCTTCTTATTTACAATGTCACCTGAAAGTGAGAACAGTCATTTGCATGGCACTGTTGTAGCCGGCATTGCAAGGTATTTACATGCCAGATATGCTAAACATTTCATGTGCCCCTTCATGCGTTAGCCACCATTCCAGAGGACTTGCTTCCATGCTGATGACGCCTGTTAAAAAAATAATGCGTTAATTCAATTTGTGACTGACCTCCTTGGGGGAGAATTGTATGTCTCCTACTCTATGTTTTACCTGTATTCTGCCATATATTTCATGTTATAGCAGTCTCGTATGATGACCGAGCATGTTGTTCGTTTTAAGAACACTTTCACTGCAGCTTTGACAAAATGCAAAGAAGGTACCAATGTCAGATATCTAAAGATAGCTACAGCACTTGAGCCAAGATTTAAGAATCTGAAGTGTCTTCCAAAATCTGATTGGGAAGGGGTGTGGAGCATGCTTTCAGACGTCTTAAAGGAGCAACACTCCGATGCAGAAACTACAGAACCCGAACCACCAAAAAAGTTTTACATTGTTTTATTTTTGAATGCAGTTATTTTTTGTACATAATTCTATATTTCTAAGTTCAACATTCATGATAAAGAGATTACACTACAGTATTTGTATTAAGTGAATTGAAAAATACAATTTCTTTTATTTTTACAGTGCAAATATTTATAATAAAAATAAATAAATTGAGCACTGTACACTTTGTATTCTGTGTTGTAATTGAAATCAATATATTTGAAAATGTGGAAAACATCCAAAAATATTTATATAAATAATCTATTATTTAACAGCACGATTAATTATTTTAATCGCTTGACAGCCCTAGTTGTAAGCATCACCTAGTAGTTAGAGGGTCAGTCCCTTCTTAGGCCTTGTCTGTACTACACAGTTTTGTTAACACAAGTTATACTTAAAATCAAAAAATGGTATACCGGTAATTACATTGCTTGTGCATGTTCGCACAATGTTCCTTCTGTCAGTGCAGTGCGTCCACAGTTGGAACTCTAATATAGACAGTGAGAGCAGTGCACTGTGGGTAGCTATCCCACTGCAGCTAGGAGTTGTGGGAAGCTAGCGTGGATCGCAGTGCAGCATGGGTGTGGGCTCAAAGTCCCATGATGCAGTTTTTTCCGTCCCATCATTCCTTGGCTTCTGACTGCATTTCATGGCATTTTTCAATGGCCCCTGTTTACTATGCACCCACCAACTGTCTGAAAGGATGGATCCTACACTGCTCTCATCCGTTGTGGTCACTGTTATAAACACATCGCAGATGGTCATGCAGTATATCATGAGCTCCCAGTCTAAACAGGAATCAGAGTTGCCTGACCTGCTGTGTGCCATGAAAAGAAACAACACCAGATTACTTTTGGCATTCACGGAGCAGCTGCACAAAGGGGACCATCACTTTTGGGCTCGGGGAAACAAGCACAGAGTGATGCGATTGCATTGTTATGCAGGTCTGGGTTTACAGCAGTGGCTGCAGAACTTTTGGATGCATAAAGTCACCGTCCTGGAACAGCATGTGGAGTTCGCCACAGCATTGCGGTGCAAGGACACCAAACAGAGAGCTGCCCTCTCGGTGGAGAAGTGCGTGACGATCTCTATGTGGAAGCTGGCGACTCCAGGCTGCTACCAGTCAGTCGCAAATCAATTTGGAGTCAGAAAGTCCACCGTTGGGGCTGCGCTAACACAAGTGTGCAGGGCCATTAATTTCGTCCTGCTACAAAGGACTGTGACTCTTGGCAATGTGCATGAAATAGCGGATGGCTTTGTGGCAATGGGATTCCCTAATTGTGGTGGGGTGATAGCTGCATGCATATCCCAATTTTGGCTCCGGACCATCTTGTGACGGAATACATCAATAGAAAGGGGTACTTCTCTATGGTATTGCAGAAGATTCCAGTGGGGATGTTGAAATGCCCATAGTGATCCTGGGAGACCCAGTGTACCCCTTACTCCCATGGAAGCGGTAGGTCTTTGGTGCAGCACCAGAGCGATGGTTTGCCTCCCTTGCGTTCTGGTACACCTGCATCAGCTCCTTTATCTTTGCACAGTACTGATGCGTGTCCCGTTCATAGCCCTTATCCAACATGTCCTGAGAAATCTGACCATAGGTATCAAAGTTCCTACTGCTGGAACAGAGCTGGGACTGCAAAGCCTCCTCTCCCCACAGTGCCAGCAGATCGAACAACTCAGGTGTGCGCCAAGTGGGAGAGTGTTTGCTGTGAGGTGACACCATGGTACGCTGGGAAGATGTGATCTGAGCTGTCCACGCCAAGCAAACAGGAAGTGGAACTTCAAAAATTCCCAGGTGTTTAAAGGGGGAGGGGCAGATGCCTGTGTACCAGAGTGCAGGGCAGTGGAGTTCAAACTGCTGACCAGAATGGTCAGGATGGGCATTGTGGGACACCTCCTCCTGGAGGCCATTTATAACTACATAACCAAGCACAGTATCTACACTAATATTTTGTCAATATAACTTTGCCGCAAAAAGCTCTACACCTCTTATGAAAGTGGTTTTATTTTGTTGACAAAGCAGGAGAGTTTTGTCGGTGAAAGGAGTATTGCAGTGTGTACACCTCCACTGTTTTGTCGACGAAACCTGACTTTTGTCGACAAAACTGTGTAGTGTAGACAAGGCCTACATGTGGAGGGAGGCTGATAGGAGAGCCCAGGCCCTCCCCCTCCACCAGGTTGCTGCCCAGGGTCCTGCAAGGGATACTGAAGGTCTGGCACTCAGGAGCGCCTTAAGGCTGCCCTCCCTTGTCCACTTCCTACCACCCACTCTACTCTCCAAGTTTTGCAGTCTGTAGCAAAAAGGTAATGAAAAAGCTACTAACTGCACCTTCAGTTTGTCTGGGCCCAGCAGGTAAGTGCCTCTTCTCCAAGAGAGGCTTCTGCAACATCCCTTCTCAGGTGCTCCCAGTGCAGGTCCGTGTCCCTGCCTTTGCAGCCCCCTTTTGAACTGTCTGGCTTCCCTCTTAAGTTCCACCTCTATCTGGAGCATGCTCTGCAGGTGTGGCTAGGGGAGGTTATCTGGACCCAGAGTTGCTCTTTAACCCCTTCAGTTCTAATGCAGGGTTTATTCACCCCATCACATATCTCCATGAAAATGCTGAATAGAGAAAAGCAGTAGTTTAACACAGCTCTAGTTTTTAGCAGCGACAAGGAGGATGAACGCTACAGAGGAAATAAGGGAGCAGAAATGTTTGAGAATACATATCACAATGTGACTTTTATCAGGAAAGAGGATGGAAACCAGGAAATTGCCAACAGAATTAGTTTGCTTTGCCTTGTGACTGTAATAACTTACCCTGAAGTAGATATAGACCTGAGCCACAGAATTCAGGTGTAGATGGTGCTTGCATCTGGGGGTGTGGTTCCAACCCATATTTTGATGGTGGAATTCTGGCAAACACAGTGGTCGGGGGATCTTTCCTAAAAGATTGTTTAAGTAAATAAAACATTATGATGTGGCCCTTTTTTATTCTTTAGCAAAATGTTCAGAACTCTGCACTATTGTTTGACTTCGAAAGTTTGATATTAAAATACATTAGACCTGATTCTTTTTCTCACTCTTGATTTAACAGAAAGCAGAATCTGTATCTCCATAATTCCCTTCTTCATTAAAAATGGTTGTCAGAAGAAAAAAAATCCTTCCCTTTTTGGCACATAATTTGGAAAGAACTGACACTGGCAATATCCATTTGTCAAGACAAGTGATTAAACAGATTTTGAATATTAGGTGCAATAAAATTGCTGAAATAGCAGTTGGTGGGTGTTTGTTATTACTGTATTCATAACACAATCTCAGTATCCTCAATATATAGTTTGGTCTTTTGATCAAATATATTTAAGAGCTTTTAAAAGAGAAATAAAGTAAAGGGGATTTTAAGTAGAATAAGTATCATTGCTAATTGTGAAACAAAAACAATGAGCCAATGCTCCCTGATTTTATTGCACTTAATCTGGATCCACTAGTCTACTCCCAGAGATTTGAGATTGATACATAATGACTGAACTTCACTACAGTTTATCATCTAAAAAGCAGCAGTAGATCAGATGTGCTGGTGCCTCCAGCTGGTAGAGAGGGGGAAGATTCCATCCCTAACCACTGAAGAGTTCCCCTCTGAAAAATCTGTTTACTCAGGTTTTGTGGAGGAGACCAGGATTTGTCTCTTAATAATTATTGTTTATAAAAACTCTAGCTTAATGCCTAGCACTCTACCATTTCAGTAAGGCTAACTGCTAAAACTGACAGAATACTTGGGTTACAAATTAATTTCTATATTTTAATTCTATTTCTAGCCTTAACGGTATGAATTTTGTGTAATACAGGAGGTCAGACTAAATGATCACAATGTTCCCATCTGGGCTTGGAATCTGTGAATACAGTTTTCTACAGTTGCTGTGCTGACAAGTTTTGTATAGAGATGCCCAATATGAATTGGACTCTTTGCATCATACTAGACAATGGAGATTAATGTCTTATAGCAGAGTAATGTACAATTTCAGAACACAGAAAGCTAATATTTCCTTCACTTCACCATTATGGCTTTTCACAATATGATACAATGCACTAATAGTGTTGCACTTATGACAAAATTGATGTCAGTTGATACATGACATCAGGATTTCCTATTGTGATAGAAAAGTGTCATAGCGTGAGTGACAGGACTGCTATCCTGAGCTTGCAGAAATTTGCCACTTGAGTCATGAATCATACAAATGTAGGGCTGGAAGAGTCCTCAAGAGGTCATCTAGTCCATCCCCCTGCACTGAGGCAGGACCATGTATATCTAGACCAACCCTGTAGGTAACCTGGCCCAGTGTTTAGCTACCCTTATATTTGGAAAGTTTTTTCCTGATATCTGACCTGAATATCCCTTGCTGAGAATTAGGCTACTTACTTTTTGTCCTACCCTCAGTGGACATGTCAGCAGACTGGGTCATAGGTGGTCATGCCTAGTGGTCAGAGCAGGAGTCAGGTCTAGTGGTCTAGCTCCACAATAAATTAAATGGAAATGGTATCCCATGGTGGAGGTGGAATGGGCATAGGCTGGAAAAGGATGAGCAGGAGCACTTGGTCTGGGCACACCGGTCAAAGTATCTTATGCACTTCTTAATTGAGGTGTGCAAGCCTGGCCACCAGAAACTCCTTGTGATTAGACTCCAGGTCTTGAGGTGGCCAGAGTGCCCTTCAAGGGGGGTGGCATAACTTAAGAACCTGCTGCCTTTGTTGCCCTTTCGGGACATAGATACACTCCTTGTAGTAGAGGACCCTGAACCTGGGGGCCGGTGGGGCATCGGCATTCTCCAGAGTCTGGTTGATCTGAGCAGCGAAGGGGTCATTGGGTAACAAGATATGAACTGACTCCCTTAGGCCGTCGTCTACTGTGCCATTGATGAAATTGAAAGCCTTTAGAATCATAGAGGGAGTTTTCTCATCCAATTCCAGGTACTCAGCCTTACGGGACAGGGTGTCAGCCTTCCCATTTCTTGTTCCTGGGTGGTAGGTGACTATGAAGTCAAACTGGCAAAGAAGAGGGAACAGCAGATCTGTTGATGGTTGAGGTGTCTGGCTTTTCAAAGGTATTCCAGGTTCTTGTGGTTTGTGAGCACTTGGACAAGGAACCTGGCCCCCCTCTAGTAGGTACCACCATTTCTCAAATGCTGTCATGATAGCTAAGAGTTTCTTATGACATGTATCATCATTCTTCTCAGCTGAGGCTAGCTTGTGAGAGTAATAGGCACCTGGGTGAAGTCAACCAACAGGACCTACCAGTTGGGACAGTACTGCACCCAGGGCAATCTTGGATGCATCTGCCTCCATGGTGAATGGTTTAACAGGGTCTGGGTGTACCAAGATGGATGCTATGGTGAATTTCTCTTTTAGCTGATCGAAGGTGGTTTGGGCTTCCAAGGACCAGGTGAACCAGACTCCTTTTTGCAGATGGGCGGTCAGAGGAGCAATTAGACTGGAAAAATCCCTCCATGGACTTCTGGTAGAAGTTAGTGAAGCCTAAGAACTGTTGGCTCTGGTCGGTGTCCTTTGGTGCAGCCCATTCAGAGATGGCCATCACCTTGTGTGGATCCATGGTTAGTCCCTTAGGGGAGATAATGTAACCAAGGAATTCTATTGCATCCTGGTCAATCTTGCATTTTTCAGGCTTTGCGTATAGAGGGTGTTGTATAGAGGCAAAGTCTTTCTAGGACACTGCAGACCTGCTGATCATGAGAAGCCTGATTTGTCAGAAAAGATGAGGGTGTTGTCCAAATAAATGACTACATAGCTGTCTAACACATCCCTGAAGATATCATTTATGAAGTGCTGGAAGGTTTCTGGGGGATTGCACAGTCCGAACAGCATGCCCAGGTACTCAAAGTGTCCGGACTGTGTACAGAAGGCAGTCTTCCACTAATCTCCCTTTCTAATTTGGACCAATTTATAGGCTCATGAAGGTCCATTTTAGTAAAAATCTTTGGAGTGGAATCTTTCAAAAAGCTCATTAATGAGAGGGTATCTATTTCTAATCATGACTCTGTTTAACACCCAATAGTCAACACAGGGCCTTAGTGATCCATCTCTTTTCTTTACAAAGAAAATTGGAGCCCCAGCTGGAGATGTGGTTGGACAAGTAAACGCCTTTTGTAGATTTTTCTGGAGGTAGTCATGGACAGCCTGAAGTTTTGGCTCTGAAAGAGAGTAGATGCAGCCAAAAGGAACTTCTGCTCCGAACTAGAAGTTGATGGGACAGTCATAGCTGTGGTGGGGTGGCAGAGTGTCCATTTTTTTATTTATTTATTTTGGTCAAACACATCAGCAAAATCCTTGTATTTAAGTGGTAACATGTGGGCAGTGGATGACTGCAGACAATAATGAGACTTCCTGGGGCTTAACCTGTTCAGACTTGGAATCTCGAGGAAAGCAGGCTCAACCATGAAGGGTTCCAAATCTATAGTTCCCTCAGTCAGGTTTCAAGAGACAGAATTGTTGGCAGTGTGGAGAGCAGAACTGTATCATGCCTGCTCTCCAACGAATGCATGGGTTGTGTGTAGTGAACCAGGGCATGCCAAGAACTGCTGGAAAGTGTGATGCTTGGATAAGTCCAAATCCCTGGAGAGTCATAACTTCTAGGGGTTCAGTCTGGTGGGTAACTGGGCTTGATAAGAGGAGAGAGCCATAGATAGACTCCACCAAGTCTGGAGTGTGCTGGCATTGAGTGGGGATGTGATGTACCCGTTCAAAGTTCTGATCCATGAAGTTGCCTGAGGCACCTGAATCCTCCAGGTGGACCTCAGAAATGGAAGGGTGTCAGATTTGTGGAGGGAGTTTAAGATGTGTCAGGATCTACTCAGTCATGGCCAAGATACCACCAGACAAGTACTGATGCTGGGTACCAATGGGAAGCAGGGAGTGCCACCCCAGGCCAGACCTCCCTATTGAGGGTTGGGGTTTGGCCTTCTCTGACCAGGGTACGGATTGGAGCTTAGCACAGCAGCCCAGTGCAAAGTGTCCTGGCCTTCCACAGCATAGTCATAGTCCTGATGCCCCACAGTGCCTATTTTCTGCATCAGTGAGGAGGGGCCAGACGTGGTAAAGCTTCATGGGTTTGAGCTATGGGGAAGGTTGGTGGGCCAGAGATGCCAGGACTGATGGGAGTCAGGAAGCTGACATTTTCTCTTGGTGGTATTCCATCAGGTGGTTGTCAATCTTGATGGTGAGGTCAATTAAGGCATCTAGAGTGGGTGGGGAGGCCACTTCTGCCAGCTTGTCTTTGATGTCCTCATTTAGGCCAAAGTGGAAATGTTAATGCTGAGCAGCCTTGTTCCATTCAGTATCTCCTACCAAGTGGTGGAAAGCTGAAGCATAGTTAGCTACAGGCCAATTTCCCTGCCACAACAACTACTCCTGAGAGCATTCTGCGCCTAAAAATTCTGTGCCAAAAAATAAAAATTCTGCGCACAATATCTTAAAATTCTGCAAATTTTATTTGTCAAATAAATGTGGAGGCTCCAACATGGCATTGGGGAGCACAGGCCACTGGCTGCATAGAGGTGGGAGATCACTGTGCAGCTTCCCCCCGGGACATGGACTCAGCGGTGAGGCTGCACCCAACCCTGACACAGTGCAAGGACCCAGCCTGCCCCAAAAACACCCCAGGGCCATGCCCCTCCATGCCAAGTGCACCAGGTGTGGGCAGGCTCAGCAAGGCAGGATCCAAGTGTGGAGGGACTTAGTGTGGGGCGATCCGGGTGTGGATTGAGAAGGTTCTGTGTGGGGTAATCTGGGTGCAGTTTATTTATTGGGGATTAACCATATAGTCATTAGATTGTAAACTCTTTGATGCAGAGACTGTCTTCTATGTTTGTACAGCACCTAGCACATTGTGGTGTTCTGGTCCATGACTAAGTCTCCTAAATGCTACAATAATACAAATATTAAAAAATAATTGTTATGCTGGACATTATACCCCGCACCCCAGGCAATCAGCATGTAAGATTTTGTAATGCTGAGAAACAGCTGTACACTTGTGAGTCAGTAACAGGAAACCATCCCTGCACTCTGACTAGGAGACTCTATTCCACTTCAGAATGATATAGCATGATCTATATAGTCTGACTAATTTGACCTGTATTGCCATCTTTGTCCTCATGACTGATGTATGCAATAACTGTGCTTTGATATGGTCTAGGATATCAACCAGTGATAAAACATATTAATTCTTCATAATTTTAACATTGGACTTAAAAACACATACATAAAATCATTATTTAAAAAAAATAAAAAAAAAGTCTAAGTCCAGTTAGTTAGTAACACTTATTCTTTCAATGTACTCTATATTTGTGCCTTAGTAACAGTTATTCTTTACATAGTACTCTATATTTGTGCTTTATATACAGCTCCCAACCCACCATCCATAGAGATAAAAAAATCAGTATGCTGGCCTGGTATTGAGGGATGAGGCATCTCCCCCAAAGGTAGAGGAGGAAAGGCCATGTACTCCAAGGCTGAAAGGATTACAGCTACCACTCCCAAGAGGAAATATAGGGGGGTGACCCCCTTCTAAGGAGGACAGAGGCATCTATCTGCCGGCCTAACCTAGCAGCACACCACCTGAAATGCCACCAGGAGCCCATATCAAAGACATTATGGAAGGCTAGCTGAGGATCATCTGGCCATCTGACTACTACCCCATGCTGCTCATCCATGTGGGCACAAATTATATTGTCAGTTATGGCCCTGAGCAGATCAGAAGAGACTACAGGGCTTTCAGAGTGAGGGTGAAGAGCTGGAGGCACAGGTGATATTCTTATTGGTCCTTCCGATCAATGGTAGAGGCTCAGGCAGAGACAGATGCATCTTGGAGTAGATGCATGGCTGTGTGGTTGGTGTCACCAAGGGGGCTTCAGTTTCCTCTACTATGGGATGCTGTTCCAAGGAGGACTGCTGAGCAGAGATGAGGTCCACCTATCAAGGAAGTGGAAGAGTATATTTTGAATACAGACTGGCTAACCTAATGAGACAGGCTTTAAACTAAGTTCAATGGATGTAGGAGACAAAAGCCCATATGTAAGTTTAAAATATGGAGAGCTGGGTGAAGGGTCGGAATCTGAGAAGAACATGGGCAATCACAACAGGGACTAAGGGGAGACAAAGGGGAACTTAAATAAACATCTTAGATGTCTGTATATGAATGCAAGAAATATGGGGAATAAACAAGAAAAAATAGAAATACTAGTGAATAATCATAATTATGACATAATTGGCATCACAGAAACTTGGTGTGATAATTCATATGACTGGAATATTGGTATAGAAGGCTACAGCTTGTTCAGAAAGGACAGACAGGAAAAAAGAGAGGAGAATTGCCTTGTATATCAAAGATATATATATATATATATATATATATATATATATATATATATATATATATATATATATNTGCACTGAGATTGAGATAGAAATGGGAGGCAGACCTGTTGAAAGTCTCTGTGTAAGGATACAAGAGGTAAAAACCAAGGGCGATTTCATGGTAGGTGTCTACTATAGACCACCTAACTAGGAAGAAAAGATGGGCGAGGATGTTTTTTAAACAACTAACAAAATCATCCAAAACATGGGACTTGGTAGTGATGGGGGACTTCAACTACCCAGCCATCTGTTGGGAAAGTAATATGGCAGGGCACACATTATTCACAAAGTTCTTGGAATGCATTGGAGACAACTTTTTATTAGAGAAGGTGGAGAAGGCGACTAGGAAAGAGGCTGTTCTATATTTGATTCTGACAAATAGGAAGGAACCAGTTGAAAATTTGAAGGTGGAAGGCAGTTTGAGTGAAAGTGATCATGAAATGATAGTGCTCATGATTCTCAGGAAAGGTTGGAGGGAAGACCGCAAAATAAAGACAATGGACTTCATGAAGGTAGACCTTAGCAAACTCAGAAAGTTGGTAGGTGAGATCCCAAGGGAAGCAAGTTCCAGGGGAAAAACAGAGTTCAGGACAGCTGGCAGGTTTTTTTTAAAGAAACATTATTAAGAGTGCAAGAGCAAACTATCTGAATACATAGGAAAGCTCGGCAGTATGGTAAGAGACCAACGTGGCTTAACCAGGAGATTTTCAATGATTTGTACTTAAAAAAGATTCATATAAAAAGTAGAAACTAGTTCAAATTTCGAAGCATGAATATAAAAAAAAGTATGTAAGGACAAAATCAGAAATGCCAAGGCACAAAATGACATTAAACTAGCTTGGAAGATAAAGGGTAACAAGAAAACATCTTACAAATATGTGAGACGCAAGAGGAAGACCAAGGACAGCGTAAACCCCTTACTCAATGAGGAGGGAAAGGCAATAACAGAAAACACAGCAATGACCAAAGTGTTAAATGCCTTTTTGGTTCAGTTTTCACCAGAAAAACTTAGCAGTGATTGGACGACTAACATAGTGAACATTAGTGTAAATGGGGCAGGATTTGAGGCTAAAATAGGGAAAGAGAAAGTTAAGAATTACTTAGACAAATAAGATGTCTTCAAGTTGGCAGGGCCTGATGAAATACATCTGGATATAGTTAAGGAATTGGAATTGGCTGAAGAGTTATCTTTTGAGAACTCATGAATAAGGCTATGAATTAGTCACGGGTATTTTTAGTAAAAGTCATAGCCAGGTCACGGGCAATAAACAAAAATTCACGGCCCATGACCTGTCCATGACTTGTACTATATACACCTGACTAAATCTTAGCTGGGAGGCAGGGGAGAGCATGGGCCGGGGGGGGGAGGCGCTGCTCTGGGGGGCAGCTGAGAGGCCGCTGCTGGGGGATTGGGGCAGCGGCACCAGCTGCCAAAGATCAACGAGCAGTGGGTGCTCCGGCCACCCCCGTGACCTGCCACTGCTCCCGCCATCCCTAGGACAGCTGCTGGAGTGGCACCAACCGCTGCTCGGGTGGCCCCGGGCAAGTGGCCCCAGGGGTCGCCCACCCACCACTGCCTGGCCATCCCTGGACCGCTGCTCAGGTGGTCCCAAGGGCCAGCCACACCGGCTGCTGCTCAGGCGATTCCTGGGGCCATCTGCCCGGGGCCACCCAAGCAGCGGCTGGTGCGGCTGGCCCCGGGGCCACTCTAACAGCGCCCGAGCGGCTGGCTGCGGGGCCAGCTCCTTGGGTGGCCCTGGGATCAGCCACACTGGCTGCTGCAGAGGTCACGGAGGTCATGGTCACATGATCTCCATGATAGACATGAAGCCCTACTCATGAAGGGTGGGAGAGATACCAGAGGACTGGAAAAGATACTCTATTTGCCTTATCTATAAAAAAGGGGAATAAGCAGGGGTGCTGGAACAATTTGTATAGTGAGGGTGCTGAGAGCCATTGAACCAAACTTTAAACCCTGTATGTGATGGAAACCACTTCAAGACGGGGGGTGCAGTAGCACCCCTCGTTCCAGCATCTATGGGAATAAGGACAACCCAGGGAATTATAGACTAGTCCTCTTAACTTTAGTACCTGGAAAGATAATGGAGTGAATAATCAAACAATCTGCTTGTAAGCACCTAGAAGATAAGTTGATTATTAACAATCAACATGGATTTGTCAAGAATAAATCCTGTCAAACCAACCTAATATCCTTCTTTGACAGGGTAACCAAACTTGTGAGTAGTGGGAAAGCAGTAGATGTGCTATATCTCGACTTGAGTAAAGTTTTTGATACTGTCTCATGTGACCGTTTCATAAGCAAACTAGGGAAATTATACCCAAGACAAACCTACTATAAGGTGGGTGCACAACTAATTGCAAAACTGCCCTCAGAGAGTAGTTATTAGTGGTTCACCATCAAGCTAGAAGGGCATTTCAAGAGAAGTCCTGCAGGGATATGGCCTGTTTTTTTTATTTCTTAGGAGACTGAAAAGTGTATGTATAAACAAGGGCTACGCTTTGTCTTTGACTCTGAGTAAATGGTTGGATGACTCATTTAAGCTGAATTGAGCTGGTAAGGGGGCTTTATTAATTCAAAATTGAATCCACTGAAGAGCAATCAAGGGTTAAACTGTCTTTTAAACTGTGGTCCTCAGCAGAGGATGGTGAGGAATTATGCCTCCACCGACAGCTCCCTGAGGCAGACATAATGTTTCTGGGAGCACTGGGAAGCACTGCCTCTGGTGAACCCAGAATGAAGTGTTCTATATCTTGGTGAGGTTAGCTCTGATGACCTCTGGTGCAGAGCAAGAAAGGGGATGAAGCCTGAATGGTCATGGACTGAGGCATTTGAAAAAGAAGTTGACAAGAACAACCAATGGACACTAGTATAGCCCTGTAGACGTGTGCTGAGCATCCCAATTCTTTGTTGATGTTAATGGGGACTGGCACCACTCTAAAAACCCATAGGTGTAAATTAGGGGCTTGGCTGATATGGGAGGAATTGAGCAAGTCAGAATTCTCAAGCATTATCAAGAGACACTAGGAATGACAGCACAAGTTTATCTTTTGGGTGTGAGTTGGTTTGCCTAAGGGAGGAAATTTGAAAGGAGACTTTTAATGCATTAAAATATAAGTTAATTATGGTAAACCTTTACAATCCTCTTGTGTGCAATAGCAGACTAGAAATTGGATGCAACTTTCATCATTTGGATTAGCAGCCTATATGACACTGAGATCTGATACTGGTTTCTCAGTACCCCTTTTTGTTCTTATAAAGATATGTAATTAAGAATGCTGTAGCATGGTACTTTTTATTTATTTGTAACTAGGCTGAGATGCCTCCCAAGAATTCAAGGGAAGCCTTTTGAAGGTAAAGAAAGGCCCATGGAATTGTTCTTGGTATTTGGCATAACTCTGCATATAGGAACCTGCTTATAACACTGCTATAGGAACCTGCTTGAAGGACTGGACCCATTGTCTGTGGACAACCACTAGAGAGAATTTGTTTTCAAAAGCAAATTACTGGTATTTTGTGTTCCTTAATTACAAAAAATCCTTATCTATTTGCTTCTATTAAAAATATAAAGGAACAGCACAGAAATTAGCAACTATCTAGTAAAAATACCTGACAATTTTGCAAATAATTTAGATTAATAACTATATCAAAACAAAAGCACTGTAGAGATGCAATTAGTAGACATTTGACACACACTGCAATACTTAAATTATATTAATCATAGAAAGTAGGGCTGGAAGAGACCTTGAGAATCATCTAGTCCACTCCCCCTGCTCGGAGGCAGGACCAAGTATTCCTAGGCAATCCCTGACAGGTGTTTGTCTAACCTGTCCCAATATTAGGCATTCCACAACCTCCCAGGGTAACCTATTCCAGAACTTAACTACCCCTATAGTTACAAAAAACTTTTTAATACCTCATCTAAATCTCCTGTGCTGCAGATTACTTCTTGTCCTACCTTCAGTGAACATGGTGAACCATTTATCACCATCCCCTTTATAACAGCCCTTAACTTATTTAAAGACTTAACAGGTCCTCTTCCCGCCATCTTCTTTTCTCTAAAATAAAGATCCCCCATTTTTCCACCCTGCCTTATAAGTCAGGTTTTTTTTAACCTTTTAACATTTTTGTTAATCTTCTCTTCACTCTTTCCAGTTGTCTACATTTTCCTTAAAGCATAGCACCCAAAACTCACACAGTACTCCAGCTGAGGCCTTCCCCAGTGCCAAGTACAGTGGAACAATTACTTCCTATGCATTTAATAGGACACTCCTGCTAATACACCCCAGAATTACATTTGCCTTTTTTTGCAACCATAACCACATTGTTGACTCATATTCAGTTTGTGATCCAGTATAATCCCAGATCCTTTTCTGCATTTCTACTGCCTCCGCAGTTATCACCCATTTTGTATTTGTGCATTTGATTTTTCCTTCGTAAGTGTAATACTTTGCATTTCTCTTTATGAATTTCATCTTCTTGTTTTCAGATCAATTTTCCAATTTATCATGGTCATTTTTTAATTCTAATCCTCTCCTCCAAAGTGCTTGCAACCCCTCCTAGCTTGGTGTAACCCACAAACTTTTCTAAGCATACTCTCCACTCCATTATTCAAGTCATTAATGAAAATATTGACTAGTACTGTACCCAGGACTGACCCCTGTGGGACCCCACTGGATAGATCCCTCCCAGTTTGACAGGGAACCTGGAGGTTCTTACTGTATTTTTATTTAGTCTTTGAGTGACTGGGCAAGATCCTCAGAGTAAAACAGTGTAGCTCTAATAACTTTAATGAAACTATGCTGACTTATCCTCCAGCTGAGGATCTGACCTGTTGACTTTAATAGGAATTTGCATGAGTAAATGTTGAATAAACACTGATTAGGGAAATTCATGATTTGTCCTGTGCTAGTATATCAAGGTCCTTTGAAGTTGTTTTGCTTCCTCTTGATATTCGTTACATAACTTGTTTAGATAAAATCTTGGTCAATAAAGATTTAACTATAATGTATAAATAAGAGGACATGGATTATACATATTCATGTTAGATGATCACTTCAGGCCTGGGTGTAGCATGAAAGGATCATTTAAATGAATGCAACACTGAATTTCCACAGGTGGATATTCTATCACTTTTTGGCCCAATATAGGAATGGTCAGTGTATATTAGATACATAAAACACAGAAATAAAGACAGAAGGTCTGAGTACCACCAGTACCTGCCCTTCTGCAAATGCAAGCTTATGGCAGATGCGTCCATCTGCTCCTAAATAATCATTCCTCCACCAAGCTCTACAAGGAGATGGAGGAAACCAAGGTCCTTGGGGGAATTTCATTCCTTTTAAAATATTGGTGGAGAAAGTAAAAGGAAGTTTAACGTAAGTTCTCCGGGGGAGGGACTGTCTCTTACTATGCATTTGTAGAGCACCTAGCACATTGGGGTATAACTAGGTCCTGGTGAATTTTAGTGTGTGTGACTTTACAGGGGGGATGGGGGAATTTGGTTTTATTTTATCCAAGTGGGAGAGGGCTGGGTCCTGCCCCGGGGGGAGGGGGCGGGGGGCGGAGGGGGGGAATGGACGGACACTGCAGAGTGAACCTGCCCTACACTAACCCAGCAGCACCTGTCCTGCAGGGCTGTGCCAGGCTCCCTGCTCCTGGCATTGCAATGTGGTGCACAAGGTTGCAGCATTGCTCAGGTGTGGCCTGGCTGCTCCTCCATTATCATCATCATGGGGGACAGCTAGGCCAAATATGAGTGAGTGGCACTGCCACCCTGTGCACCAGGTCGCAACGCTACTCACGTACATTTGTCTCAGCTGCCTTCTGTCATGATGATTATGGGGCAGCTGGCCAAACCTGAGTAGTAGCACAACTCCGTGTGCCAAGTTGCACAGTGGGGAGCTAGGCCCAGCCCCACGGGACAGGAGCCCCCACTGAGGGGTGAGTTTTTCATTTTGTTTTTTCATTTTCATTTTTCATTTTGTTTTATATGTTGTTTTTAATTTCATATCATTTCATATTTGCAAAAACAGGGGCCTGTAGGTGTCACCTGATCATTTAAAGTAAAGTGTGAAGTGCTGTTCTGGATGGTTTACTAATACAATCTTTTGACAGATAAATTCATCCTTGTTGATTTCTGGTGAGTCATACCAGGGTCATTTTGGCTCCTTCAGCTTTGGAGATCAGCTGAGGATTTCAATAGTTATAGTGCTCTGAAGCAGAAGAAATATCTGTAAATTAGTGTTATATTTAGTATGTTTCCAGGCGATCTTTCAGCTCTGATTGGCCTTTTGCATGCACAGTACTTCATAAGTGTGTGCAGTGCAGACCCCATTGTTTGGTGCCCTTTGCCCGTTTACCGTATCACGTGCCTCGCTTGTGGAATGTCCTATCTTTGTGGATAAGAAATGGAGTCCTTGGCTGTTTATACATTCAAGATAAAGTCTCTTTAGTAGGGCTGTCGCGTGATTAATTGCACTGTTAAACAGTAATAGAATACCATTTATTTAAATATTTTTGGATGATTTCTACATTTTCAAATATATTGATTTCAATTACAACACAGGCTAGAAAGTGTACAGTGCTCACTTTATATTTATTTTTTATTACAAATATTTGCACTGTAAAAAACAAAAGAAATAGTATTTTTCAATTAGCTTAATACAAGTACTGTAGTGCAATCTCTTTATCATGAAAGTTGAACTTACAAGTGTAGAATTATGTACAAAAAAACCTGCATTCAAAAATAAAACAATGTAAAATGTTAGAGTCTACAAGTCCACTCAGTCCTACTTCTTGTTCAGCCAATCGCTCAGACAAACAAGTTTGTTTACATTTGCAGGAGATAATGCTGCCCGCTTCTTGTTTACAATGTCATCTGAAAGTGAGAACAGGCGTTCACATGACACTGTTGTGGCCGGCTTTGCAAGATATTTAGGTGCCAGATGCGCTAAAAATTCATATGTCCCTTCATGCTTCAACCACCATTTCAAGGGACATGCATCCATGCTGATGACGAGTTCTGCTTGATAAAAATCCAAAACATTGAGGACTGACGCATGTTCTTTTTCATCATCTGAGTCAGATGCCACCAGCAGAAGGTTGATTCTTCTTTTTTGGTGGTTCGGGTTCTGTAGTTTATGCATCGGAGTGTTGCTCTTTTAAAACTTCTGAAAGCGTGCTCTACATCTCGTGCCTCTCAGAGTTTGGACGGCACTTCAGATTCTTAAATCTTGGGTCAAGTGCTGTAGCTATCTTTAGAATCTCACATTGGAACCTTCTTTGCGTTTTGTCAAAGCTGCAGTGAAAGTGTTCTTAAAATGAACAACATGTGCTGGGTCATCATCCGAGACTGCTATAATATGAAATATATGGCAGAATGTGGGTAAAACAGAGCAGGAGATGTACAATTCTCCCCCAAGGAGGTCAGTCACAAATTGAATTAACTCATTATTTTTTTAACAAGCGTCATCATCATGGAAGCATGTCCTCTGGAATGGTGGCTGAAGCATGAAGGGGCATACGAATGTTTAGCATAACTGTCATGTAAATACCTTGCAATGCCGGCTACAAAAGTGCCATGCAAACGCCTGTTCTCACTTTCAGGTGGCTTTGTAAATAAGAAGTGGGCAGCATTATCTCCCGTAAATGTAAACAAATTTGTTTGTCTGAGCGATTGGCTAAACAAGAAGTAGGACTGAGTGGACTTGTAGGATTTAAAGTTTTACATTGTTTTATTTTTGAATGCAGGTTTTTTTGTACATAATTCTACACTTGTAAGTTCAACTTTCATGATAAAGAGATTGCACTACAGTACTTGTATTAAGCTAATTGAAAAATACTATGTCTTTTGTTTTTTACAGTGCAAATATTTGGAATAAAAAGAAATATAAAGTGAGCACTGTACACTTTCTAGCCTGTGTTGTAATTGAAATCAATATATTTGAAAATGTAGAAAATATCCAAAACTATTTAAAGCTATACACCGTCATAGTCCCTTTGAACTCAGTTGAGTTGAACCCCTGTGTATAATTTATTGTGTGTCCTTGTAGAATCAAGCCCAGATTGTATCAGAATAAGTTACTGGGGGAAAAAAAAAGAACTGGTGTAATTTAGCTGATGTCAGCCAATTCTGAATTTGGGCCATTCAACTTCAGTGACTCCACAAACTTAAAGTACGGCAGAACTTTCTTTTTTGAGACATAAGAACCAGTTTAAAACCTCCAAAACAGGCTTCTTTGGTGGAATTCCATAAAATTGAGTTGTATTAATGAAGTAATGTTCAGGGAAATACTTTTTTTGAGAAACTGCTTATAACTTACTTCTGCCTTCAAGGTTGGGTTTAAAAGCACCAGGAAGCACCTTTGAAATGAAAAAGTATGAATGCGGTCAGTAACTCTGCCTGGAGTTACTTAAGCAATGAAGAAACAAAGTGTGTGTCACACTGGAATAGTGCCATGCCTTAAGTATTTTGTTAGACACAAAACTGAAGGTGAAGTGCTGCTAACATCCAAAGGGTGCTACCCTGATTCACAGTCAGATACAACCTACGGTGATAACAAAATGCTTCTGTGTCAATATTATTAGGGAAGATGGAAAAGAAACTCTTGAGTAACTTGTTGGGTTTAAAATCTATTGTTACACCAAGAAAAATGTTTCCAAAAATGGCTTAAATTAACTGGAGGTCAGGGTTGTCATTTGTATTTAAAGTGTGAGAACTAACATCATACATTTTTGAAACATCCAATAGCTCCTTTCTGCCAAATGAGGGGAGACCAGAACTTGCATTCCTGATGTTTCCAAGGTTGAAAAAAACCAGGGAAAAAACCCATTTTTTTTTAAAAGTGGTAAGGATTGTTCAGGCCCCTTTTATACATCATAAAGAAACAACAGTAGTTTTATAAGCCCAATTTTTTAAATCTTTGCAGGTCATCATTAGCAAACATAAGGAAACACCTAAGAGGAGGTTATTGAGCAAACGTTTTCATTTTACTGTGCAATGGGTTTTTTATCTGTGTTGATAACCCTGTGTTGATATTGTCAAGTATCAGAGGGGTAGCCGTGTTAGTCTGGATCTGTAAAAGCAGCAAAGAATCCTGTGGCACCTTATAGACTAACAGAGGTTTTGCAGCATGAGCTTTCGTGGGTGAATACCCACTTCTTCGGATGCAAGTAGTGGAAATCTCCAGGGGCAGGTATATATATGCAAGCAAGAAGCAAGCTAGAGATAACGAGTTTAGTTCAATCAGGGAGGGTGAGGCCCTGTTCTAGCAGTAGAGGTGTGAAAACCAAGGGAGGAGAAACTGGTTCTGTAGTTGGCAAGCCATTCATAGTCTTTGTTTAATCCTGAGCTGATGGTGTCAAATTTGCAGATGAACTGAAGCTCAGCAGTTTCTCTTTGGAGTCTGGNCGGAAATCCTGGACGCCCCATCATCTCGGGCATTGGCACTCTCACTGAAGGACTGTCTGGATATGTGGACTCTCTACTCAGACCCTATGCCACCAGCACTCCCAGCTATCTCCGTGACACCACTGATTTCCTGAGGAAACTACAAAGCATTGGTGACCTTCCAGAAAACACCATCCTAGCCACCATGGATGTAGAGGCTCTCTACACAAACATCCCACACACAGATGGAATACAAGCTGTCAGGAACAGTATCCCTGATGATGCCACAGCACAACTGGTTGCTGAGCTCTGTGCCTTTATCCTCACACACAACTATTTCAAATTTGATGACAATATGTATCTCCAGATCAGTGGCACCGCTATGGGCACCCGCATGGCCCCACAATATGCCAATATTTTTATGGCCGACCTGGAACAACGCTTCCTCAGCTCCCGTCCACTCACGCCCCTTCTCTACCTACGCTACATTGATGACATCTTCATTATCTGGACCCATGGGAAGGAGACTCTGGAAAAATTCCACCAAGATTTCAACAGCTTCCACCCCACCATTAACCTCAGCCTGGACCAATCTACACGGGAGGTCCACTTTCTGGACACCACAGTACAAATAAGTGATGGTCACATTAATACCACCCTATACCGAAAACCTACCGACCGCTATGCCTACCTTCATGCCTCCAGCTTCCATCCCGGGCACACCACAAGATCCATTGTCTACAGCCAAGCACTGAGGTACAACCGCATCTGCTCTAACCCCTCAGACAGAGACCAACACCTACAAAATCTCCACCAAGCATTCTCAAAACTACAGTACCCGCACGAGGAAATAAGGAAACAGATCAACAGAGCCAGACGTGTACCCAGAAGCCTCCTACTGCAAGACAAACCCAAGAAAGAAACCAACAGGACTCCACTGGCCATCACATACAGTCCCCAGCTAAAACCCCTCCAACGCATCACCAGAGATCTACAACCCATCCTGGACAATGATCCCACACTTTCACAAACCTTGGGTGGCAGGCCAGTCCTCGCCCACAGACAACCTGCTAACCTGAAGCACATTCTCACCAGTAACTGCACACCGCACCAAAGTAACTCTAACTCAGGAACGAATCCATGCAACAAACCTCGATGCCAACTCTGCCCACATATCTACACCAGCGACACCATCACAGGACCTAACCAGATCAGCCACACCATCACTGGTTCATTCACCTGCACATCCACCAATGTAATATACGCCATCATATGCCAGCAATGCCCCTCTGCTATGTACATAGGCCAAACTGGACAGTCTCTAAGGAAAAGGATAAATGGACACAAATCAGATATTAGGAATGGCAATATACAAAAACCTGTAGGAGAACACTTCAACCTCCCTGGACACACAATAGCAGATGTTAGGGTCACCGTCCTGCAGCAAAAAAACTTCAGGACCAGACTCCAAAGAGAAACTGCTGAGCTTCAGTTCATCTGCAAATTTGACACCATCAGCTCAGGATTAAACAAAGACTATGAATGGCTTGCCAACTACAGAACCAGTTTCTCCTCCCTTGGTTTTCACACCTCTACTGCTAGAACAGGGCCTCACCCTCCCTGATTGAACTAAACTCGTTATCTCTAGCTTGCTTCTTGCTTGCATATATATATACCTGCCCCTGGAGATTTCCACTACTTGCATCCGAAGAAGTGGGTATTCACCCACGAAAGCTCATGCTGCAAAACCTCTGTTAGTCTATAAGGTGCCACAGGATTCTTTGCTGCTTGTGTTGATATTGTCTATCCCAAGAGCAGTGACGGCAAAGCACATGCACAGCACTCCTTTTCATAAGTCCAGTAATGTAGGGGATTCATTTCCAGATAGATTCCTCTGCTTTCTGGGGAAGCAAACCCTGGAAGGAATGTTAGCAGACAAATTGAGGAGACTTGGAGCTAACAGGGATCTCTAGCAATTTATATATGACTTGTAGAATTATAGTAAATCTATCACTTCCCTGTCTGTTTTGCCTAAGAAACATTTTGAGTTTTTTAATGTCATTTACTCTCATCCTGAAGTGAATGGGGTATCTCTCGCAGTAGCATTAATGAGAGTTCTGCACTTGCATGGAATGGACAATAAACTCCTGAGTGTATAATTTGACACTCTGTACACATGAAAATACCATAAAAATAAAAAATCCTCTGATTTTGTAGTTTTTGGTGCATTTTGCAAGCTCTGAAGAGAAAGATATCTGAACGAATGCCAAAAATCACAGAACAACACTGGAAAATAAATGTAAAGGCCTGGCTTAGACCCATGAAAGCCAGGGACTTTTGGAGCAAGGGCCAAAAATCCAGCACAGCCTCAGCTGAAACCATACTGCTTAGGGGTCTGTTATGTGTTTAGATTTAATAAAACATGATGTCAAATAATGAACTCAGTTGAAGTTTTATTTAAGTGAGACAGTCAGTCAATACTTAATACAGCAGTATGCAGAATACAGAAAGAAAAACATAAACCAAACTGAGACTGGAGAAGTTTGGCACCTCACTTCACTTCCAACTAACTCCCCATAATTCATCCTTTATAAACTGATTTAAAACAAAGACAATCCTACAAAACTTTTCTTTCCCAGGGCTGACCTTGCTGAAACTTTCTTTCTCATGCTTTGATTTTATTTTGAATATTCTTACCTAATCAATAAGCCAATGACACCTGTAATTAATTTGTCACTACTGAGAGCATCTGTGACTCTAATTAGCTCTTAATAACTTAGCCATTAATCAATACATTACTCAATGGCTTACTATTACATTGATTATAGATAAGGCCACATTTATGTCACCAAGGTCATGGAAGTCACAGAATCTGTGATTTCCAGAGACCTCCATGACATTCTCTGCTGCAACCCCTGTGACATTCTCTGCTTCAGTCCTAGGGGCTTTGGGACTCTGGAGCTGGCAGCCAGCAGGGCCTTGACAGGGTTCCAGCGACAACAGCGAAAAGCAGCAACAAGCGACAGGGAGGCCCCTGCAAGGGCCAGGTGACAAACTCCTGAGGGGGCCCTCCTCAGGGTTCCAGCGATGGGCGGCAGCCTTGTGTGGTGGGAAGGGGAGGGGGAACGTCTGGAGCGATCAGCTGTGGGTGTCCTGTTTTCTCTTTGGGAAATATGGTCACCCTGCAGCTCCCAGCCACCATGGGCAGAGTGGGGCCCCCCTGCAGCTTCCAACTGCCGGGGATGGAGGGGGAACCCCACAGCTCCCAGCCACAATGGTGGCGGGGGAAACCATGGAGCCGCAGCAGCAAAAGTCACAGACAGGTCACAGCTTCCGTGAATTTTTGTTTATTGCCCATGACCTATCCATGACTTTTACTAAAAATAACCATGACAAAATCTTAATTATAGAACACATCTATTACAAAATAGACATGGAAATTTGTTGTCAGTTACTAACATCTTATCAATTATAGTGCACATTTGTAAGTATGTTTTGTTAATTATTAGTAGTCCTTCCTAGGTATCTGAACTAAGTCAGCAAGATCAGGGTAAAAAGCAGAGTGGATAATACAATCCTATAATCAATTAGAGACACTTATTAATCTAAAACAAAACACTCTTTAGCATGAGACAGCACTTCGGCTAACACAGAAAGGTTTCTGGGATTTTGAGGCAAAGAATCATCAGAGTTTACTATACAAAAGAATGATAAAAGATTAATACTAACAGCTCTGAGAGCAGACCCTGCAGTTACTGTATATACCAAACATACTGCAATAACTAGATCTGATCAACAAGAATCAACTTTCAGCATCCTTCTTCATTTCTTGCATTTGGGCAAGACCCAATAAATAAAGCAGACCCTCTCACTTTACTCCAACATTAATTTTTGTAGTTATTAATACTTTCGGACTTTTAGGTAAGTATTTATTCTTAACATTTTTATATAGCTGTCACAGTATGTCTTGTCAAGGCTTTTAACAGGTTTTCTTTTCGAGTCAATATGTAATGTACTGTCCTTGTGTATGAGTAAGTGTTGGTGCCTCTATAGTTTCTAACCTGCAGAGAGGATACAAACTTCTGCTGCTGATCACGGATAGAGAGCTCCTTTAGCTCAAACCTGTATTTTGAAGACAGCCATGGATCTACTTCCAGTTTCCCAGGTTTGACTGATTTATCTACTGATTGTTTCTATAGCTTGCAGCACATGGTTTCATTACAAGTCTAGACAGTGCTCATGTAACCCAAACACCACCTGGGTGTGGTGCTTTGTCTCTTCTAGTGGCCCCGAGACCACTTAGAGATTAATGAGTCTGTTACAGCCTCAGCAAAGGGCCATGTGGCTTTTAGCTCGTGTAGTAGAGCAGTGGTTCTCAAACTTTTGTTCTGGTGCCCCCTTTCACACAGCAAGCCTCTGAGTACGACCCCCACTTATAAATTAAAAACATTTTTTTTATATTTAACATTATTATAAATGCTGGCGGTGAAGCGGGGTTTAGGGTGGAGGCTGACAGCTCGCAACCCCCCACATAACCTCGTGACCCCCTGAAGGGGTCCCGACCCCCAGTTTGAGAACCCCTGCAGTAGAGGCTCATGCATTTAGCTCCAGAGATCCCAGGTTTGATCACGCCCGCTGACAACAGGGGTCTGTCGGTGTTACACTCAGAGCTGGTTCATATGAATGGTGAAGGTGGGATGGTGGGGGGAGAAGAGGGAGTTCTTCTTTAGAGACTTTGTGTATTCACACTTAGGGATATTGGGCCGCCTAGTGGTACCTAATGGTAGAACCGTCTCCAAGCAGTGTCCATTAAAGCGCTCACGCCCCCTCCACCGAGTGTCTCCAAATGTTCTGAGGGTGAGGCTATAAAAGGGAGCACAGCACCCTCTGCCACCTCAGTCCCTTCCAACCGCTTTGCCAGATGAAAGTGAACCACTCTGGTCGAGTTGGATCTGGATTTTTTTTTATCCATTCTTAGTGTCTTTTAATCATTTAGTATAGTTTATAGTTTAGTGATAAGTATCGATAGTTGAGTCAGTTAGTTAGCTTAGGTCCAGGTTATGGCAGAACTGAAGAAAAAGAAGAAGCTGGGATTCAAGAGACGTGCTTTGTGCCTGAAGTGCTTAGGAGAGGGCCACTCTCCTTCTGGGTGTTCATCTGCCAGACCTTCACATCCAGAACTAGCAGGGAGAGGCAGAACAGGTTGCAGGTGCTTCTCCTGAAGGAAGCTTTAAGTACTAAACACTTTGGATCTGGGCATTCATCAGACCCAAGGTCTGAGAGGCCAGTTTCAGCTTCTGTGACTTCCTCCAGCAAGTTGAAGCACCTTAAAAGTTCCAGGAAATTGGAACCCTCATCGGATCCTGCTTCAGATCCTCCTGTTTAAGCAGTCACTGCTGATAGAGAAGACCAGACTGCCTATTACAGAACCAAGGGCCAAGTCCAGCTGTGTCGATTCCGAAAAAGAAGGCAGCAAGGGAAAAGATGGCCATGGACAGCAGTGCGGGGTCCCACACATCAGATTTATCCGATCTGTCCAATTCTGACAATGCCTCTAGGGTTCTGAAAGCAAGGCCCGTTCCAGCTTCAGAATCAAGAACCAAAGAGGTTGAGTATTTTACTGGATTTTGTGTTGTCCGGGTCTTCAGCTCCAGCTTCGACCCCTACTCTGGTTCTAGGTCCATCTTTGGATCTGGAAAGGACTTTTATTTTGGTGGCTGATATACACTCTCTGGCTTACAAGTGTTCCTCAGATCCAAGTGAGAAACAGCCGGTCTTGAGGAAAAGACAAGGTTCACTGGTTCTGTAGTGTGTGTCTTCTTTACCTGAAAAAAGAATAGCAGAGGAGATTACTAGGCTTTTCCTGGATCCACCTGTACCTCCTCCTAAGACTCAGAGAGAGAGCTCTTCAGGGAAACCCTCTAGGTTTATTTCTGTCTACCTTCCACGTCTGTTGCTGTCTCTAGTGCATTTCATCATGGCACCAAGGCCAGGTCCATATCCAAAGGATGATAAAGGAAGAATAAAGAGATCTGTTTCCACCCAGTTTATGCCCCTTTTCACTCCTCCTCCTGCAGCTGTGTTCCCAAATCCCGGTTGCTGGGGTAATTGACAGTCCTGGGCTCCATGGCCTTATTGGGGGCTTCCACAGGAATTTTTCAGTTGTCTTCCGTATAGATGGAGAGGTGATGTTTCATCTGTAAAGGATCGGGCAGCAGAGAAGTTCTTGGATTCACTCCCACCCAATCAGTGTGCATCTCAGACAATGTGTCTGATATTTTATCTGAAGATGATGAGGAGATAGGTGACACAGACTCCAATCCTGATATGTCAACAGATGAGTATGGGGGAATGGCTTCTGCCTCTCTCCCTTCTGAGGACACTCTGCAGTTTCATAACCTCAAGGATCAGTTAGCGTCCATGCTGAACTTACCTATAAGAAAACCTCCCATCTAGTGTTGAACGTTCTTGGGGCTGCCTTCAAGAGTAGGATGTTGTTCCCAATCCTCAGGGGTCTGCTGCAGCCCTCTAAGACTGTTGGTCCACTCCTGCCTATTTCCAAGAAAGCAGACAAATTATATCAGATACCCTCAGGGGGGTTTTCATATTTTCTCACACATCCTGGACCTAATTCTCTGGTGGTGGCTGCTGCCAGTAGCAGATTGAGGTCTGGAGAAGTACATTTCACTCCTGCTGATAGACAAGGGGAAAATATTGACACCCTAGGAAGAGAGAGGTTCTCTTCTTCTTCTCTTGCTATTAGTTTGGCAGATTACCTAGCAGTAACCTAACAATTCCACCTCTGGGAAAACATGGCCCGTTTTGTGCAGGATATTCTGGATGACAACAGGAGATTGGCAAATGTGATCCTAATGGAGGGGCAAAATGTGGCAAACCATGCTTTCAGGGCTTTCTTTCTTGTCTCAGACCTCTTCTTCTTCTTTTTCTTCAACGCTTAGCCTAACAGTCGGCCATTGCGATTATTCGCCATTTAGTCTGTTCCTGCGTGGCCACAAGGGCTTGGTGGTCCAAGAGTCTAACATTGGAACAGACTTGATGAACCCATGTAATGGGAGTGGGGGGTCTGCCTCTGGGCCACCTCCACCCCTTGGTTGGTGGAATTTTATCGTGGATGTTACAAGGCACGCAGAGAATGGCGTTTGCAGGAACATCTTGTGGCACTCTTGCGACATGTCTGAAAAGCATAAGGCGCCATCTGCGGACAATGGCCCCAGTAGTCTGTAGACCAGAGCGACCATAAACATCCACATTACCGATGAAGTCATTCCACGTTATGCCCAATATAAGATGTTGGCGTTTTGTGTGGAAAGCCTCCAGCTTTTCCCAGTTTGAGCAGCGTAGCATCCATGTTTCACAGCCATACAACAGTATGGGGAGGATACAGCTTGAATAGATCCTGAACTTGGTTGTTGTGCTGAGATGATGTTGATTCCATATTTGTTGTAAATGACCCATGGCAGATGCTGTGATGCCAATCCGATGGAGAACTTCTGTGTGAGAGTTGGAGGAACTGCTGAGTATAGAGCCCAAATAGCAAAAGCTGGAGACTGCTTCGACAGTTTCGTTATTCAAAGAGATTGGAGTTGCAGGTGGAACTGGTCCTAGATTTTGCAGCTTTGTATTTGACCACAAAACATGGAAGTCAATCTCAGCCAACTCCTCCTCCATTTGTCGGAGTGCCTCGTGGAAACCCGTCGTGGCTCTGTACTTAAAGAACGTCATCAGCATAGTCAAGGTCTGAGAGCGAGAGATCAGCAATCTTAATGCATATGGACCTGACGGAATGCAGCATTATGAAATCCATTGCCCATCAAAAAAGTGCCAAGATCCAGCCCTGCCTGACAGCAGATAATGATTTAAACGGTGCCGACATCCAATTCCCCAGACATACGTGGGCAGTGGTTCCATTATGCAGGGCTCTAATCAAGTCCAGCAGAGTGCTAGGGACACCTATGCCCTTTAAGGCCTTCCATAGCGTGACACTGTCAACTGAATCAAATGCAGCCTTAAGATCGACGTACGCTACATGCAGGGGCTTCCTGAACTCACGGTGTACCTCCAGCAACAAGCGGAGGGCCAAAATGGTATCTAATGTGGACCTGTTCCTCGTAAAGCCTGACAGTTTGGGGCGATGCTTCCGATGTAGCAGAGGCTCCAAGCATTCCAGCAGAACATGTGCAAACACCTCGCCTGGAATGACAGCAAGGTGATCGGCTTGTAGCTCTTACATTAACTGTGCGGTCCCTTATAAAGTGAGATCACAATACCAGAAGGTTGGCAAGGTTCCAGATCTCCACACCAGGCGAAAGATGGCCAGAAGTGATTCCGCTATAGGGTCAATAGCACATTTTAGCAGCTCTGGGGAGAATGCCATCAGCGCCAGCTGTGCATCCGTTTTTCAGTTTAGAGATGGAACGCTTCACTTCATCCAATGTTGGTGCATCAGTACAAGTTCTGGGTCCAGAACCGCTGTGGCTGCCAGATCATCCAGTTCATCTGAGCAAGCAGCAGCTGGAAGGTGGTTCAGGGCACTGTGATAATGTTCCACTCAGCATGAGAGGATGTCATCATCTGATTTACATGGATGGCCTTGGCTGTCATTCAGGATGCCATTCATAGCGACTACCTCTTGACCACTGAGATTGCGAATTGCGTGGAATGCTGGCTTCAAGTCGCCCCGGCTAAGCCAAATTCAACATCATCTGCCTCTTGGTTATAATATGCCTCACGATCGTGGAGTGCCAGGGTGTTAAATTTTCGCTTCAGCTGATTACGAGTGTGCCTATCGCCATGCTTGCGGGCTGTGGCCTTCAATTTAATTATCTGGAAGGTCTCCTCCAATAGCCAGGGTCGGCATGCTGGGGGCCTATAGACAATTATCTGCTCAGCGGATTGGTGGAGGACAGAAGTGAACAGAGACCAGGCAACCTCCACATTGTCTGGCAGGTTGGCTAGTGCTGAGAATCTATTACTGATGTCGAGAGAAAACCTGTTGGCTAAACCTGGCACACAAAGGGCGTCGATGTCAAACTTCGTCATCACAGAGGGCTTAACTGCTCGTCAGAGTGTCAACACCATACAGGCAACCATTAGGTGGTGATCTGTGTTCGCCGCTCATTCTGCACCACGATATACTCTACAGGAGGTGAAGAGACACCTGTCATGTGTGATGATGTAGTCCAACTCCTTGTGAGTGATGCCATCTTGAGAGATCCATGACATCTGGTGTATGCGTTGCCACTTGAACCATGACCCAAGAATGGAAAGATTCTGGGAGGTGCAGAATTTGAGAAGGCAGCAAGAGTTATCATTGGGCATACCTGAACCATAATGACCAATGACCTGTTCAAACCTAGTTCGCAGGGAGCCAGTAACTACATTTAGGTCACCCAGGATCATGAGATTTTCATGTGGTGGACTGTGCGTACTAGAGATTCCAATTGATCGTAGAAATGATCTTTAACTGAATCAACAGATTCCTCTGTCAGCACATAGACTACTATGACAGCAAGGTAACCGTGCCGATGTTTCATGTCTTGGACTTTTCTGCTAGAATATTGGCTTTTGCAGTTTCTCCAAGGAGATATGTTTGGCTTTGCTTTTCTTCTCTGGTTCTGGATACTAGAATCAAAGATCTCCACTTTGAAGGGGAGGTCTTTTCAGTGAAAAGACAGGTGAGTTGCTGAAAAAGCTGAAGGAGACAAGATCGATGGCCTGTTCTTTGAGCTTGATTTCTTCTAGGAGAAGTCCTTTTCCTTCTTTCCATTATGAGAGACAGCATTATCTGCAATCTTCCTCGGCTTACTTTTCATCAAATCAAATAAGTGTTTCCTAGTTCCTGTTCATTGAACTGTGTGTGTACGTGCGCACATGCATGTTCACACGCAACTACTCAAGGCCTGGTGCTACATACCTGCTGTTCAGCCAGACTGTTGCTGATCTAACCAGTTCATGGTTACTGCATACTTTGATTAATAACCTGCCTGTGTGTATTGCTTCATGTGTGTGTGTGTGTGTGTGTGTGTGTGTTGGAATTGCTGTTCTGGGGTGCATCAGAGAGTAACATTATGGCGATGAGTGGTTCAATTCTGCAACCCAAGCTACCTGCATGTCCTTCAGCTATTGACTGGTGATACTTTATTCAGAATGCTTGGAACTATGTGCAGATTATGCAACTCTCTGATGCTGCTAGGTTACCCTTACTGCAGAATTGCTGTTAGGCCATGATGGCACTGATATTTATGATGGACTTGTGGAGCTCAAGTCCTCCTTTGATGTGGCTGTGCAATGCCTCAACAAGTATTTTTGGACTGGAGATTCTGTTAAAGAGGAAAATGTTTTTTGAAGCTCTCCAGCAGTCCAGTGAAACCATATGTGAATCTGCATGTCGTTTGTGGTAGTTGGCTCGTGACTGTGAATCTGGAGACATTACGGTGATCATGCTCAAATATCTTTGCGATTTGGTGTAGTCAATGACAGCCTGAGCAAATGGCTACTGACTGAAGATGCTAAAACACTAGCGTTTGATACAGCAGTTGCTAAGAGTGAAGCATTTGAGAGGTTTGTGCTGAAAGGGACTCTGTGTCCCAGACTGCTGCTACCTTAAATGTCTACACTTAAATCATCAGCTGCTTCTCCTACTTCTATCACCCAGAGTCATACGAGGCTACCTACTCCCGCTCCATGGCCTCGGCAGCAAAAGTTACCAGCTTCTCACTGTTTCTGCTGTGGCACTATGGGTCACTTGGCCAATTTCCTGCCTGCCCAGCTAGGACTGCCAGGCTTGTGGGAAAGAAGGACACTTCAAGTTCTTCAAGGACACTTCTGGTACTTTGGTTCACAACGATGGGAGGCCTGCAGCTCATACTGTGAATGTGGAGTCACATGAGACCATCTTTACTAAAGGAAACATCAGGGTCTTTGGTACTGTCTTCTCATGTAGCAAGGTGCTTGAACTGGTATCCCATATTTTGGAAACTGATGATCCAGATTTGGGGCTTGGATTCAGGGAAATTCTGATTCTCCTGTCTCAGTTTCCATAGCTTATATTTTGGAATATTTAACTTTAAAACTCTGATGGATTATCTAACTCATCTTTGAAAGTTCATTTGGCAGGTATCTCATCTTACCATATTTTGGATGATGGTTAATTGCTGTCTGTGCATAATATGGCTAAAAGGTTTATGAAAGGGTTATATATCCTTTAAGAAATCCTGTCTCTCTCTGGGATCTTAAATTGGTATTCTCTACACTCATTAAATCACCTTTTGAACGCTTGGCTGAGTGTTATTTGTATTATTTATCTCTGATGATGGCATTCATTATTGCCATAAAGTCCACCAGAAGAGTGATTGAATTAAATGCCTTGATGAGTGATCCACCATTTACATCTTTTCATAAAGATAAGGTGGTTCTTAGACCTGATCCCAGGTTTTAGCCAAAAGTGGCTTCTGAATTTCACATTAGACAATTAATTTGTTGGGGGGTTTTCCCCAATGCCTCATACTAATAAGGAGAAATCTGTTTTACATATTTTGGATGTAAGAAGAGCTCTTGCATATTATTTGAATAGAACAAAATGGTGTCGAAAATCATCTGATTATTTCTCTTATGCTAAGAGTCACATGGGTTATACTTTGTTTAATCCATCTGCAAATGGTCTGGGAAGACAATGTATTGTTCAGTGTTGCACATTACCAGAAGTTACTGTACCTACAATGGTATGCTCTCATTCCACAGAGCTGTGGCTGCGTCTCTTTTCTTGCCTTAAGCAAGTCCTGGTTACTGAAACTTGCAGGGATGCAACCTGGAGTTCTGCATGCACTTCTAAACATTATGCTCTTGATTTGGCTTCAAGGGCTAATGCTAGAGTTGGCAGAGCGGTGCTTTAGTCTGTATTCTGTTAAGACTCTGTTCCCTCCTCCAGGTTATTTTCAGCACTGCTTATCAAAATACCCATAAGTGGGAACATGCAGAGCCACTTGAAGAACAAATGAAGGTTTCTTACTTGTAACCAAGTTCTTTGAGATAGCTCTACACATTCATGCTTCCCACCTGCCTTCCCCTCTTTCTCAGAGTCCTTTTGTTTTGTATCTCTGGGTTGGTGGTAGGACACTGCGCTTCCTTGTATAGCCTCAGTCTCTGAACATTTTGCGGGTTAGGGGAAAAATAAGAGGGGGCACGCAAGCGCTCTAATGGACACTGCTTGGAGAAGGTTCTACCATTATGCATCACTAGATGGTGCAATACCCCAAGTGTGACTAGGCAGAGCCATCTCGAAGAACTTGATTACAAGTAAGTAACCTTCATTTAGTCCCATGGGTTGGGGTTGAGCTTAGGGAACGTATCCAGAACTGGTATGTATTTGTGGAGGAAGTTTGGGAGTCATGGATGGAGCTTTCCCTTCTCCTCCTGTTTCACAGGAAACTGTGTCTCCCATCCATGACAATGATGAAAGGGGAAAAAATATTCCCCAGGGTGCTCTTGGATTAGTATAATGCAACTTGTACTTGATATCACATGGCAACAGAACATAAGTAGCAAACGTATCAGCATTTCAACCAGTCATTGGTGGGATGGGGGACCCCTGAAGCTGCGGGTTTATCAGAACCAGCTCTGCCATCATTGCACATATGCAATAAACACATTTGGTAAAATTGTTTGCCCGATATTTTTGGTAAACCTTCTAAGTCCCACCTCTATACCAGAGTGTGGCAACCTGGGGCTAAAATATCACCTTCCATGCGAAGAGCTGAAGGGAAAATGTAAAGTTGACATATTATCCTGTCTTGCAATTTTCCCTTCCTCTCTTCTGTGCCATGCAGATGAGAAGAGAGCCTGGTTTGTAGTAATTTAAATTTTCTTAGTATCTGAGAGAATAGAAAAAAGGATTAAAAGGGAGAGAAAATGGATGAAACCTGGAAACAATTAGCAAACTGCAGGCAGGTTACTAACTAAAGAGCTGGCCAGTCTACACTTTGTTTCTCTTTCTCTTTCACAGTTTTTTGACATTTTACTACAGCGCACAAAGCGCTCAATTATGCCTTCTCTCCGGCTGAGCTCTGCTAGCTGAGGGGAGGAGGTGCATCGCACCAGTGTCAGGAGGTATTATGCCCACTGGGCACTGAGGTGGGGGAGGAGCAGATTAGGCTCCAATCCTTCCCCCAGCACAGCTTTGCTTGCATGTTGTGAGGGGGGTGAGGAGAGGAAGAGAAGGCATATGGTTCCACCTTTGACCTGGCCGGACACACCTACTCCAAAGCCACTGCTGGCAGCACTAGTGTTGCTCCCTCCTGAGTGTACGGCGCTACATTTTGGTTTCCTCTTGCTTAGGTCATGTGGGGTAGTGCACCAATGCATGGGAAGTTATGATTTTGAGCGTCTTGCTTTTCTTCTTCTTTTTCTTTCTTTTGTTCCACATGTGGAACCCCCATCGAAATCAATAAGAGTTTTGTTTGCAGCAAGGCTGTTGAGCTTGGGAGCTAGAGCCATAAATGTTTAGGGATCTTGAATGTTAGTGGCCAAATAAAGAGAAGAATATAGAAAAATATACATATATGCTTCTGTAGTTCATCTCCCTATAATGGAGAGAAGGAGGCACGAGCCTGCCACCCAGCTTTTATCAGGAATTAAGCCTGTAGTGGCCTTCATCTCAATCCAATGTTTTGGAACCTTTGGATGTGTATTAAAGTGAGTTATGTGACCTGGCTCTGCATACTGCCTCTTAGAACCCCAGTGCTATGGCGGGGGTTGGGTTGTTTTTTAAACAGAAATCTATTTAAAGCATTAATCTTCAGTAGGTTAGCAAACATCTTGTAGCAATACTCTGTACACTCTGGCAGGCTGATTAGTTAAATGTGTTTGAGTTCAGGAGGGTACAGTTTGACATTTATGGAGGCTGTGTTCAGATTCAGAAAGTTTAACAGCTACCAAAGCAACAGTCTCATAGTACTATTTACAAAGCAAAGTAAGAACTCCAACATACACATTTACCATAAATGCATGGATCCTGTTCTGGATTTTTTCCCCGTGTCCTACTTTCCCCTCTCTTTTAAAATTCTCATATTGAAATAAGTAATAGGAGTGCAATATAGCTTAGCGCAATTTAATTGTACAGTGTTTCATTCATATAACTATCTCAGTGTATATTAGTGATGTTGTAAAATCGTGTTACAACAAGCAGGTGGAGAATAGGTAGAGACAGGAGAATAGAAGAAATATAATGATCTGGTAAGGGTACAGGCCCAGGTGGAGAACTGATAGTGATCTGGAGGATGGGTGGAGCCAGTTGGATATGAGAGAGATGAAGAGTTTGTAAAAGTAAGCACTGATTATTGGAGTCATCAGCCAGGCCCAGTCTTGATGTATCAAAATATGGTTTATCAAGGAGCCAACACTTTGATGGTAGGAATAAAAGTTCAGACTCTTTCTTTTTTATCAGATCTTTAGCAGACAGGTTTATCTTCCCAAGCCTACAGTATCTGGTTATTATACTTTCAGTAGTGTATTATGTATGAAGAATTAAATAATGCTACGAGAACTTTTGTACAAACACACATTCTCCAGAGCCATTTTCAAAAGCAAAAGGTGCTTTTGTTGTTGTTTTTGAACTGCCAAGCAAGGAGGAATGCCTTTTGCTAAGGGTAGGATTCACCCAAGTGCATAAGGCCCTCTTTGCCACTTATGCCCTACTTTTGTATGGAACAAGTAGAACAGACTCATATGAGAGTATGTGCATCATCAGTGCACTGGGAAGAAATGGGGCTGCACACCAGCAATGAATGGGCGAACATATAAGAGCAGATGGGCCACTGGATCTGCAGTTTCACAGACTCAGTACCCCAGAAATCTCATGTAGCATCTGCAGAAGACTAAGGGCCACTACCCCAGCTTATAGAATGGAATAATGACAGTAGACAGTTTGTCCTCAGTTCCAAGACCTGCCTGCAGGTGGTTGGGTGGTTTCCATACCTCCACCTCAAGAGATTTCACTTTACAAAGCCCAATTGCACTGGCTTTGTGTGGGAAGAGGGCCATTTCACCCTGAGCAAACAGGTAGTTTGATGTGGCAGAAAGCCACCACCCACAGCTTACATCTCCACCCTAATCGTGAACATCCAACCTGCAGTCTTATCTCCAACCATGTTTACTACTTGGTTTTATGTTTAATGTAAGGGTTTGTTGGGCCTTCATAAATTACATTGTCCTTAGTTCTGTACGTGGATTTATTTTGCTGTGTGTAAATATGTGAGGTATCAGTTTGCAAATGACATCAGTGAGATGTTTTTCTGTAAAGTTATGTGACTGGATTATCTGTGTTGTTAGTGATTGATCTAAATTTGGTAGTAACTCTCCTGTAGAAATTACAGGATTGAAATTTTGCTTGTGCCTTGGTGTGTTGGATTTAAGGCTGCATGTTGACCATGCATGGTGAAGGTGCACTTGCATGGTTTCCTTACACAGCCTTGATCCACCTAGGTCCACTTGCATGGTTTCCTCCATGCTTACATTTTCCCTTATGGTCCCTCACCTCACGCAGCCTTGTTCCTCCAGCTTGCCCCACGACATGCCCCATTCATACTACATTCAGCTTTCACGTGTGTCTGCATTGCTATATATTAACATATAAAAGCTGAAGTAGGGGGGCAGAGTGGGGAGCAGTGGTATGGGTGAGGGGAACATAATGATGAGAAGGGCTATGGAATAGAATAAGGAAAATATGTGGACTGTTGGAGATGTGGGGGCTCAGAGCTGTGTGCGGGGACACCAGGGAAACAGGGAAAGGGAGTATTGGTCTGTAGAAGGCCAAGAAAGCATGCAGCAATGTTGAGGAGGGACATGTGGAGGTAAGCAGGGAGGGCATGGAGCAAGTTATATGCATGCAGCACTGGAGGAAAAATTGGGGCTTGAGTAGAGAGGGGCCAGGTTGGGAGAAGCAGAGGGAACAAGAGCTTGATTTTTCACATATCACCTCTAGAAAATCTTGTCGGTCAGCAGGAGAGGAATATACCCACCATTACACGGCTGTTAACACTTAAAATAGTTGTTGTTAGCCATCAAAGAAGAAGCTATTCTTAGAACTCTTATAACTAGACTTGGTCATCTCTTCAAAGTAACTGTGTGTAAATTGTCCCAAAATTCCAAGGATGGAATCTGCTGGGAAAAAGCAGCTTCAAAGCAGTAATTGCTTTGTTAAAACCAGTCTCCTTGCTGCCTGGTTCTTTCTCACCAATTGCTACAGAAATGGTTATATTCATGCATAATTCTGCTTTTAAGATTATGCTAGACAAAAATATTTTTCTTGCCTTTTTTAAAACTTGTCAGAAATATATTTTTTTCCAAATATGTCTGGTAATAAACAGTTAGACACAGCAGTCCTGCATAGAAGAATAAGTATACTGGCTTGGAATTAGAGTAATAAATCTCCACTAACCAGTCCTGAGATCTGATTTATTTTCTTATGTCTCCTGTCCACGGCATAGGAAAATTGGTGTTGATTACCTTGATAGGGTCAGGAAGAGTTCTTGGCCCCGATATAACAATTGGGCAGGAGCACATGTTTCACCTCCTGCTAAAATAGGTATTATACACTGCTGGGCAAAACTTTAGATGTAATGGGCTATTAGTCTAATATGTCATCACAAATTCTCCTCTACTGACTTAGTATGTGTGAGTGAACCACAATAACCTCTGGTAGCTGCCCACTGAAACAACAGGGGACTTACTACTACTCTTATTTAGAGTTCCCCTTTAGCTCAGTGGGAGAGGCCTGTGTTTTTGTAAATGGAAAAACACGGGTTCTGTTCTTCAACTCCCTATGTGCATGATTAATATAATTATATTGTGTAATATATATATAGTAATTAATTATAGGGCAAGATTGTGCACTGCCCATACATGGTATAGATTGGAGTAAGGATTCCCACCTTCCTGGCCCCAGTTAGAGCTACTCAAATCATAGCTCCAAAGCTTGTGGGAGCAGAAGGGATGCACAACAGATGTCCAGCCCTCATGGGACCATGGTATAACAGTAGGTAAATCTGTCGCTCATCGTGGTGTATTGATCAGCACAACTGGGGAGAGGGGGATGTATGCTGCACCCTTTAAAGAGCTGCATCACAAATGACTTCCCTCAGCCTCTCCGAGGCACAATATCAGCTGGTACTCCCAATGGGGTGGTATACATGCACACAGTCCCTTACTATGGGCTGGTTACTAAGACCCCAATCTAGGCCATAGTAACTTAGTAATTTTTGTCTCGAACACAGGGATTCTGTAACTGTCCCCTATTTCAAGTCATGGGTACAGCCACAAATAACAGCCAATATTTTCAAATATCACATTGAGTTATTAGGCTTCTAGTTCAAGCTTTTAAAGATTTAGAGAAATATAAAACTTATATTTTAAAATGTCTGTATAGCTCAAGAAAAATACCAATTGCATTTATTAGTGCACATAGAGCTGGTTGGGAATTTTTCAATAAATTGTTTTTTTGTTGTTGAAAAATGTCAAAATTAGAACTGTTTGCAAAAGTGGGCCAGGCTCCACAAGTTTCCCAACTTGAAAAAAGTCCAGAAAAAAAGTTCTGAAATTGTTGAAATGAAACATTTTGACATTTTTGAAATGAAAAATTCCAGTGTATTGGTTTGAAACAGCTTTTTGTTTCTAATTTTAAGCTAATTAGACTAAAACTAGGTTAAAAAGGGTAAAAGCTAAATGTTTCTAAATTATCAAAACAAAACTCTTTTGACCCAAAATGAGAACAAAATCAGTTTTTTTCTGTTTCTGAATATTTTTGAGATTTTTGACTTTTCATCCTGATTTGAGAGAGAAAAACATTTGAACTCTCAAAAATATTCACAGAATGCAAAAATCATTTCCCATCCAGCTCTAATTGCACACTGGAGAACTGTACAACTAAATGGAAGTGAATAATTTAAAAGCTAGGAAAAAACATTTCTGATTTCTTGTCCCTATGCAGCTTAGATTTCAAATTTGGTTGTCTAACAAGACAACTTAGTGGTCCCAATTGTAATGAAGTAGACTTATTCTCTCAGGTAAATTAAAATGAAATATATTGCTGCTGTGATTGTCTAAAGACCTTTCTCTGCATTCTTCTTGTTCTTCATCCTCTTGCTTAAATATGTTTCACCTTCATGTGATCTTATGTTTATTAAAATGACTCCAAAACTATAAATTAATATGCCGCTGCCACCACCAGCCCGAGACTGAGAGTTACGCCTGAGACTATATAATAATTTTGAGAATCAAATAAAAATACTAATGAGTAAATAATTATGTAGCTGTCCATCTGGATTGCAGTCTAAACCTGATCCTACTGAATAGCACTAGTCTAGTGCTCCATGGTGCTGACTGCTGTTGAGCATTCACTGTGACTGTCCATGAACATGTTTTGTTCTTAGTCACCCATCAGGCCAATAGAAGATGGACTGATGGGGCCGGAAAATGCCTAAACTTGGCCCATTCACTTATATCTGCATCAAGCCCTGGAGAATGCTTCACTGCAAATACATGTGTGGGCTCTTTTGATTAAGTTGAGTGTGGAAATCTCATGGTCCTACCAATGCAGTGTAACAAGACCCTGGGGACAATATTTCCATCAAGAGCAAAATATTTGGAAATGCTGATGGTGTGGTGGTTAAAAACTTTGTAAAACACGCATATGCACTGTCATTTGTTGTAGATTTGATGGTATTTATGTGTAATTCAAGGGCACTCTCCTTTTCTTCCTCCATTTAATATTGGTGTAAACTGGTTTGTACATTGCCATAGTAGGTCAATTCTTTTTTTTTTTTTTATCACTATGCCACTGTTTGTAGTCAAAGCACTGAACCCATGTTAATAGTGGTTGCTATAGCCTGGTGAAAGGTGTGTCCATATGTTGAAAGGCAATTTCAGACATATAGATTTGATTTTTTTGTAGTTTTTACCTCTAAAGATATAGATATATTTATCTCTTTTTAAATTTGCCATCCCTAAGCATAAGATTTTGAATGTAAAAGCCAGGGTGGCCTTACTGCTGTGAGTTCCAGCATAGCACTTTCCAGTTTTTGCAAAGCCCCAGACATATATCATCAATCTGACTGAAGATTTCTTAAGTCCATCTTGAAATACAGTGTCCCCATGTAGCCAGTAGCGGCGCCAGCTTTGCCGGCGCCCTAGGTGGCGGAAGGTCCCGCCCCCAAATTTCTACGGGCGGCGGGGGCGCAGGCGCCCCCAAAATAGCAGCACCCTAGGCGACCGCCTAGGTCGCCTAATGGGAGCGCCGGCCCTGCATGTAGCGGGGTGGCTACCCGCTCCAGCCCTGACATGGTTAAAACCAGCCCTGGGAAAGGGCTGGGAGAACAGCCCAGGCTGAGTGGGAAGCAGGCTTAGCTGGGGCCACGCCCCAATCAGGGCCCAGCTGGTTCTATAAAGGCTTGAGCCAGGAGCTCAAGCAAACAGTCTCTCTCTGTGTTTAGAGAGAGTGAAGAGCCTGGCTGCAGGGAGCTTAACCAAGTGCCTAGAGTGGAGCAGGGCTGGGGAAAGGCCAAGGGATCTGGGGAGCGCCAGCCTAGGAAAGCCCCAGGCTGCAGGCCTAGGGTAAGGCCAACGGGGCACTTGGGTTGCAGGAGGCAGCCCACAGGTAGGCAAGGCAGAGGCAGCAGGTCCAGACCCCCCTTGCCTGTGATGAGTGGCTGATACACTGCAGTCTGCCCCAGTGAATGGGGGCTAAGTGGTGACTGGCAGTAGCCAAGACTAAGGCGAGGTGGGGATAGGGGGTGGGGGGTTCCCTGGGGAGGGGAGACCCTGAGAGAAAGGGGTTACTGCCAGGAGGCAGCACCCCAGATAACGGGGCACCTGAGTCCTGGGAGGGACACGGGGGCCAAGCAGCAGCGGGACACCGGCCTGCAGAGGATGCTCTGGAGGCTGGAGAGCTAATTCCCCGAGACAACCAGCAGGAGGCGCCGCGGCACTGAGTCTTGCACTGTCACACCCCACAAAGATGCCTGCCTTGATCTCTCTTAAGAATGCCCCTAACTTGGGTTTTGTCGGCCCATGAACGCGTCTCTGCAATATGTTTTCAACAGGTAGCAATCAAATGATAATTTTTGTTCATTGCCTTCAGTCCTCGGGACTGACTAGCAGCTCAGCTTACATGGTGAATAGTGATGAAATAAGTTGCATTTACCTCAAAGCAACAGGAAGAGCTTGAAGTTGCCATTGCCTTCTGGGACTTTAATAAAATTTGAAAATGCCTTTCAAACTAATTTTCAAACTCTTTCAGCAAGAGATAATCTTTCTGGCAATCTGGAATAGCAAGGCTGTGGTTGATGGAGTGCACAGCAACAACACCATGAGGGGTATCTTGTCTAAACATGACCTGCGTACAATTTAAATAACAGCCCATACTCATTGCTACATCATCTAAATTCAGGCCAACCAGTTTTGATTAAAACTTTTAATCTTTAATTCCCACCACTCCTGAAGCTATTTTCATTCCCTGTGTGATGCCATCAACTGTCCCAGATTCCAATTCTGCTATGTCAACAAAGGGAATTTGAAGGACGGGGAGATGCTATGTAATAATCTAAGGCCCCGTCCAGACTACCCGCCCGGATCGGTGGGTAGACATCGATCTAGCAGGGATCGATGTATCGCGTCTCGTCTGGACGCGATACATCGATCCCCGAACGCGCTACTTCGAACTCCGTAACTCCAGCAGGGCGAGCGGAGTTCGCGGAGTCGAAGGGGGAGCCGCGGCCGTCGATCCCGCGCTGCTAGGACGCGAGGTAAGAGCGGGAAATTCGAAATAAGATACTTCGACTTCAGCTACGCTATTCTCGTAGCTGAAGTCGCGTATCTTATTTCGATCCCTGCCCCTAGTGTGGACCAGCCCTAAGAATACTGAGATATCATCATTTTATGAACACTGTATTGGATTCAGTCAGTGAGGTGAAGTTATTGTATATTTGATTATAAGACCATCCTGTGCAAATGCATTGATCTAGATTACAGGGGGACAGTGTGAAGAACAAAGAGGAAGTCAACTTCATGGCTTCCCGATAAGCAACCTCTGATCAAACTATTGGGGATCAATTACAAGACAATGGCATACTTCCAGGTTCTGGCTGAAGTGAAATAGCTGTTCAGCTAATGCTGAGAACAAAGAAATCAAAAGAATTCTAAACAGTTTTAAAAACCCTTCTCAGGAGAAGAAGGGGGGAGTTAGTTATCCGGTTCAGTTCCTGGTGAGAACAGACTAGGGACACAAGGCCTGGGGGAATGTCAGAAAGCAATGGAGGTCTTCCCAGGAAATGGTAAGACTCCAGCAAAGACAGGCAGGTGTGTAGATTGGTTTGTTGTTTTTAATATCTTGTTTACTCATTAAAAGCTTTTGGTTCTAAATAAATAATATAAATAATACTTTGCTTTAAGGAAGCTACTGGTTACCCATATTATTTCTCCCAGAGGAAACAGAACTGCAGGGTCTGAACCTAAGTCAGGCCTGCTGACCTATCCATGGTTAGTACCAGGGGACTGCAGCCCAAGTCCTGCTCCGAGAGTGGGAAAATTGTGTGATTCCACCCCAAGATGGAGGTGACAGAAAAAGGCCCTAGATCTGAAAGGGGGGTGCACATTAAGAGAGCGGCGGGGTCAGAGGTGGTTACCCTAGTAACTGTGACAAGGAAGGACAAGCTTTCTCATCCCGCGCAAATCTGACTGACTCTTGCTCCACTACAATCCTGCCACTGGATCCACCAGCAAGCACAGCAATAAAGCTAGCTTTCTATGGACCTTTTTAGATGTTGCCCTAAAAGAATTTGCAGTCACCTCTGGTATAATTTTTCACACTGTGGGTTTTAGTGTAGCATGATCCAAGGCATTGTTTCAGTAACTGACATAAACTAGGCCCATATCTCTCCCTTCTGGCTGGCAGCTATCTCTATTGCTCTGCTCAGTCCCCCTCTTTCTGAACTAGCCCTTCCGATTGGCAGATCAGTTCTGTTGCTTTGCTCAGATCCTTCTCTTTCCATAACCCCTAAGATAGCAGCTAGGTAACTTTACTCCATTCCCAACTCCTCCGGCTGCCTGCCCTTTGACTGGCATCTGAGTCCTGCTGTGGCTGATATCACTCGGTCCACCCAGCCTCCCCTGTTAGTTTTTTTGCATTGGGCAGGAAACCTGGCTTGTCTTCTTGCACACATAGCACTTCTACGTGCCCTAGATTTCTGAACAATAGGATTTTCCCAGGCTGATTATTTATTTTGCCTCTTTTCCCCTTGTACATGAACTGTCTACAAGTTTAGTTTTCTCAAATTTATTTGTTTACATTTTATTCACCACATAATTAGTACCAATAATTCTTCAGCTGGAGATTGTTTGCAAGCAGTTCACTGCAAATCCATGGCACTCATAATTTGAGTTGTGATGGTTAGTTTTGATTGATCACATCCATTGCATATTATTTCTGTTCTCTGAAGGGCAGAGCCAATCTTAGAATCAAATTTCCAGTGTGATGATGATTCTTTATAAATTCATTTTTGGTGGATACCCCCTAGTACTCAAAACATGTTGTTTCTGTGAACATTCCTGCTAGTAAACTCATTTGTAGAAAGCAAACACAAAAAGGATGTGAAGACACAGCCGAGCAAACTTAATTTTTAATTTGAGCAAGTATTTACAGAATTCTCTTTGCATTATTCTCCCAGCTTTAGTACCAGAACTCTCAGCCAGATACACAAGGAGAGGAGAGGGTGTCATCCTTGCACCTTCCATTAGCTTTAAAGGGAGTTATTCAACTAGTGTGCTACACATAGGGCTAAAATTTGTTCTGAGATGAGCAGACATGGTTCTCACCGAGGGTGCATACATTTGAGGATAAAGTGAGGCCCATGGGAGCAGAGTATATAATACCCACTTTGCATAACTTTTCCTCTAAGCAAAATAATTCTCAATAGCTTCCACTGTGCCTATAGTTGTTTTACCAGGCCCTGCATAGTATCAGTGCATTGTCTTATGCTTGCCATAATGTGGGCCATTTATATTCCATTTATTCAAATTTGTACTCAAATGTCTAGGCTTTTTGCCAAGCTCTAGAAATGTCATCAGAAGCCTTTTGGCAATTGGATCCTACTGTATGTTGAGTTCATATACTGATGAAAAGTAGGGTGACGGTAATTTTTTTTTTTAAACCATTCACATCCATTCCTGCTGGAGATGTACTTGATTTATGGCCCTGGACCTTAATAGTGGTCTAAAATCTCTTTTAAAATTATTTAAGAAATCTTCCTCTCTCCTTCCCCAAAACCTGCACTGTGTGTAATGGATTTATAAAACCTGTAAGGTTCCTATAATGACTAAATGGTGTGTGCAACATATTGTCCCCTTCTTTGGGTTGCTGTGGTAACATCACACAATTATAGGATGATCAGTGGGTCCATTTATGCAACCATTTATGTCTACAAAATGCTTAGCACATTATGAGCATTACCAGAAGTAAGTAAGAAGTAATTAATTGAAAACAAGCCCCTCCAATCAGGGCCGGTGCAACCACTAGGCGAACTAGGCAGCCGCCTAGGGCACCAAGTGGTTGGGGGCGCCAAAAAGCACGCTCAGGGGAGGCAGTGGAGTGGAGGTGAGCTGGGGCAGAGGGGCGCGGGGAGGGCTACCCGCAGCAAGTAACGGGGGGGCGTGCAGGGGAACCACTCCCCGCCCCTGCTCACCTCCGCTCCGCCTTCTCCCCTGAGCACGCGGGCGCCACTCCACTTCTCCTGCCTCTCAGGCTTGCAGCGCCGCTGTTTGGCGCTGCAAGCCTGGGAGGCAGGAGAAGTGGAGCGGCGCCCGCGTGCTCAGGGGAGAAGGCGGAGCAGAGGTGAGCTGGGGCGGGGAGCTGCCGCAGGGGGGGCTGCCTGGGCTGAGGGGGGCAGGGAGCTGCTGCGGGGCTGGGAGCTGCCCGGGCGGGAGGGCTGGGAGCTGCCGCAGGGGGGGGGCTCCCCGGGCGGAGGAGGGGGGCGGGGAGCTGCTGTAGGGGCTCCCCGGCTCTTCCCCTCCTGCCCCCACTCTGCCCCCTCCTGCCCCCACTCCGCCCCCACTCCTCTGAAGACTGTAGCCAGGCCCGACCCTGCACTCATCGCATGGGAAGTGCAGCGACCTGGCCCCAGCCTGGTCCACTCCCCTGGCTCCCAGCTGTGCCGCCGGCGAGTGCTGGGGGGCGGTTCCCCCCTCCCCCCCCGCACTAGCCAGTGGCGCGCCTGGGAGTCGGGAGTGGAGCAGGCTGGGGCTGCGTAGGGCACCAAAATAGCTAGGGACAGCCCTGGCTCTCCGGGCCGGATGGGGGGCGCAAGGTGGAAGTTTCGCCTAGGGCGCGAAATATCCTTGCACCGGCCCTGCCTCCAATGAGAGTGCTTGTTTGAGAAAGGACTATGTAAATATTCCAGGATCTAGGTTAAATATATGGCTTTCTTATACATGCCCCTCAACACACACATGAAGTGGGTGAAAAATTCCAAATTCAAGTCTTCACAGATTGTGGGCTTAAATTCAGGGCTAACTTTAAATTTTTTACAACAGAAATGGTATAGATAATTGTATATAACAGAAACACATGTGGTTTAATAGCAAAGCCACATCTGGAAAAGCCTACATTTAAAGATTGGGCTGACACAGTTTTTCCACTTTGCCAGCCAAATGAATGTGGTTGAAGCGTGCCATACATAACTGCAGCAGCCTGAGGATTAAGAATAAAAACACTGCTAAACCCTTTGCAGTGTGAGCATCAGAAAATTGCAAGGCTATGGTATGCCTGAGATAGTAAGCCCCATCAGATTTCATATGTCCAGGAGGATATTCTAATTCAGTGAAGTATTGGACTAAAAGCACCCTTATTTTTTGGGAAGGTGTTTGCAATTTAGTGGCATTATCTTTCATTAATATCTTATTTCTACTTGGTAGAAGCCACAGAACAAGGATATTTCCTATTAAAACTTGCATGCATAGCACACCTCTGTGGAACAGTATATGCCTCCAGTGCTCTTCTGCATATCACCCACATTCCCCAAGCACTTGCTCCATGGACTGCAGCCATATAGGGGTGTGTGTGTGTGAAATATATTATAGGGGAGTGTAAAAACACACAAGTGTGCAGTTTTAAATGCCCTTATAAGCCATTTATTAAACTCAGAATGATTTGCATGATATTGAATACATTTTAGACAAATAATGTTAAACACATTCTGTAATTAAATTGATCAGTCTGAGGTATAATAGAGTGTACCTTGACATACCTTGAGGGGAGGGGGATGGACTTTGAGAGACTAAACACTGCTGAGTAGCTTTGTTCCCCTTTCCTCACTCTGCCCCAGGTCTTCGACCTCCCAGCTGCTTGGTCACGTTTTTTGTCACAAATGGCATGTGCTGCAGTAAGTATAATTGGCATTACTGAAACTTGGTGGGTCAATGCACATGACTGGAATGTTAACATTCACTGGCTACAACTTGTTTAAAGAGGATACAGTGGGTAGCAAGGGTGGAGATGGCACTCATAGTTCCTGATTTAACTGCACTTCTCACCCCTTTGGGGTGTCCTCAAGGGCACATCCCCCCTTTTGGTCTCAGGCCTCTAGCTATCATCTGTCTTGGAGCAGAGTCCTGTAACTCCCTCCCTCCAGACCTGGATCTTAGGCTGCAGAATCCTGCAATTTACTGTGATTATCTCAGCAGGTCTCACTTTAGTTCAACACCTACAGTCCCATTCTCTTCCAGGACAACAACAGGGTTAACCAGTGATTAGCCAGATTTCATAAAGCAAAGTACTATTTATTCAGAACAAAAGCATTACAAAGAAAACATATCTTAAAAAATAGCTTGTATGCAGTTGTAGCTTACCAAGCCGTCATCCATCTTCCACAGGAATACCCTGATAGGAATAAATGTCTAGATAGGCACCTAACTGCTTTTGTGTAAGTTCCAGTTCTTCTTTGAGTGGTGGTCCCAATGGGTATCCTACACAAGGGTATGCATGGTGCCATGCATCCGAGCCTGGAAATTCTTAACAAGCGGTGTCCATTGGCCCACACATACATAGTTGTTCTCCTTGTGCTCCAGACTGAGAGCATAAGAGGCAGTGCAGGTCGATGCCTCTCCAGTTCCTTTTTATTGCTGCATGGCCTGAGTCAGAGTGATGTGTGTCCACAGATTTCTCTAGCTTCTTTTTTATAGCCTGTAAATAGATACTGTGAATAGTTTTTATATTAGCATAGTTAGAGTTTTTATAGAATAGTTAGTACAGCTTGTTTTTCCCCTTGCTGGGGAGTCCCTGTCCACAGTCTGGGACTATGATCAAGAATTGCATCTCTTACCCATTATATTTTCCCACCCTTCTTAGTGGTGGACAAAAACATGAGATTGCATTCTGACAGAAGTTGAAGGCAATGACCTTTTAAAGCAAAAATTAAATTAATTAATTATAAGTCATGCTTGGTGATCTGAGGGGGAAAACAGTCAGCTAGGTTATAAGCATCTGCAATAAAAGGCAAAATTTAACCAATGATCTGGGTTGGAAAACAAATGAACAAAGAACAGAATGTGTGTTGTATACATTTTTGCTTTGTCTTCCATTTGAATTTTTTGTTCAAGTTGGGGTTCGGCTCTTTAAAGCAATATTTTAATGCTAAATTCTCTTTGGCTACAAAATGGGGTCCCACTGACTTCAAAGGGAATTATAGTTCTGTGATCTTGATGTTGTAAATATGTATATATGTTATAGGTGGGGCTGATAGCACCGTCTGTTATGAAGGTTGCCCAACACTTCCCATTATGAAGACCTTGTTTCAGTTGCTCATGACTTTGCCAAACTTTAACTGTTTGAGCTGACATTTTCCATGTGAGGTGTCTGCGTCAGGCTGAATTTTTTAGGAAATTTCAGCTATAACAGTTTGGCCATTTTCAAGAATGAGGCTAGGGAAAAAACACACTGTTTTGTCCATGTTAAAAAAATTCTTGAAACCTTTTCTTTGAAGCATGGATTTGAAATTTGGCTGGGGCATGGCCTTTGTGTGAGGGATATGCCATTTTCCATCCATGTGAAAATCTGGCCAAGTTATAAGCCTTTGAAAAACTGCAGTTTGCACATGCTCAGTAGAGACTCTTTAGTTTTCTCTGCTGTCTCAGCGATTCTGTCCACACCGGGCATGTTCTAGTTTGGTGCAGCAGGAGGCTGAGCAGGACTTTCCCTGCAGTTACAGCTCAGGGTTGCTGTAGGCCAGTGGTCCCCAAACTTTTTACCTCATGCCTCCCCTTACTTCTGTCCATGCCCCGCTCCCCATGGCATGGACAGAGGTAAAAGGGCTGAGGCTGGGGGCGGGAGCGGAGCCTTGGCCAGGGGTCGAGGCCGGTGGCCAAGGCCCCATGCGTGGGGCCAGGAGCAGAGCTGGGTGGCGCTTCCTCCCTTCCACCTGTGGGGACCAGCCTGGACCCCAGCTGTGCCCCCCAAATGTTCCTCTATGCCCCCCTAGAGAGGCCCACCCCATATTTTGGGGACCTCTGTTGCAGGCTGTGCCAGGCCCAGTCACCTGAACTGAGAACGGAAAGCTTATTTCTCCTGTACTCTCAATGACCACCTGCTGGGCCCTGGCAGTGTGGAGGAGGAGCCTGCTTGATTCTAGTACAGAAGGGACAACAACCAAACCTATGGGAGGGGTGGGTTGATTCATTTGAAACAAGGAGTCTGCAAGGGGGTGGGGAGGGAAGGAAATAGAAATTAGGAGTTCAGTCTGGCAGGGGAAGGGGGGAAGAGGTAAACTTAGACTGGGAGTTGGAGTGGGGGATACTGGGATTGGTTGGGCAAGGAGATGAACTGAGATGCGAAGTCTGAGGAGTGAGACTGCCTGTGTGAGGAGAATGAGACGAGGACAAGGAGCCAGGGGTAGGGAAGAGACAGCATTGGAACAGAAACACATTGGAGGAGATGGGGCAGAACTTAAGGGGTCAAAGTTTAGGGGGAATGGTCAAAAGAGTCTGTGCCCACAAGAGAACACTGTCCTCAAAGCTCTGGAGGGGAGTGTGCTCTGGTGGGTACAGACTCTTCAGCCTGTTTACCCCAGACTTGGCCCCTTCTCCCCTGTGAGCTCCAGCCTGTCCATGTTCCAGTCCCTGTCTGGGGCCTGCAGAAAATGTTGGTTTTACTAAAAGGGTATTTTCTGTCAAATCATTCTGGTGGAAAATTCCCAATCAACTCTAGTTACAATCTAGCATTAAAAACCTATAGTAATTACAAAATAAGAAAACACTTCCTATATTACTTGGAATACAAGGGCTACTTCCCTGTAAGAGTAAAATGGCCTCTTGAAAGAGGCCAAATGAAAAGTCCTGCCAATCTGAGCCTTCAAGGTGAAAGATACTACAAAATATCAAATAACTATCTCCAGTGTTTCAAAGTGCTGGCAGGATTGTTTCTTGGGGATCAGAGCCAGTGCACTCTGTGATGTTTTACCAGTGGTTAGGGAAGGGTTAACAGAATAACCCAATATTCTCATAATACACTTTTCATAGAGCATATGCATATTTACCTACCTTTAGTATTAGTTAGTGTATAAATAGGTAGGTGATGCTTTCTGATATTATGCAGACAATATGGAGACTTTTGAGAGTTGTGGCTCCACTGATTCTTCTTGCACTTGTATCTCTTACATTAAGCTGACTAACTCCCATGAAAAATTCCAGTCCACACGTCAAAGGCTGTTCTCAGGTATGCCTGTCAATGGAGTTGACAGGGCTAATAGAGCAAATTTGTTGTATTTTGAAATAAACAACGTTTTTTTTTTTTTTACAATTCTAGCTCTGTACTGCAGATATTTTAGTCCCTGCTACTTATGAGAAAGCAGTAACAGATGTTTTTAATGCTTGCTTATCTCTAACCCAAATTACATTTACAGTCTTGTCTGGAACTCTGAGGAAACAAGATAATGTGTATTTTAGTCTTACAGTCTCTTTACTTAGCCCAAACATAACTCACTCCAGAGACACTCAATAAATTGCAGTAGTGAGCCTTAAACATGGGCAGAGAGAAAGAACACATATGGCAAGTGTCGCAGAGTGTAGCGAGTGGCAAGGGGAGAAGTTAGTCAGCCTGGCCCTCCTTATGTTGTGGTGGTGCTGCTGCTGGTTGTAATAGTTACTATTTGTATTATATTTGCATCTGAATGACCCCGTGAGGATCTGGCCCCTTTGTTACAGGGACTGTACAGACATATAGTACAACAGCTGAGAGATGTACTGTTTGCAATCTAGACTAAGACAATATGCAATGGGTGGTTTTTAGCAGACAATGGAAGAGTTGAGGGAGGGAAAATAGGAACAGCAATGGGAACACAGGCTTTCAGTGACCAATTAAGCACCTCAGTTTCCCTATCAGTACAATGGGGATAAGAATACTTACCCACCTATCCCCTAAGGCTGTTGTGAGGATAAATTGGTTATGTGTTCAAAGCATTGTTTGAACATTAAAGTGCTGTAAAAATGAGAAGTACCAATAGTACCCTTACTTTTACCATTAGTCATCCATTTGACTGTGCTAAATTTCACATATTAAATCTGTTGTGTGTGAGGATTAGGAAGGGATCTTTTATTGATCATACTCTCCCTTTCCCACAAAAAAATGCGTTATGGGTTTTATCTGCTTGATTGTTTTTTGAGATATCTTGTTTGTTTGTTGTATTTGGTACCGGAGGGATGCGGGTGTGGGGGGTGGGAGATGCATCTGGGAGTCTGGCACTGTTTTTTTTTTTTAATTTAAAAAAATTAACTATATAGATCACAGGCTGTATATCAGTGCAGAATTTGGTCCATATGCTAGAAATAGTAGTTTTGTCATCAAAGGCCTCATTAACTGTTTCTCGTCCTATGCCAACACACAAAACTATTATTGCTCACATCAATAACCACATGTAGTCCCCATGAGCTGCTATTGAACTATAGGGCTGTACTGTTTCCTTTATATTTGTAAATAAACATCAGGACCAAGGCTCTTTGATGCAGGAGCTTGCACCAGTGAAACAAAGCTTCCCTAAAGCGATTTTTAGCTCACCAGTGGAGTATTCCCCTTACTCAAAGGAATGCCCAGGAGGCCTATCTTATCCTATCCAGGTTCTTGTACTGTCTTCATCACTATAGAATCTGAGTGCCTTCCAGTAGTGAATTAAGTGATGTGACCAACATCATATGTGGTTTGTTCTTTCTCTCATCCTCTCCCCGGTGGAGAAGTATATGTTTAGTGTAGTGTTTTGATTTGGTTGTGGCTCCTTTGTCTCTAAATTGGACTGTGGGGCTGGTTTAATGGTGACTTAAAGCCCCATTTACACCCCTCATCCATTTTCCTGAGCTGTGCTGAGCATGGTCCTAAGATTCTGGAACAAAAGCTACATGAAAGTAAGGAAATAAATGAAGAGCAGTATGGAAAAAAAAGAATAATTTGTGTTGCATTAATAAACTTCTCCTGGTATCTGAATGAGTCTTTTGTTAATAAAATAAGAAAAACAAACCAAATAATCATGTATTTATTTTATTACTTATTAATTACTTTGGAGTAGGAGCTGGACTGTGCTTTTAGGGGGGTAGAATTTATTTAAAAATTAAACAAGTAAAATAGCATCACAAATCATTTGATTAAAAACTATAAAAAAAAATCTATTGCAATGGAATTGGACCCAAAAAGCAAGGTTATGATGAGACTCCAAATACTGAACTTTAACAGCAAGAACAAAATTTAATTTCCATCAAGCACATATGTCTGGGAAAAAAGCATTGGGGATACAGTCATTTGAGTTGCCACTTCTGAGATATAATAATTGTGGGATGAATCTTGTAAAAATGAGCTAGCCCCAAGAAAATCCATTAAAACACAAAGAAGTTGAGGAAGGGATCTTTAGGCTCACGATGCTAGTAGGATAAGTCAGTGGTATATTTGTTGACTCCTGCCTCTGCTCCACCAACAATACCAGTCTTGGTTCCCATTTTTGCAAAATTTTGTTTGCACGGTGCCCAGCACATCTGAGATCCTCAGATGAAAGGAGCTGTAGAGTTGCAAAGTATTATAATTCCCAAGTGCAAAAGAGTAAATTAACCTTGAAGTTGATTAAGGAGATCTTCTTAAACTAGGTGTTTCTGTGTCCATGTCTTGAAGCTCTCCATTTACTAAAAAACAACATTTCAGGCAGACCAGCAAGTTTGTTTAAAATAATGATCGCAAATGTAATCAAAAGGAAGTTAAAGAATAGTTTCCCTGTAATGTGAGTAGATTACGGTAGGTTGTTTTCTTTCTCCATGTCATGATTTGAGTCTGCATGAAGAATTTTTCTTTCCAGTCGATAAGCTTCTTACTATAAGATGCAGCAAAAGCCATGCAAATCTGATGATAAACATTGGATTTACGTATGCAGGAAGTTGTTCCACATTCATATTACTTAGCAGGTTGATCATTATTGCATGCCCTAAAATTATTCAGATAATTGTCAGAAGTTAACACATCTAAAGAATTTTGCATTTGGTTATGAATTAAAAATGGACACACTGAATAACTTTAAATAGCCTTTGTCTTTGGGAAAAAAACTCGTGTTGATGTTTGAATTTCATGTGTGGTCAAACTAATAAACCATTTCAGGAGCTGAGTTTTTGAAAATCTGCCCCCAATTGAGGGTGCTGAGCACTTAAATGCATCCCAATTAGGGTTACTAGATAGCAAGGGTAAAAAATTGGGGTGGGGGTGGGGAGTAATAGGCACCTATATAAAACAAAGCCCCAAGTATTGGGACTGTCCCTATGAAATCAGGACATCTGGGAATTCTAATCCCAGGTGCTGAAGTTCCAGACAAGAGCTTCTTCAGCCCTTTTCTCAGGCATCTGCCTTGCTCAAATCTTATTTCCAGTGCTCATGTTAGCCCCAAACATTTTAACTATGGTCTACACAGATCAGAATATGGGCTGTCTGCAGATTCCACCCCCTCGCACATCTATTATCGGGTGATGTAGTAAGACAGAGACAGAATAAGATGTAACACACATGTTTATTATGCCACTAGTCAGTAAACTAGACAGGACCCCCTTCAGACAATAAACAACATAAGGAAGACACACTCGGTTGTTAACAGTTACCAGAGCATGAAGCTCAGAGCCCTTAAACCCCCTTAACCTATGGATGTAAAACAGAGGAAAACCACAATACCATATCCTGAAGACAGGGAAACAATGACAAAAACTCAGGATACCAACAGGGATAGTGGTGAAAATCAGGGGCTCTGGACACCAAACAGGAACTGGGTGGTATTCTCCCTCTGGACAGGTCCTCTGCACAGGTCTTCTCCCTCTTGGGCAGATCTTCTCCCTCAGGTAGGTCTTCAGTGCTTGCCCACGCAGTCTCTGCTTGACCTCGTAGTCCAGTGCAAGTATGAGCTCACTAATGATGTGTACCTATTGGGTATCCAGGAAGTGGGCGGGCTCTGCCCGCCCACTGCTAAAGGATCCCCCCCCCAGCCTAAGGGGAGGACCCACAGGACCGGGAACCCAAATGAGTCCGGGGGACAACTAATAAAAAAACAGGAACAGGAGTGAGGTCAAAGGGTCAAAAGAAGGGAACCTGATGGGGACACCGAGCAGAGAACCCCGGACAGCGCCCACTGCTCCTCAAAGGCGTCAAGGGAGCCAGTGGACGCCGCCCAGAGGAACTCTGCCCGGATACATGAGCGGACAGAGGATCGGAAACNTGGGGGACTCTGACTGCCACTCAGATGGACAGCCCTGAGTGACAGGTGTGCCACTCACTAAATAACCTGCAGTTGCTAGGCAGATTATGGCTGTCACATGACTCTAACTGCCCTGACCTTTCCCCTCCTTGATTTGAAAAAGGCTGAAAGGGTACTAAATCATCTGAGGAGAAGGGTATCCAAGATGGAGGCTTAGCTGTCCTTTTACAAATCCAAGATAGACATTACATAAAACAGGTCAGAAACAGATTTTACTCAACACTCACAGAACCTTTAAATCCCAATGTTCTAGCTGATAGTTCCACAATCTGCACTTGAACTTTGAGGCCTCAACTTTCCTTCTGTTGCTCCCTTTGGCCCAAGCAGTTAGCCAATATTTGGGATCTTGTGGGTTGTTTCCATTAGGAGGAGAAATTGATTATGTGAGTCAAGTACTTTTTAGGTGCCGTCTTTTTTATTTACGAAGAATCTACACAAAATCCTGTTTCCCTAAGTACAGCAGGAACAAACAAGAGGGAGCAGTTTCCTTGCTTACAGTTCCAAACCTCTTTCCAGCCAGACTCTGCCCAAAAGAAGCTCTGTCTCTTTTGACTTCTTCCTAGGGCCAAGTTAAAAGTGCTTCTCTAGCTGTCTCCTGGTTTTTTCTTTTTTTTCCTCCTCCTGTTTGCTTTCCTGCTGGTGTTCTGCTTCTGTCTCAGATAGACATACACACAACTGCAATCTAACCAAAAGGGCATTTAACTGCTCCCTCATTTCTACTGAATGAAAGGCAACCAGCAAACCCTTTAGCATAACGCTTCCCACACCTCTCCAAACACCCCTCAAATTCTGATTAACAGAGGAGAAGAAAAGAATGTTGGCCATATTCTTCTGCTTCTTTCTCCTCTTTCCCTTTCAGCTCTCTCTCTTCCCCACAAGCCCCTCACGCTCTCTCACATTGCTTTTGTCTGAGGAGAACAAGCACTACACTAGCTCCACAGAGATTTCTTCAATTTATAAGCCACATGGACTTCCCACTACAAATGGATCTACCAATTGCATACAGGTCTGAACCAAGGAAGAGTTGTAAGCCAAGAAATATGAGATCAAGCCAACACACTATCATTATTTCAATATGACCCCTCTATTCTTAGAAATCCACTGATATATTTGTTTAATGCATGACCAAGGAGTGCCGACAGTAAACTAATAGGTGCTGATAGTAAGCTACTGCTTAAGAACACAGGGAGTACTGAGTTATATTTTGTACCAAGGCACTATACATAGTAATAAGAAAACATTCTACAAATACATTAGAAGCAAGAGGAAGGCCAAGGACAGGGTAGGTCCGTTACTCAATGTGGGGGAAGGGAACAACAACAGAAAATGTGGAAATGGCAGAAATGCTAAATAACTATTTTTGTTTCAGTTTTCACCAAAAAGTTTAGTAGCAATTGGACATCTAACTTAATGAACGCCAGTGAACATGAAGTAGGATCAGAGGCTAAAATAGGGAAAGAACAAGTTAACAATTACTTGGACAAGTTAAATGTCTTCAAGTCACTAGGGCCTGAATAAATACATTCTAGAATACTCAAGGAGCTGACTGAGGAGATATCTGAGCCATTAGCAATTATCTTAAAAAAGTAATGAAAGAAGAGATTCCAGAGGACTGGAAAAGGGAAAAAATTGGTGGGGTGCTCAAGGGCAAGTGTAGCTGAAACTTTTTTCTTTTCCCTTTAATTTACTAGATTCAGAGTTGACAGTGTTCCTTTAAATGTAAATGTTACTTATTGGCTTGTTGGAAGGTGGATATATTGGCTTGTTGGAAGAGTAAATGCTTTTATACCTAGACATCACTGTACCATATAACTGAAAGGAAATATTCTGAAATTTTTAAATTACACAATATTCTTTGGGTTATATGCTTTTCAGCCCTGTGCATTAGGTAGCAATATTTCTTTTCCTCCCCTCCTCCCATTAAATATAATAGCCAAGAACCCATTAAATATAATATCCAAGAAAGCAAATGAAATCCAATAGCTTCCTCCCTTTCTGGCATATTTTATTTGTGTGTTAGAGAAGTCTTGCCTTCTTCACTGAAATTGTTTTAAATTAATATATGCAGTGTTGTTGTGGCTGTGTTGTTCCTGGGATATTAGAGAGACAAGGTGGTTGAAGTTGGCCCAATAAAAGATATTTCCTCACCCACTTTGTCTCTTTAAATTAGCATAGGCAGATGCTGGACTTTTTATAGTTTGAGGATTTTGTGTGAGCAGCAAGAAGTAAGCTTCAGTGCTTTGGTAAATAAAGTTATAGTAATAAATTTCTTTTGCTATGTTAGCACTGGCTCCAGAGTCGCTTGTAAATGTACTTCACAATGGTAGCGTGCATAATTCTGAGTGCTTCTTCCCCTGGCGCTGTAAATCATTAACAGGGCAATATCTGTGGTCAGTAGTCAATTTATGTTTTAAATAAGCAATGTTTACATGTAGCTAGGGCATAAAGATAAAGGGTTTTATAGTCAAGCACACAGCTGGATAAAGACTCAAATTCAGGAATAGTTCTTTCAATAGTTGCATAAACATATGTAATAGAAAAACAACCAAAACTATATAAGTATTAGTCCTGAGGTCCCCAAACTGTGGGGTGCTCCCCCCTACAGGGCATGGATGACCATTTGGGGGGTGTTGCTGGGGCCCGGGTCAGCACCCACAGGGGGCAGGGAGGGAGCGCCACCCAGCTCCACTCCTGGCCCTGGCCCCAGCCCCAGCTGCTGGCCCTGCGCCTGGGGCCCCGGCTGCCACCCAGGAATACATGTGTATAAGATACTAGTACATAGCCAATATTCATAACTTTAGATACCAAGATGATACATGGATTTAACCAGGATAATCATATTTGATAGATTGTAACTTTTCCATTGACACTTACATGATACACTTTGTACAAGCTTTGTTACAATTGTAAAACAGTAGTCATATCAATGACATAAATGGTCATATTCAATCATACAGCATCACAGTCCCTTAGAATATGTGCTAACTACTTATGCTAAAGTGTTCAACCTTGTATTTAGCTGTGAAAGGCTGAGTTGTATTTAATATTCATTCATCTGGATTTATTTCAATTTGTAATAAATATGCATCTGACATACGAATGCAATAAATTCTGATTTTATATAATGCATGGGAAAAATTGTAGTATAGTAAATATTTATTCCAAAACAATGAAGCTAGTTGGTTACTTCCTATGCATTTGCATGGAAGAAGTAGTGTTGCCCCATGTTTGCCACTTAGGAGTGGGGAGACCTGGGTTCTGTTCCCAACTGTGCTTCTGTCTCATTGTGAGATCTTGGTTAAGTTACTTGACAATCCTGTGCCTTTGTGTAACAATAGCTCTACCTTATGAGATCTTCAAATAAGAAGTACTATATAAGTACAACATATTATTTCATGTACAGGACTGTATCGATAGTCTCTGCATTTAGCTGAACTCCAGAGTTCAGTAAAGAACAGGTAAAATTTAGAGGAGGTTTGTTTAAAACTGCACTGAGATTTTGGCCCACCTCAGTCTCCCTCCAGTTCATCTATCAAGACTATGCCAAAAAAACAAGGACCTGTCACTTTTTTTTGTTTGTTTCTTATTTCTGTTATATGTTCACAGATATAAGGAGATGGATATTTTTATCTGCAAATAAACTCTATGATTAAGGGTCACAGTGCAACTCTATTGCATTGTCCCATTAGAATCTCCCTGAACCAATTTCAGGGCTGCATCAAAGTGCAAAGCTCAGATATATTTAAAAACAACAAGATGTTAAGTTCTTTGTCAGCAAGGAAAACTTTTAGGTCAAAATGAAAGTGTGCTTGGTTTTCTGTTTTTTCATAAACCAGTTATTTTCTGTAATCTCAAATACTGTATCGTTTGCAGGCGAAATTGGCATTTTGCTCCCACATAAACAAATCCATGATCATCAACATGAATCACTGGATGTATGCCGGGAGAATTTTCCTATACAAAGCTGAGAGTTGCACGGTGAAAACTTGGGGGGGGGGGGGGGGGGGGAATNTTCTGCTGAGTACCGTAATGGCTTTATTCTGCTAACTCTGTGCCCGAAGAACTTCAACTGAGTCCCATTGGGGGGAGTAGCTTCAGAGTCACTCCCTTAGGAAGTAGCCCGGCATTCTGTGCCCCCAGCTTGAGCCACAGCAGCTTGAGTCTCAGGATGTTAGAGACTGAGAACACTGAATAAACAATGGGCCAAATTAATCCCTGGTGTAACTTCATTCACTTCAATAGTATTAAACCTGGATACATTTGACATAAATATATTAGTGTATAGGATGAAGGTCATGCTGATACATGGTGCAGTCAGCAGTTCTCCAGCACCCCCTGATGTTTACCTACATATTAGTGCTACTCAGAAAAAAAAATTCCCTAGCAATAGGGATTGTGCAGCACTTGTCTCAAAGCCTGAGCTGCGCAGGTGAAAGTGGTGGTGATGGAAAGAGGAGGTGTGTGTAGTAGCACCAGGAATATACAGGAAAGAGGCGATGCTAAGCAAAAGTATGGATCAAAGCCCAGGGGAAAACCTATTGACAAATATCTGGCTCCCTTTCATCACCAACAATAGAAAGTTGCACTGAGCTCATCTATCTCTAACCTGGCCAGCTTTATATAAGTAATGTTTCCACTAGCATGAAATGTTCTTGAACAATTTCTTCCACGTTTTAGACACGGGTAGGTTTTGTTTTAGCAGCATTCCTTTTTGTGCCAACTTTTTTTTTGTGTAATCACAATTTTGTTTGGGGGCACATGCATAGCCTGCTGTGGAAAAGAATAAAATATTGTGCCATTTTCCCATAATCCTCCTAGCAAAGTGAATCAGCTGGCATCAATTTTAAATTTATGAGTGACTGAAATAAATTCTCAGAAGCAAAGAAGGCATCTTGAAATTAGCAATAAAAAACAAAATTGTGATTTGGGCTCATGTTAGCAAAACAAGCCAAAATGATGCATACTTTTTTTTTTTAAGTCCATGATACTTGAAATCCACATCATGATAGATAGATACAAATCTTTCACTACCAAGATAACCAAGGGAACATAGCAGCAAGTGAAGTATCTCATTACTGGCCATGCTCCTGAGAGTATAGCAATCAACAGGATTGTTTGTGTTCTGTGCTAAGCTCACTGTGGTACTACTTGCCCACTGAGACAAGCTGCCTTATTTACAACACAATATTTATCTACTGGCATATACATCAACACCATGTAAAAATACAGCAGAGCAAAGTGCCTGCCAAAAAACAATATTAGGGGTAATGGTCTCACAAATCATATCTGTTTTAAAGTGTTTTGTAATTACCGTAGATCTGTTTCAGCGTCACTAATGACAGTTGTGTGGAAATTAATATAATTTGCTGTTGATCTGAATTGTACAAACTACAATTTGAACCAGAAAAGGAGTCAAAATCAGCCTTGCTTCAAGTTCAAAGTGCCATGCCAGAACCAATGGTAGTTTGATAGAGTTTTGCTTTTAAGAACTATCAGTATAAAAATGCTAACTTTATCTGCAGACTTTATCAAGCTGCTGTGTCTATGGTATATTTTGAGTTCGAGTCAATCTGTAATGGGAATCAAAATGGTTAATTAAAAATACAACAGGGGTGTTGTGAAGCTAAAGCCCTTTGTGATCTTTAGATGAAAGGTGCTACATGCATATATATTATTTGTGTTATTTGTATTATCCCAAAATAAAATGAAATGGCTTTCCAAAATTCAGTAAAGCTGGGGGCTCTACTCAGGCAGTCCTCTCCTCACCTTTGCCTGTTGGCATGTTTAAATTTCACTGGAAAATGTACCACAAATTCATTGATGTCCCGGAATGTATTGCCTGATCAATGCGTACGTGCAAAAGATGAGAAATACATGGAATGTGCAGCAGATGTGGATACATTTCTTTCAAGTCCTTTATTAAACATCAAGGAGAGTCTGTTAATTGGCGCATAGTTTTCCCACATTTGGCTGTACTCTCACAACACATCTTGAATCTAAATTAAAATGACTCCTACATTGCATGGAACAACAGATGATTTCAATAGTACAGTATTTATTTATGTATTTTTGTCACTGTAGAACACTGCAAGAACTTTCATTGCTGGCTGTCTGGAAAGCTCTGGGGTTTCATCAATTACTAAAGAGAATTTCTGACCACTCCAAAGATTTTTAATTGCAGCTTGGTGGTGAGCAAAAACTTCAGGCAGGTATTTTTCTTCCAGTTGACAGTGTTCTGGGCCAGTGCGTGCTGCCGCTGCATACTTATAAAGCTGAGCTAATAAAAAGCTCAAACTATAGAAACTATTCATTGGACTCTCCTCAAAGCATGTACCATATTGTATAGAAAATCCACAGCTTCTTTTTTCTTTTGTATCGTTCTTCCCAAACAGGCTCCCATTGAAGCTTTGGTTACCTTTGCTTGACTCTTAATTTCAAATGAGACATCCTGTTCAAATGTTAAGCAACATGATTTGCCTTTCTGGAGACTTATGTTTTTTATAATCTTTGTGGTGCAAACTATCCTCATCTCCCTTTCCAGACTTTTTCTCTGTTTTGAATTTGAGGTCAGGGTATTCACTGCAATATTCCTCTAAGGCTTTTTTTACAACCCATTACTGTCATAAAATGACAAATTTGGCTTCTCTTACTGTACTAGTGAAGTTGGGCCCCTGCCACAAATGTAATAGCATTCATGCTCTTCCTAAACATTGGGGTCAAGCAGATCTGCAGTTCCAGCACTGCTTGGCAGCTGTTGTAGCTCTGTGACTTAGTCACCGCTGCTCTGGGCAAGTGTTCCTGGCCCAGCCATGTGGTCATTGTCACTAGGAAGGTGTCCTAGTGCTGCCATGACTGCAGTAGCTGCTAGCTGCTGAACAGCTCCTGCCTGGGGATGGCAAACTGCTCCCTGTACTAGCTAACTACTATCAATGCATATTTTGTCATCTATTTCTGTGCATCAGGTGAAATTGAAGTTTACAGACAACTAATGATTTAAATAGACTCATTCCAAGCCTACTTATATACACCAGTCTAAACCTAGAATGTGAGGTCAGAATCAGGCCCATTGACTTCAGGGTAGTTGCTTGTGTAAGGGGACTGTTGCCCCCTTACTAACATTCAGTGGGGGTGTTTTGGTTGGCTAGCTCCCAATACTAAAAGGGGAAGGGTCGATGGGAAATCAGGATCCTGAGACTGACAGTCCCCAGGAACAATGGGGAGAGGCCAATGCTCCAGGTCATCCTGAATGGCAGGGCGGGCAGGCTAATCAGGGAGTCAGGAGGCCAGGGAGGTCCTGTCCTCCGTGTGAGCTGGAATTGCCTGGGTCAGACAGAGTGGGGCCAAGCTAAGGAGAAAGCAGGGGCCCAAGCTGAGCTGGGGAGCAGAACCGTGCCAGATCCAGAGGGGCCAGAAAAGCAGCCCAGGAAGCAAGTCAGTGCTGGGAGCAGAGCTGCAGCCACAGAGCCAGGTGTGGTGAGCAACTGGGGCCAGCCAAGGGGGGACCTTGGGCAAAGGGCCCAGTGCAGAAAGACACCCCCAGCCAAGGGTCCTTGCAGGCCGGACTGGGAGGGGGATCTTAACCCGACGGGGGGCTGACGCTGGGAAGAAGGGTCCCACCACCCAAAACCCAGAGGTGTGTGGTCACCACCAGAGCAAGTGTCCAACTCGCAGCGTCCCTGCAGCACAGCCAGAGCCTGAGACGACTGCCAATTATGTGATGTGACCGTTTACTCCAATCAGTTTAACAGACGTATTGGAGCGTAAGCTTTCGTGGGTGAATACCACGCATGTGTCTGACCAAGTGGGTATTCACCCACGAAAGCTTATGCTCCAATACATCTGTTAGTCTATAAGGTGCCACAGGACTCTTTGTCGCTTTTTACAGATCCAGACTAACACGGCTACTCCTCTGATACTTGACTCCAATCAGTTTGTAATTCCTGCAGGATTGCTAATGGTGGTAAATGAGCCTAAGTAGGGGCTCTTAAATGAGTTTAATAGTTATTTCTTTTTCCTTTTAATCTAATATTCATTCTTTCAGCCTAAGCAGTTCTGATACTTCTCTGAGAGCAGCACCATCTTTACTTACGCTTATGTGAGTGCACTAGCTATTGAGCTAAAAGTTTCATTTGAATAAGAGCAGACTCCTATATTGCAAAATATAAATTGTCTAACAAAATTATGAAGAAACAAATGAAATTAATAAAAGATAACTTCTGTAATTTACTAGTAACATCTTGTTGTTGTGGATTCATGCTCCAGAAATCTGGTCTGTTGGTTAATGGTGACCACTCAACACAATTACTATTAACAACAAGGAGGAAGGAATGCAAGCCAAAATAGGGAAAGAACGTGTTAAAGAACATTTAAATAATGTTGTACTCAAGTTGGTCAAGTTAGGTGTACTCAAGTTGACAGGGCCTGATGAAATTCATCCTAGAGTACGGAAGGAATTAGCTGAAGCAACCTCAGAACCGTTAGCAATTATCTTTGAGAATGCCTGGAGAACGATTTAGGTCCCAGAAGACTGGAGAAAGGCAAACATCATACCTGTCTTTACGAAGGGGAACAAAGAGGACCCAGGGAATTATAGACCAGTCAGCCTAACTTCGATGCCAGGAAAGATATTGGAACAAATTATTAAACAATCAGTTTGTAAGCATCTAGAGGATAATAGGATTATAAGTAATAGCTGGCAGGCATTTGTCAAGAACAAATCATGCCAAACCAACCTAATTTCCTTCGACAGGGTTACTGGTCTAGTGGATGTGCCATATCTTAATTTTTTTTGGAAGGCTTTTGATGCAGTTCATGACATTCTCATAAGCAAACTAGGGAAATGTGGTCTAGATGAAATTATAAGATAGATGCACAATGGGTTGCAAAAACATACTGAAAGAGTAGTCATCAATGGTTTGCTGTCAGACTGGGAGGACATACTTAGTACTGCAGGGTGAGTCCTAGGTCCAGTACTAGTCAATATTTTCAATAATGACTTCAATAATGGAGAGGAGAGTATGCTTATACAACTTGCAGACAACACCAAGCTAGGATTGCAAGCATTTTGGAGGACAAGCTTACATTCAAAATGACCTTGACAAATTGGAAATTATTTAATTTCATCTTGTTGAATTCAGACAAAGACAAGTGCATAGCACTTCACTTAGGAAAGTAAAATAAAATGCACAACTACAACATGGGGAATAACTGGCTTGGTGGTAGTACTGCTGGAAAGAATCTGGAGGTAATATTGGATCATAAATTGAATATGAGTCCACAATGTGATGTAGTTTTGATAATGGCTAATACCATTCCGGGGTATATTAATGGAAGTGTCATATGTAAGACATGGGAGGTAATTGTCCTGCTCTACTCAGCATTGGTGAGGCCTCAGCTGGAGTAGTATCCAATTCTGGGTGCCACACTTTAGGAATGATGGGGATAAATTGGAAAAAGTCCAAAGGGGAGCAACAAAAATGATACAAGGTTTATGAAACCTGACCTATGATGAAAGGTTAAAAACACCTGGGCATGTTTAGTCTTGGGAAAAGAAGACTGATGTGGAATGTGATAATAACCTTCAAATATGCTAAGGGCTGTTATAAAGAGGATGGTGATCAATTATTCTCCATGTCCACTGAAGGTGTAGGACAAGAAGTAATGGGCTTAATCTGCAATAAGGGAGATTTTAGGTTAAATATCAGGAAAAACTTTCTAACTAAAATTGTAGTTAGGTTCTGGAATAGGCTTCCAAGGGAGGTTATTGGGTCCCCATCATTGGAAGTTTTTAAGAACAAGTTGGACAAACACCTGTCAGGGATGATTTTACTTGGTACTGCCACAGTTCAGGGGGCTGGACTCGATGACTTCTCAAGGTCCCTTCCAGCCCTATATAGTAACTCCTCACTTAACGTTGTAGTTATGTTCCAGAAAAATGCAACTTTAAGTGAAACGATGTTAAACGAATCCAATTTTCCCATAAGATTTCATGTAAATGCGGGGGGTTAGGTTCCAAGGACATTTTTGGGGGGCAGACAAAAGGCATTATATACTGTACAGTACTGTACTGTGGTGGGGGGGTGCCCCTGGCTTACCCCTGGGGCTCAGGGCTGGGGGTGCAGGGTCTGGGAGGGAGTTAGGGTGTGGGAGGGCACTCAGGGGCAGGTGCGGGGTCTGGGAGGGAGTTAGGGTGCGGGAGGGCGCTCAGGGTGGGGGTGCGGAAGTAGGCTCAGGGCTGGGGCAGGCAGAAGGTGCAGAGCACTTACCTGGGGCAGCTCCTGTTTGGTGCAGGGGGTGTGCAGGTGGCTCTGCACAGCGCAGCACCGCCCCCATGGCTGCGATTCTGGGAGCCGCGATTCTGGAAGCTGCCACTTCCCCGCTTGCTCACTCCCTCCCAGAAAGTCCTAAGCGCTGCCAAACAGCTGTTTGGTGGTGGGGGAAGTGCTGGGATGGAGGGAGGGAGGAAGGGAGGGGGAGGAGGCGGAGAAGAGGAACTTGTGCAATGCTCCCTTGTAAAGTCAGCCAAACGACATTATAAGGGAGCATTGCACAACTTTAAATGAGTATGTTCCCTAATGGAGCAGCGATGTAACTTCGAAACAACGTTAAGCGGGAGGACGGTAAGTGAGGAGTTACTGTAGTTCTATGATTCTATATCTTAGTCTTTAAAAGACAAAACCTTCTGTAGAGGCTCAGGGCCTGACATATTTTGCTTCAGCCTACTCTCTAGCCCCTCCTGCTACTTGTCCTCTTGTCAACTAAAGCTCTAATCCAAAACCCATCAAAATCAATGGGAATCATTTCATTGATTTAATGAACTTTGGATCAGTGACTAGTACCACTGACATTTATGTGACGTTGCACTCCAGATGCTTTATGGAAATATGCTTATGAATATGACATAACTGGAATATGCTTTACGCTAAATACCCCTTGTATGGTATCATTAGAAAGCTTGTAATCTACTAAGTGGGTTCATCCTATTTGTTTGCAAGTATTATTTCTATATCTGGAGTTAGGAGAATAAGATATAAACTTGTATCACTGATGTAAACATATTAAGTGGAGGCCATTAAGGGTGCTCCAGAAACAATCAGTTGTAAATGGCATTAGTTTCTTTAAAGCCTTCCTGTGTATGTGTGGGCCAGCCCATGGGGAATGGAGACTAGGGGTCTTACATGACCATGTCCCTGATAATGAAATCCGTATTAAATCTGGTACTTTTCCATTTAGAAGGAGGGTGGGGACCCAGAGAGACAAAAGATTCCTGCCTTGTGCCAAAGCTATAAAAGGGGGTGGAGCAGGATAAAAAGGGTTGCCAGTCATGAGAAAACCCCTGCTCACCACCTGAGATGTCTGCTGGAACTAACAAGGACTGTAGCAGGGAAAAGGATTGGGCCCAGACTAGGAAGGAGTCTAGGCTGTGAAAGATGCTTATTGGAACATCTTTGAGGGTGAGATATTACCTGTAATCAGTTTCTTAATGTATTAGGCTTAGACTTGCGTGTTTTGTTTTATTTTGCTTAGTGACTTACTTTGTTCTGTCTGTTATTACTTGAAACCACTTAAATCCTACTTTTTATACTTAATAAAATCACTTTTGTTTATCACTTTTGTAAGTGATTAATACCTGGGGGACCAAACAGCTGTGCATATCTCTCTATCGGTGCTATAGAGGGCGGACAATTTACTAATTTACCCTGTATACACATTATGCAGAGTAAAACAGATTTATTTTGGGTGCAGGCTCCCAGAAAGGCTGGACACAACATTTTCAGACTGCTGTACTGGACTGCTTATCTTCCCAAAGAATGTAGGTCAAGCTTGCTGCAGAGTAAGTGGGTACTATGGTGGTTAGGGTCATATAAAAAACTGATTGATAGATTGGTGTTTACATACTTTTCATGGCATTCGTCTCAGAAAACATTGCCTGTATACTGCTGTATAATATGGGGGTAGAATGTACCCTGTGCACAAATGACTAGAAATTGCAAATATAAATCCCCGTCAATGAGACCTCATATGAGTTCAAAGATCTGTGCTAGTGGATTATCATTATAACCAGGCCTACAGTACATTTCTTTTTATATTTTACAGACACAATTTGTAATTTTAAAGACAAAGAGGCAATTTAAGTGTGTGTTAAAAAGAAAAGGGAAAAGTTAAAATGTTCACCCTAAGGATAAATCTTTCTACTTTGTTGACCAATATGATTGCTAATGTTCATGTCTATTGTTTTTTAGATGACTTATCAGTGTGTATTAGGGTAGTTGTTGTAGAGAGATGTGGTGAGGATAAAATAAGAACTTTCCCTCAAAACTCTATCTATACCCAAATCAAAGGTTTTTCTGAGGCTTGAAAAGATCCCTTAACATTTTCCTTTTACGTTCTTTGACACTGATGGTGAAATTCACTTATATGCCCAGGGCCAGCACAAGGTCTTCGCACCTCCAAGTCCCACTTTAGCCTTCAAGGGAAGAATTTCACCCTGAGTGGTTTCAACCAGCATGGGGAGAAGAAATATTGGGCATGACCCCTGAAGTTCTGAGGGCCTAAACTCTTTCTGAAGTCACTGGTATCTGAGGCCTCAGCAACACCTCAGAATCATTGTGAGAGAGGCTGTTTTGTGGCATGACTGGAGGAAGCATGTACCAGAAGATCTTCAGCCTCATTAATTGTAATAAAAAATCGTATTTAGACACTTAAACAAACATCTGTGTGTTTTGCTAAACCTTTGAACCTTTGGAAGATTGCTAGTATGTAGGGGGTAATTCTTGCAGGTCTTATTCAGCTAGAACTCCCTTTGAAGGCCAGCAGGATTTGTCCCTATGCTGCTGCTGCTCATTGAGTATTGACAGTGTGCTCACTGTTCTGCAGACATATGACTCACACTCCTTGCTCCAAATTGCTCACGATATAGTACAGACCAGACAAACAAGTTCTGCAACTGCATATTATTTCAGGTGGCAGTACGAGTTTGAAGCAGTTTAAGAGTATTGCAGAGGTTATTGTTGAAAGGCTTTGTAAAATAAGTTTGTTCTGCAGTGTGTGCTTTATTAAGCAGTATTTAGATGTAGAAAATTGCTCTGTTTCATTAAACTACTACTTATTGCTATAGCAATCAGAGTCCTGCATAAGGATTGGTTACATAAGTTAAAATTAGCTTGGCCAATTTTCAACCATGCACAGAGGTGTGGGTTTGTTTTTGTTTTTTGAAGACAATAGGAAAGGTCTGTACCGTAGATCTGTTTTAGAGGGTGGCAGGCTGAAATACAAATGATCACAGACTGAAGCTAAGAAAGGACCTGGCACTGTCACAATTAAGAGAAACTACTTTACACAGAATGATTAATGTATATGGATCAGAGCAATAAAAGCTGCAACATCCAGAACTACATATAGTAATGAAAATTATTTAGGAAAAAAAAATACAGGGTACTAATACTGCCCACGTAGGGCAATGGACTTACATGGGTCACATCATAACCTTTTGGTCCTGAAATGTATGTATGTGATGACAAACTTCTAAATGTCTACACTACCCTTCCATGTTCCTCTCTATCTGATTTACTCCATCCAGAGCCTAGCCCTATTTATATAATGCCCGCAGGTCTAATCCTCTAGTCTGGCTGAGCTGAACTTGGTGCAGAACCCAAGGGGAAGAGGAAGAGAGGTGGCTTTCTTCCATCTTTGGGCTCCCTCCATCTCTAGGAATGCCAAAGCCTGGATGACTCTAGATGCATGTGTGAGCTGCCTCTGAGCTGCTCTAGCTTATATAAGCTGGTAATGGCTGCCATACCAGATGGGTACCACTGAAGTGAAACAATGCTACACAGCTCTGGTCCCTTCCTTGGGACCCTGTGTATCCTATTAGGCTGGGAGTGAGGTGTATTGTGTTAATGTAGATGGTGTATATATAGGCCAGAGGTGTTAACATAACCCAGTCACTGTCTAACATTAAACCATTTTAAACAAGGTTTGGGCTACACAGATTTTTTTTTGAGATATACCTATCTCATAGAGCTGGAAGGGACCCTGAAAGGTCATCGAGTCCAGCCCCCTGCCTTCACTAGCAGGACCAAGTAATGATTTTTGCCCCAGATCCCTAAGTGGCCCCCTCAAAGATTGAACTCATAACCCTGGGTTTACAGGCCAATGCTCAAACCACTGAGCTATCTGCTTAGTATCATGGTGCACACACCATTAAAAATCCTTTAAAACTTTTTATTAAAGATACAGAAAAGAAGGAAAAACAGTTAAAGCATTTGAAATGTTAAGTATTTGAATAAGGGTTTCATTTTAACCATATCCCTTGTGCCCTTTCCCTTTAGCTGGAGAGAGTTTCTAGAAGGAAAAATCCCCTTGTTTGACAATCTTTTTAAACCATATCAAAGATGGTAATAATTGTCTTTTTTGGGGAAAAGAGAAGTTGTTGTTGCTGTTGTTAAAGTCCAATCCCATTTTCTAGAAGACAAAATAAAACACATACACACGAGGGAAGAGAAAAGAACAGCAAAGATAGAAAATGCAGCTTCTATCTCTGCTGTTTGACTTTCACTTACAACCTCGCTGTTGGAGAAACACAGGCACTGCACATGGTCGTGTCAGCCACTCCGAGATCTGGCAAACTTGTAACAGCATCAGCCTGTTGAGGGCATTGCTTTTAGTTGCCTCTTTCTGGTCACAGGCTTACAGCAGTTTTGCCAAATATACGTTCTTGGCCAGCTAACCACACTCTTATTACACAGAAGGCAAAAGGAGAGATATAGGAAAGATAAGAAATAAGGTGGGGAAGAAAAAGGACATGTGGGGGAGGGAAGAGACATCCCAAGTGATATTTGGGGTTTAGCTGAAGCCGATGGATGTGGCAGTGGCATCTGGGACCATTTCTTTGGCCCAGTCTGGACAGAACAACTCTCACGATGAAGAAAAAGAAGGTCCAGGGTCCCTGGAGATGTGGGGGGGAGCCATGATTGTGACGCTTACTCCAGCAGCCAATTTTTCTTCCCAAAGTCTCTTTCTTAAAGACCCCAAAAAGGAGTGAAGGGTGGAATAACCCATTTCCTCATTATTTTGTCCACCAATTGGGCTTAATATCTGACATACCAATTTTGGTTTATTAATTTTCAGTACTCAAATCCTCTTGTTTACCAGGAATGATCTTAACACAGTCCTTGAGTTATATCAATAGGCCTTTTTGTTTGGACTAATTCAGTCTGTCTCCCTTCCATACCTTTTCCTATCAACACTTATTATTATAAGTTATTGTGACGAATTTTCACTTACTTTTTACAGTTGAGCCCACAATTAGAGTAAATTTGTAGGCCCAACTATCACAGCAGGTGGGGGGACCTTGTAGATGTCAGAGAGCTGGCTGTTCCAACTTAAGGATTCTGCTATTCCCAGCTGTCTAGTTAGAGCAGCTTCATAGCCCTTTACACTTAGGGTTGCCAGGTGTCCGGTTTTTGCCTGGAACACCCGTTGAAAAGGGCCCCTGGCAGCTCCGGTCAGTACCACCGACAGGGCCGTTAAAAGTCCAGTCAGCGGTGCTGCGGGTCTAAGGCAGGCTAGTCCCTACCTGTCCTGGCACCGCGCTCTGCCCCGGAAGCAGCCAGCAGGTCTGGCTCCATGGCGGGGGTCACGGGGCTTTGTGCGCTGCTCCCCACCCCGAGCACCAGTTCCGCACTCCCATTGGCCGGGAACCGCAGCCAATAGGAGCTGGGGGCGGTGCCTGTGGGCGAGAGCAGCGCGTGGAGCCTCCTGCCCCCCCACCCCACCCCTGCTTAGGAGCTGGATCTGCTGTTGGCTGCTTCCAGGGCACAGTGCGGAGCCAGGACAGGCAAGGAACCTGCCTTAGCACTGCTGTGCCACTGACCGGGAGCTGCCTGAGGTAAGCCTGTTCCCCAACCCTCAGCCCTGAGCACCCCAAACCCGGAGCTCCAGAGCCCACCCCCCCACCCCAGACCCTTTCCTGCACCCCAATACCCTTCCTCAACCCGCAGCCCCCTCCTGCACTCTGAATCCCTCGGCCCAACCCCAGCGCCTGCACCCCCAGTTAGAGCCCTCGCCCTCTCCCGCACCCCAACCCCCTGCCCCAGCCCAGTGGTTTTGCGCAATTAGAAAGTTGGCAACCCTATTTTCATTGCTATTGCAGCACAAGAGGGCTGGATCAGCTTGAAAATGTGTTGCAATATTTTTCGAACATATGTAGCACCACATCAGGTATCCAGCATGGCTTCAGCAGGGCACCCTGAGGATTAAGGTAAAAGTATAATTTAAATCATAGATGTATATTCTCTCAATGTGTTTTCAATTTAAATTCTGTAAAATAGGGCTGAACAGGGCACACATCCAGGAACAGGCAAGCATACATAGCCATAAAAGGCATCATTACTAACCCATGAAACAGAAATGGGAAGATGCAGCCAACATAAAAGATTGGAGGTGTGGAATCAAGTTTCTAATAAAAATGACTTTTGTATAAGTGGAAAGTCAGCCTTTATATAAGCCATCATTAAAGAGCCTGTATTGTGTCATTATCTAACCAAAAATCCTTGCTGACAGGTTCCCCCCTTCCTATTGTTTAGTAAAATAATAACTGTTTTGATGACTGACTAAGGTTTTTATTTCAGGTGATGTGGAAAAAATACGGTTTTGGATTAAACACAATGTGAATGCTGTTAGCATATAAAAGACTTGATTATGTAAGAATGGGAGCCTTGGATAGCACAAACAAAAATATAACCTACACAGATATGACCAGTTAAAGCTGTTTTTAATGTGATATTAAGCAAAATCAGCTGGTGTTAATTAGAGAAGCAGCAAAACAATTTGCTAGAGATCTGAATTACGGTGATTCAATCCCATTAAACTGATTTAGAAAAAATCCACCAACTGGAGGCCATTCAGTATATTAAGCAGACAATAAAAAGAGCAAGCATAAAAGTTTCTGATGTTTCCTAGTTATGTGAAAATAGCAAATACTTTAAAACGAAATGCCACTAGAAATGTGGTTTTCATTATACTTTTGTGTAATGGCACTATTTCCATTCAAACAAAGGTCTTCTCTGTGCAAACATTAAAAATGTAATGTTTTATATAAAACATATGTGCATCTAAATGCAATTTTCCCTTTTGGAATTTCAGGTTTGAATTTGAAAAGTTTTGGTGTTCGTTTACTTGAAAATTGAACCGTTTCACTTGAAAATAATGCTATTCTTGCATGAAAAACCCCAAAAGATTAGACAGGCTTTAGAACCTTAAACAAATGTGTCACTTGAAAGGTGTGCAGAAGAGGAAGAGCTTTGTCACAAACAGGGTTTTCCAAGTTCTCACAACTCTAGTATCACTAGTCACTATAACAAAACTTTTATAAGTTGATAAACATAGTGTAGACCAAAGCTCAGTTTTTACAGGCACTGGATTAAAATTTGAGTTCCAAGGAGAAAATTCAGTCATAGCTGCTCATATAGTAAATGGAGCAAACTAAGAACGTTTAGTACAAAAGCAATGTGGTTGGATGTGTTGATAACTGCAGTCCTTCCTGACGGAATCGGGATTGAATATTGTATGGATGGTCAACTCCTCAATCTTCAACGTCTCCAAACAAAATCTAAGATCACGAGAATTGGCATCACTGACCTTCAGTATGCAGATGCCTGTGTCATTCTTGCACACACACAGGCTGACCTGCAAAGCACCCTAAATCTTTTTGCAGATGCCTATCACAGACTGGGTCTCTCAACATCAGGAAAACCAAGGCATTCTACCGGCCCTCACCTGCACAAACTACTCTTCGTACTCTACAAATCACCGTCAGTGGAGAACCTTTGGAAAATGTGGACCATTTTCTGTACCTTGGCAGCCAGCTCTCCCAAACAGCCAGTATTGACACAGAAATTGAAAACAGGATCTGCTGTGCCAGCACATCTTTTGGAAGACCACTCAAATGAGTCTTCAGTGACAGGGATCTGCAAACAGGATCTTGGTTTACAAGGCAGTTGTCATCCCCACCCTTTTCTATGGGTGTGAGATCTGGGTAACCTACAGACAACATCTTAAGTGGCTGGAGTGGTTCCAGCAGCACTGCCTCAGGAGGATTCTCAGGATCAGCTGGGAAGACCAATGCACTAACATCAGCGCGCTCTCTGCAGCCAACATCAGCAGTATAGAAGCGCAGGTCATGAAATACCAACTCCTCTGGGCTGGCCACTGTGTACGTATGCCTGACACTCACCTCCCAAAGCAAGTACTCTTCTCTTAGTTAACTCAGGAAAGAAGGGGTCACGGAGGGCAGTGGAAGCGTTTCAAAGACATGCTGAAAGTACACCTTAAAAAGGGAGGCATCAACCGAACAAACTGGGAGGACTTGGTGTGGAACAGAACACAGTAGCACCACACCATACACCAAGCCACAGCTCATTTGAGGAGAACAGATGTGCTCATGAGACAGAGAAGCAACAAAGGAGGAACGAAAGGGCACAACACTCCAGCCAACAACTATGTCTCCTCCAAGATTACACCTGTCACTTCTGTGGGAAAACCTGCAGGGCAAGAACTGGGCACCTTGGCCACTTAAAAACTCACCAATGTACCCCCTTGGCAGACATCATCCTCACATCGAGGGATAGCCAAAGAAGAAGAATTGCAGTCATAACCCTGAGTTCCTTGAAATGGCATCCTGCATTTCAGCCCTCAGCTATTTTGGTCCCAGTTCATTAAATAATCTGAACTCAACTCAGGGAAAAGCATGAAAAGCAGATTTCATTTTAGTACAGGATGTAAGTTGTTTATTCCTGAAATATTTTTTTCTTCAAATACAAGTACCTGAAGCGCTTTTCCCTCTAGAGTATAAGTGGCGGCTACTTCATCATATAACCGAGGTGTGTAGAGCCCAAAAAGGAGACAGGAAGGGTGTAAGGGCTATGCTCCAGACCGTAGCATGCTGTATAGTACTTATGCTGATTTTAAAAGGGAAAGCAAAGTGGAGGTGTTTCACACAACAGTAGGTTAAGATTGAGACACTTTTCTTACACTTTACCTTGCTAGACAATCAGTACTGGCAAAAGGCCAATCCTGAATCATTTATGTGAGCAATCGTTGTTCATGTAAGTAGTCTCTTTGTACTTGGTGCATGAGGGAAGGTTTGCAGGATTTGGCCCTAATGCACTGCTTGAAGCATGATTCATGTGTGCTTGCTGTCAAAGACTTGAAAGTCTCCCTCAGGAAATCTGGTCACGAGTACCAGCTGTGATATTGTTCTGGCAGTTTCTGGGGAGTAGAATAAAAAGGTTAATGCACCACCACTCCACCTCTGGAGATCAGAGTTCAAATCTGAATTCTGGAAACGAGCACAGATGAATGTTTGGATCTCTTAACCGACATCCTCTGGATCATTTCTTGCTACTTAAAAAACAAACACAACTCGGCTTGCCTGGCAGCCTTTGTTCAAGGGAAGGCTGGGATGGAATAGGGGAGGTGGTTCACGTGAGTGCTGTATTTCATTCAGATTATGTTCATGAATAATCAACTTTCACTTCAAGGAAAGTTAGAAAAGAGAAATGAAATTTGGACTGCTGATCAAAGGGTGAACTTACTTCAATCCAGACAGAGGCTCCGGCTGCATCCTTGAAGAGTTTTAATATTTCTCTCCAACAAGCCCCGTTATTAAACAGGAGCCCTCCAGCTGGACGATGGAACTGGGATTCCTAGTGAGCACCTGTATGGAGTGGAGCAGAGCTTTGAGAGAGCAGCAGAAACAAAGTTATTGGCTTGGCATGCTGGGTGACCAGAGCAGTTTGAAAGTTTGATTGTCTGTTGCAAATTGTTTTCTCAGAAGGACACTTTGCAGTGTTTTTATTCATGCTATGGCTCAGCAGCACCTTTTTGAAGACCTGAGGAAAACTATCTGGTTCCAAAATGTGTTAACAGCATATGTTCAGAAATCAGGTACAAGAGCAGACCTACAAAATGCCAACAAAACTAGAGCTAAGTATGATGAGTTTATTTCCTTCCTGTGTATCCAATTGAGAGTTTATACAAGGAAATCATAGAAATGTAGGGCTGAAAGGGACCTCAGGGGGTCACCAAATCCAGCTCCCTGTGCTGAGGAAGGACCAAGTACCCCTGACATGTTTGTCCAACCTGTTTTGAAGAACTTCCAGCAATGGGGATTTCACAACTTCCCTTGGAAGCCTATTCCAGAGTTTAGCTATCCTTATAGTTAGAAAGTTTTTCCTCATATCTAACCTAAATCTCCCTTGCTGCAGATTAAGCCCATTACTACTTTTCCTATCTTCACTGGACATGGAGAATAATGCTTCAAGTCAGAGATGCCTAAGGAGTTACTTTAATTATTTAAAACCATATAAATGAAAGCCAGATACTGCTTTATCACATTCATTACCAGCAGTTCCTCTCATATACTAACATAGAAATGTTTTTCTGAGCTTTAGATTACAAGGATAATATTGTTCTGTCTCTCTTAATTAAAACAACATGTTGTTTAATCTGCTTATGGCATTAGTGACTTTTAGCATTTAATCAGGAGGCTTTCCATAAACGGCTTTTACCAGTAGTTTTGGGGAATGTTCACCACTGCAAGTAACAGGGTTTTGCGTTTTTATATTAACTTGTTTAGAGCAGTGACTTTTTTTTTTTTTTTTGGATAGTTCAGTACTCTTAGTGAACAACTCCACAATCACTCAAGTAATTCAAGCCTGAACGTACAACATGTACTCAGGAAAGTACAAAGAATAAGTTACTTGAAGAGAGTCTCTCACTGAGGTCCTCTTGAAAAAGAAAGCATTTAAACAAACAGCAATTTACATAGCCAGTCATTTTCTCTGCTTGCGCTACTGTTGCTAATTGTTGGACATACTTTTACTCGAATAAGAACTTTTATTTCCCTGTGGCCTGTGTTCTTTGTCTTCCCCAGACCTGCCTCAGCCATAATGCTCTGATGCAAAAATAATAGGGTGAAGTTCTTTGGCCTGTGTCATACAGGAGGTCACACAAGATTATTAGAATGACTCCATCTTGCCTTAAAATCTATGATCCTATGAACAATTCTGTGTTTATGACACCACCCTGGCTTTTGGTGAAAATTACTTTTTAATGTCAGAAATGAGACATTAGGGGGCAGTCCTCCATCAGTGCATGTGTAGAACTCTTCCTATTGAAATCAATCAGGAGTTCAGAGTAAAATTCAGTGGCAGTAGATAGCCATATGCTTTTGCTGCATGATCAAGGAACAGAAATTGGGAAATGTAGGAGGAAACACGTTTAAACCCAACAATCTGCAATAGATAATGATTAACACTATTTTGTTTTTTGTTTGAATATCACATCAGTACATTTCCACCCACAGTTAAGCTCCTGTATTTAAAGGACAAATGCATACAAAAGAAAGAAAGAAAGAAAGAAAGAAAGAAAGAAAGAAAGAAAGAAAGAAAGAAAGAAAGAAAGAAAGAAAGAAAGAAAGAAAGAAAGAAGCTATTCTCTGTGAAGTAGCCTAGAACGCCAAGGCAGCTCATATTTTCAAGCTTCTTTTGCAATTTCTATTTTTAGGCAGTCTTGGCCAAATTTATTCCTGGTGTAACTCCACTAAATCTATTATCCCCAGAATGAATCTGGCACCTGATTTCTGTTCTGTGTAAAACAGAGATAATGTTCCTGCATTGCTGAGCTTCACTTTAATGTACTTTTTACATCATGTCATCTGGATAATTAAGTCCAGTCTTTGCCTTCAACATAAACATATATTTCTGCCTTATTCTGTTTTATGACATCTAAATTATTACATACACACACACAAAAAGAGAAATGCAGTTCACTTTCCTCAGTTAAATTTGCTCTATCTCATTAGGTTTATTGAAATGGAGTTAAACACAAGAATACCCTGTTAATTTGTTAATCCAGGCCCCCCCTCCCAACCACCACAGACCCACACATTCCATACTCTATCTAGAGTGCCCTTAGTGCTAAATGTAAAAATATTTTGTTTTATTTCAATCTGCATCTAATGAGAAGGTTTTATAAGTAAATTAGACTGGGCTGGTAGTTTCATATGTAACTTTTTATTCCTTACTGGAAGACAAACTGCCCATTGAGCCGTGTATCAGTTAGTCATTCACTATGCGGGCACTGAAAGCAAAGGTTTACCACCTGAGGAAGGGTAACAGGGAAAAGTTAGTTAAGTACCGTGCTTTTTCTGTAAGACATCCAGCTTCAGTGTACGAATGATGAATGTAAACTGTGCATTCTGAAACTCATTGGTTGTTCCTTTCAGTGGTACAGTACTTATGACAGAAAAGGATCCAGCATTACAGTGTTTTCCACTAATTTTCATTATTTCTCCCAATTTTTTTTAATTGAATAAAAATGCTGGGGTTTGTATGTAAATTTGAAGGGCCAAATTCATCAGTGGTATCGGTGGATGCTGCTGCATTGAAGTCAATGTTTTATATCTGCTTACACCAACAATAAATGTTGCCTCTGGCATATTTTTGCATAGAAAATATCATTCTCTTTCTCTTTAATAGTAAAATGCCTTCTCTTTCTTCTCATAGATAATCAACTGATCAGGCATACATGAACAACATTACTAAGAAGACTCCCTCACATAAATGAATCCTATAGGTAGGATGCTAGATTTTATTAATTTTATGAATACATTATGTATTAATAGTACTAAATCAGTTATATCACAGTAAAATACCTTGGTATTGGGCCTCTGTAAATTCTAATACTGGATTTACTTAGTATTTCAACAGCTGTTTTTAATTTTCATTCTCTGTAACTTTATGCCCATGTTTCTCTCTCTCGCAAAATAAATTGCCAAGAAAGTTGAGATCCCAAAGGGACAAACATGCAAACCTGGCAGGGGAGTGAAACAGAGTCTTCAAGAGCCATGAAACTGGCAGAATGAAAGATTGAACAAAAAATTAAGCTAATAAATGACAGAGAGGAAGAATGGTCATGTGATACAGGCATTAGAGTGGGACTCAGTGTGTTTTGGGGTAAATCACTTATCACTCTGTTCTCAGTTCCCCATCTGTAAAATGGGAATAATGATACTTATCTATTTAGGTGCTGGATAAAAAAATATTTAAGGGCCTAAGTTCCATTTTCAGTGACTCAGGCACTTGGAGACTTAGGGCCAGATTAAAGGTATTTAGGTGCCTAACTCCCATTGGACTTTTAAGTGCTTAAGGCTTGGGTGCACAAAAGGAATTAGGCACCTAAAACAGGGACTTGGGTGCCTAAGTCTCAGTTTTGGCACCACTGCAATACACAAAATTCTCACCTAAGTTCCTGCTCTAAAAGTTCCCTTGAGACCCATGTTTCTGTTTCTGATCATGTGTACTGCTGCCTCCTGCTAGGCATCCAGACACTTATCTTCTGCCTCAGCCCCGGAGCAATTCACAGACCAGGGGAAGACCAGTGTTTGGCTGCCTAAGTTACATGAAGGAATCTGATCTCGTAGGCATCCTCTGAGCACACCCAACGGATCCAGCCCTTCAGGCACGTTCACACAGAACAGGCGTGGGGGGAGGGGAGGAGGAGTTCCCTCATAGCTTTTAGCCCAGTGGTTAGGGTACTCATCTGGGATGTGGGAGACCCCTGATTCAAGTCCCCCGTCTGCCTGAGGGGAAAAGGGGATTTGAAAAGAGATCTACCGCTTCTCAGGTGAGTGCCCTAACCAGTGGGCTTTGGGATATTCTGATGTGAGGGCTCCTTCAGTCTCCCCTGTAGAAGCCGTTGCACTCTGGATAAATACTCAGAGTCACTGGGGCATGGCGGGAGAGAGAGAGAATGAGAATGAATATGCTGGAGAATTACTCTATAGCTTGGTGGTTAGAGCACTCACCCAGGATGTGGGAGACCCAGGATCTAGCCCACTATACCAATGACTCTTCAAGTATTTATCCAGAGTGCAACAGCTTCAATGGACTAAGGGAGCCCCCACATCAGAATACCCCATAACTAAGGATAAGATTTTGTCACCAAGGCCATGGAAGTCACAGATTCCGTGATTTTCAGAGACATCCGTGACATTTTGTGCTTCAGCTTCAGCCCCATGCCGGGGGTGGCGGGGGCCCTGGAGCACTCAGCCCCATGCCGGGGGCGATGGGGGCCCTAGGGATGTTAATCCCCCTCCCCGGAAGTCAGCCCCCCCCTCATTATTTTTAGTAAAAGTCACAGACCGGTCACGGGCTTCCATGAATTTTTGTTTGTGGCCTGCGACCAGTCTGTGACTTTTACTAAAAATAACTGACAAAATCTTAACCTTACACATAACCCAATGGCTAGGGCACTCACCTGAGAGGTGGCAAGTCCCTATTCAAATCCCTTATCTATCTCAGGTGGAGGGGCAACTTGAATTGGGCTGAAAACTATGAGGGAGATCCTTCCCTCCTGCCCCTGGGGCTTCTTGTTAAAACAGCATAGGTACCTAACTGCAGGGGAGGGTTCACAGCTGAAAATTGCTAGCAGAGTTATGCACCTCTCTGCAGCCTGGACTTAGGTGCCCATTTCTATGAGAGAGACAGGATTTCAGGTCTTTCTCTCAGTTCCCTGTAGGTCAGCTTAGCTGCAACCTTGGTGATCTCCAATGAGGGAAAGTCAGTGTTCTCTAATCCAGGGGTTCTCAAACTGTGGGTCAGGACCCCAAAGTGCATCACAAGGCTAGTGTTAGACTTGCTGGGGCCTAGGGCTGAGACCAAAGCTGAAGCCCGAGCCCCACTGCCCGGGGCTGAAGCCGAAGCCCGAGCCCCACTGCCCGGGGCTGAAGCCGAAGCCCCACTGCCCAGGGCTAAGGTTACATGCCCCCTGCCCAGGGAAGAAGCCCTTGGGCTTCAGCTTTCCCCTCCCCCCTGGCCTGGGGCGGTGGTGCTGGGGTGGGCTCAGGCTTTGGTCCCCCCTCCTGGGGTCATATAGTAATTTTTGATGTCAGAAGGGGGGTCATGTGCAATGAAGTTTGAGATCCGCTGCAGTCTCATCCAATGGTGGTTCAGTTTCTCAAAGGTATTATTCGTCTCTAACCTCCTGTTCCTATGTATGACTTAAATGCAACGCTGGCATCTCTTATGGACCTTCCATATGAACCTTTAGCTAATTGCTATCTGGCTGACCTTTTTCAAAAGATAGCTTTTCTCATTGCAATAACTTCACTCGGAAGAGCTTGAGAAATTCAGGCCCTTATGTCAGGCCCTCTGTATGCCTAGTTCTTCAAAGATAAGGTGGCCTTAAGGCCACCTCCTAAGTTTTTGACAAAATCTGTATCATCCTTTCATCTGAACCAAATTATACACTTACCTGTATTATTCCCAAAGCTGCACTCCAGTAGTGAGGAACAGCATCTTCATACGTTAGACAAGAGAAGAGCATTAGTTCTATTTGGTTTAGACAAAACCAAGCCCTTTTGAGCATCTCCTTTGCCTTTTTGTTTCATATGCTGATAGAAAGAAAGGCTATGCAGTTTAAGCACTGGCTATTTCCAGGTGGATTGCAGCTTGCATCACAGACTATTGGATAGCATAACTTCCTTCTCCAGAAGGGCTCTTAGACTGTGTTCTTGTGGACTGAGCTAACACAGACATATGTAGGTCTGCTACATGGTCTTACATACATACCTTTTCAGCACTATGTCATCAGTTTGCTTCCAGATATGATGCAAGTTTAAGAGAAACAGTTTTGCAATCACTATTCAGTTAGATCCAAGCCCCACTTCCTATCTGAGCTGCTTGGAAGTCACCTGAGTGGAATACATGTGTGAACTGTCCCCAGGGGTCGGTCCTGGGTGCCCCAAGGGTCGGTCCTGGGGCCGGTTTTGTTCAGTCTTCATTAATGATCTGGAGGATGGCGGGGACTGCACCCTCAGCAAGTTTGCAGATGACACTAAACTAGGAGGAGTGGTAGATACGCTGGAGGGTAGGGATAGGATACAGAGGGACCTAGACAAACTAGAGGATTGGACCAAAAGAAATCTGATGAGGTTCAACAAGGACAAGTGCAGAGTCCTGCACTTAGGACAGAAGAATCCCATTCACTGCTACAGACTAGGGACCGAATGGCTAGGCAGCAGTTCTGCAGAAAAGGACCATGGGGTTACAGTGGACGAGAAGCTGGATATGAGTCGACAGCGTGTCCTTGTTGGCAAGAAGGCTAACGGCATTTTGGGCTGTATAAGTAGGGGCATTGCCAGTAGATCGAGGGACGTGATCATTCCCCTCTATTCGACATTGGTGAGGCCTCATCTGGAGTGCTGTGTCCAGTTTTGGGCCCCACACTACAAGAAGGATGTGGGAAAAATTGGAAAGAGTCCCGCAGAGGGCAACAAAAATGATTAGGGGGCTGGAGCACATGACTTATGAGGAGAGGCTGAGGGAAGTGGGATTATTTAGTCTGCAGAAGAGAAGAATGAGGGGGGATTTGATAGCTGCTTTCACCTACCTGAAAGGGGGTTCCAAAGAGGATGGATCTAGACTGTTCTCAGTGGTACCAGATGACAGAACAAGGAGGAATGGTCTCAAGTTGCAGTGGGGGAGGTTTAGGGTGGATATTAGGAAAAACTTTTTCACTAGGAGGGTGGTGAATGGGTTACCTAGGGAGGTGGTGGAATCTCTTTCCTTAGAGGTTTTTAAGGTCAGGCTTGACAAAGCCCTGGCTGGGATGATTTAGTTGGGGTTTGGTCCTGCTTTGAGCAGAGGGTTGGACTAGATGACCTCCTGAGGTCCCTTGCAACCCTGATATTCTATGATTTTATGAACTGCTCAAAGAAGAAAGAACAGTTACTTACCTGTAGCTGTTCAAGATGTGGTTCTCACACATTCCGCAACCCTCCCTCTGACACCTCTGCATTGGAGTCTCTGGCCTCATATTCTGGTGCAAATGAACTAAGGGGGATTGGGGTGATGCTGACATTAAATAGCCGTGGAAGGGGCCAGAAGGAGGCATACAGCACGTGTGCTGCCCTGACAGGTATTGCTACAGAAAATTCTCCAGGCATATTGGGTGCACACACACCTGAGTGGAATACATGTGTGAACCACATTTCAAAGAACAAGTTACTGTACATAACCATTCTTTGAAATCTGCTCTCTTGATACAGTTATGGCTAAGTATGTATTTAGTGAAAAGAGATTTTAAAATAATGTGTTCTCAATAGAAGTATTATAGACAACAGTTGGGCCACAAACAGTGGGCAGTAGTGATTAAGCACAGGCATCATAACGAATGGTGACTGCTTCAGTGTTGCTTGGAAATTGGTGGCTTTGTTGCCAGCACTCCCTCAGGTAGTAATACAGATGTCAGGATAAAGCTGCTTTTCATGGTGTTTGCCTGGGGCTCATAAACATGGCTAAACAACAAGGTTCTCATGGTTCTTTAAGAGACAATATTTTGGAAACATTAAATCTGATCCACAAAACAGGACAGCTAATCTCACACTTATATAGTTTTCAAACTTTTAAAATTTCAATAAAAAAATGATGAATTGATATGAGAGCATGATAAAGTTGTGCTATAAGGACTGCATAGTTCCCTACCATTCTTCACGGAGTGACTTACGGTACTTATATATGGAAACACATACTAAAAGCAATGTAGCCATGGTTCATTTGAGACAATTCAGTCTGTTGCCTTAACAAATCCTTCCCATAAAGTTCTGTGTTCCATAGTTTTGATTCACCATTTCACCCATTTATCCCATCAATACTAGCAAGTTTTTTTTCCTATAGTCCTTGGGGTGTATATAGAATGGAATGATTTAAATCAAAGCAATTTAAATCACCAATTTTGTCATGATTTAAATCAGCAAGAAGAAACCCTGATTTAATTTATCAATTTGAATTGGACTTGTATTTGTATTTCAATTATTTTCCTAATCCATCCTGTTTCATATCCTGTGTCCAACAGTGGCTATTACTAGATGCATCAGAAGAAAGTGTAAAAACCCCGATACCAGACTATTGTAAAAAAATACCATGCTATAAATTCCTTCCTAACCTCAAGCTGTTAATTCTTGCTTATATCTTGAAGCAAGACAGTCTATATCAGGGGTAGGCAACCTATGGCACGCGTGCCAAAGGCGGCACGTGAGCTGATTTTCAGTGGCACTCACACTGCCCGGGTCCTGGCTACCGGTCTGGGGGGCTCTGCATTTTAATTTAAATTTAAATGAAGCTTCTTAAACATTTTTAAAAACCTTATTTACTTTACATACAACAATATGTTTAACAATAGTTTAGTTATATATTATAGACTCCTAGAAAGAGACCTTCTAAAAACGTTAAAATGTATTACTGGCACGTGAAATCTTAAATCAGAGTGAATAAATGAAGACTCGGCACACCACTTCTGAAAGGTTGCCAACCCCTGGTCTATATCCTGTATACTATAACTGCAGATATTCTTGTTAACCATATGCAGGTCTAATCCTTTTTCTAATCTTAATAAGTTCTCTCATGGTGATATATTTTGGGACGGAACTCCACAGATTAATTATAAACTAGGTAAAAACTCATCACATATCCTTTTATTAGTTTTAAATTTGTTATAAACAGGAGCTCCCACTTGACCTGTTCCTTATTTTGTATATACTTCTAAAGTACCTTCTTATTTCTGATTATTTGGATTCACAAGCAATGAGGAGTTTGACTGACCAGCTACATTTTATCCCAGTTAGAAATGTACAGTGAGAAAGTCCCAGCCCTCATTTCTAGAAGTGTAAAAATGGCATTTTGGGGTTTCATGCTTATTACTTCTAAATAAATTCTGTATCAAATATGCTCTGTTAACAAGTAAAATGACGACTTTTTGTCAGTCCTAGGATCTGAGTGGAAAACTGGTTCTTTCTGACGGGTACATCACCACTAGTAATAAAGGTCCTGCAGGCTAAATTATAACTCAGTTTATACCTATGCAACCAAATTGTCTTTAGTAAGTTTGCCCAGGCATACCCGATTAACTCTTAATAAACAAACCTATGGATTATGCACAAGAAGAAAGAGAATCTAGCTTGCCCACTCTTAGCAGCCTGTCCAATTGCAGAGCTCACAGGATTGAAAAGTACTAAGAACGTTTATTTTCACTAAATTCAGCAAATGAAACTGAACACGGAGCATATCCACTGCGTAAGACGGGTCCTTTTTTTTTTTTTTTTTTACACACAGACACTTTACACAGTAGAACACTTTAAATAACCCTTTACCATACGCACCCTGGCGATATGTTGCCCTCTAGCTCACTCTAGTGGATCATTCCAGTTGACTAATGCTTCCAGGACAACCATTCTGGATAATGAAACAGTGATACAGCCCAGCTCTCACTCCAGTGAAGCTTATTGTTATCTGTTTTTGTTGCAGACACAGCAGCAAAATGAGGACAGACATGGATAGATTTTAAGCAGCAGGCTGCAACTTTTATTAAACTTTAACATGGGAGGGGCACTACCCACCCATATTCTCCTATGCCAGATGTTTAATTGGTTCCAGTTGGAAGGTTACAGGGCTCCGTACCATATATCCCATAACTCAGGGTAGGATCTCCTCAGCCTACACACAAGACTCAGCTCTTTCAAGACCTAGCACCCTCCCCACCTCGAGGGGGACAAAGGGTGCAGCAGGGTGGACGTCTCACCCTATCCCAAGACCCCCAGGTCTTTTACTTCTGGGAAATGTTCATTTTATTTTCTTAACTGCACTGGAAACTGGCTGCAGGGAGTGCCAGTGACTAGCTTGGTCACTCTCTCCCGCCCCAGCCATGCTGCTTGATATCACAACTCCTGCCCCATTCCATTCCCTCACATCCCATAGCCATATATCAACATCTTCATCTGACAGAGATATGCCATCATCAGTAGCAGTGCCAGCTTTGCCGGCGCCCTAGGCGGTGGAAGGTCCCGCCCCCGAATTTCTACGGGCGGCGGGGGCGCAGGCGCCCCCAAAATAGCAGTGCCCTAGGCGACCGCCTAGGTCGCCTAATGGGAGCGCCGACCCTGGCCATCATCCCTGAAAACTTCCAAACAATCGTCAGGAATGTCCTTGTGCTGTATCACCGAACTCCTGCTGGCCAACGGAGTGAGTTCCAAGAATCTGTTGTCCTGAAATTGAGAGAGAGCATTGACAACACCATTATTCACTCCTGAGACATGCACTGTGTGAAAAAGGATGTTAAGCCTCAGGCTGTGTAAAATGAAAGCCCCCCAAACAGCCTCATTACCAGTGCAGTCTTAGCCAAGTGTCGGTTTATAGTATGAACCTCAGCTTGTGTTATTGCACCAGAAACGGACATTTTTATTCTGAAAGTTCTCCCCAAATAGTGACTGCCACTAATATAGGAAAAAAATTGAGGAAGGTGATGTCCCTTGTAATATTGTGAGCCATCCAGATTTCTGGTCACCTCTGCGCATACCCCTCTCCTTGAAAGTAACCCCCTAAACCTATGCTTCCCAAGGCGTCAGATTGTACCTACAGCTCCATCTTGAGCAACATCTCCAAATACCATATCGAAACCCTATTAAACTCTTCCGGGAACCTTTCCCACACTTCTAAGTCTTCTTTCATTTCCTTTGTCATTCTGATAAAATGGTAGGGTTTTCACACTCCAGAGGAGGCAGATGCCAGATGGGTACAAAATGCCTGACTGGGGGCCACCACCTGGCAAGCAAAGTTTTGATGCCCCATGACCACCTGTAGTTCCCTCAGAGTAATTTTCTTTGCTCCTTTGAAAGCCTGTATCAGCACCCTGACTGATTCCAACTTCTCTGTAGATAACAGACACTCTGAACTGAGTCCCGGTCAATGCCCAGGTATGTTAAACTTTGGGCAGGGCCTTATGGGTTTTTTTTAGTTCTTCTTCCATCACAAGGAGAACCTTGAGGTGCTCAGCTAGGTTCTGAAATGCCTGAAGCATGTACTTGCAGTTGCCTGTTACTAATATTCCTGCAAATAAGAAGTTGTCAAGGTAGTGCACTGAGTGATGCAGGCCAGTCTCATACATCACCCACTCCAACATGGAGCTGAATCTTTTGAAAGTGGCACATGACACGGAGCACACCACAGGCTTGGCTTTATCAAAACAGTAATGATCTTCAAACTGAAACCGAAGCAAGTTAAAGTCCCGGGGATGCACTGGTAGCAACTGAAATGCAGACTTGATGTCACATTTTGCCAACATTGCCTCAGGGCCACATTCCCTAACCATGGCTAGCACAGTATCACATGACAGGTATCTCACTGAACAGCTGGGGGTCAATATAATCATTTACCGATGAGCCCTGAGGATAGGACAGGTGATGGATAAGCCTGTATTCACCCTTTGCCTTCTTCAGAACTGCACCCCAGGGAGATATGTGCAATTCCCTCAGATAGGGCTTGCCACTCTCCCTGCTGCCACCTTCAAGGTAATCTTTGCCCTTAGTTTAGGCTCAAAGCCTTTAACGGATTTAGTTGCCAACTTTCACACAGTAAGTAAGCACGCACCCCCGACTTTCACAATAAGCCAAAAATCAAGCTAATCCCATTTCAAAACAAGGCCTAAACAAGCCAATCCCTAAGAACCCCAACAGTCTATGTGACTAGATCCCTCCCCCCCCCGGCGTGCAGTCTGCTGTGCACCCCTGACTCTCTCCCCACCCTTGCCCCTGCTTGCCCCTTGCCCCCGATTGCCCCCCCTTTCCCTTGCTTGCCGGGAGTCAATCAAAAAAAGCAACAAGCTACAAGCCAAACAAGCTACAAGCAAAAAGTAGCCAACAACTCACAAGCCAATTAAGCCAAAAAACAAGCCCAATTTCTGTGTTTTTTTTCCCATGGGTTTTTCATTCTGATTTCAAGCTCTCTGCCTAAGAGTGGCACCTCATACCCTCACCTGGGCTTTGAAAACCACCTGAAAATCTGTTCCATAAATAAGCTGCATCTTTTTTTCCCCCATAAACCTGTATCTTGACTGGAGAAGGATCCTTTTCCATGATTACTGCCTCCGCCTGTAGCATCTCCTGAAACACTAACTTTGCAGACCCCCTTTCCTACTGCCCTGTTGGAGCCGCACACCTCACAACAGAAGAGTGCACTCTGCTGACCCCCACACCTCATACAGCGGTATTTGTACCTGCACTGGGATCGAAAACCTCTCTCATCATTAAATGCAAAAATCACACATTGGCTTTTATAGCCGCCTTTTGATGGACAATGCCAAAGCCTTGTTCACCTGCTGTCTGTAAATGCCAGCTGGACGGGGTGATAAGAAGTCATATGCTCCAGCCAAAATTCCCGGTCTGTTTTACTCCAGGTTCCTTTGCTGCCCTTTGTCTAAATTCTTGGTCATATCTTAACCATGCAGTCCAACCATGTAGTACAAGTCCTCACTATTAAGTTCTATACTGGAATAAGGAAATACGCCTCTTGGGTTGCTCACACAAATTATACTCACATAAATGCAAAAGGCTGCAGACAAGTTCTCAAGAGTTGGAGGCATCTTCGGTCTATGGGGTTTGTCCTCATTTTTGTGCAGTTTGCCCCTTTCTTCTGTCTGCTCGTCCCTGAACAACAAGGTAAATAAATCCACAAATTCCCTTTTCCAAATCTTTTCTTTAGCCCCTTTAGACAGATGATTCTTGAGTAAGTGATTGAATCCCACATAAGCTCTATGGGCATTAGCTGCCTTGTCTCCTGCCCGTGTTTCATTAGGAATGATGCCCTCTGGAGCCAGGGTGAGGTCCCTCTCTAATTGCTCCATATTCCTGTGTGGGATTTGAGTCCCACCCCTAAACTTTGACAATGTTACTTCCTCATCTTGAGAGGAGCCCACTCTTGTCAGGCAGGCTATCCAACTTATGGGCCGCCAATGACTTTGCCAGGTCACCCCATACCCTTTAGGCAGTGCATTCTGAGGGAGGAGGGACCTGGGCCACCACCCTTCCCCAAGTGCCAAGGTTTGCAATCTCCTCCATTATCTGCAACCTGCTGGCGAACTCTCACCTCCCCCCCATGCCCCGCTGCATCCTGAGGATGCCTGTTGAACTCTTGGCAGGTTATGGAAGTGAGGTGCAGGTGACTCATCCACTCTTTGGCACAGGGACAGCTCTATGTTTTTTGCCGCCCCAAGCACAGCAGGCAGGCAGCTTTCGGCGGCGCACCTGCAGGAGGTCTGCCGGTGCCGCGCCATCGGCGTCCCCCCCGCCAAATTGCCGCCGAAGCCACAAGACCAGTGGACCTCCCGCAGGCACGCCATCAAAAGCCGCCTGCCTGCCGCCCTCACAGTGACCGGCAGGCCGCCCCCGGCACGCGCTTGCTGCGCTGGTGCCTGGAGCCGCCCCTGCTTTGGCATCCTCGTCCACCTCAGTGAGGCTTGGACCCTCGCTAACCTTGAACTCAGACCCTGAATCCATCCTATGGACCTCCTGTATGAGGGGTTCACGATCCCATCCCAGGCATTCTTCCAGTTCACCACTATCCTGAAAAAAGAACTGTCCTTGCCAAGGTCCCATGTCCTGCCCAGCTGCTCCCCTCAGCGTGTGATTCTCTTTGGCCGCTGTGGCAGGCCATTGGTCCTCACCCGAACTCCATTCCTGCAAAGATGGAGCACATCCTTCCCCACGGGGCTGCGATACCAGGCCCACAATTCCCTGGCAAAGCTGCCTGGGTGAACCCTCGCCCACCTCTGAGGCCACCACTCTCAGTGCCTCCATTAGGACAGGGCTGGGTCCCTGCGGGAGGGTATCCCTACTACCTATGCCTGCTGCTTTGCCCCAAGGAGAGGGCGGGGGAAAGGGACCAGGCATTCTGCCTGGCTCCTGCAGAGCAACTCCTGGAGCAGGCACCTGCAGTCCACCTGTACCTTTGGCCAAAGCCTCGCGAGTCCCCCTCCCCCCCAATATGGGGGTGGTGTAGCATGACACAAGGAGCACTGCGCTCCCCTGGCAGCCACAGTACGCCCATGGGGGTGGGGGCCAAAGCAAAAGACCCATCTCCCACAGGGCCACCTGGTAGCAGCACCACATGACTCCCGTCCCCCTCCCCAGAGAATAGTGGAAGGGGTGGGAGGGCTGAGGCAACTTCCCCACCCTGGCAGGGCTACCCAGGAACACAGGGCCCTTCCCAGCCACTGTAGAGGCATCAGGTCAAATCCTGAGAGCTGGGGAATGCTGGCCAATCAGCACCCCTTCCCTCCAGCTGGCCAATGGGAGCCAAAGACTTCTGGGGGGAGAAGCTACTTAGAGTCCCTTCGCAAGTGCATCCCTCCCTGCTGGGATTGTCCCCTTTCACCACTGACCCCATCAACTTCCCCCCACCAGTTGAGGCAGGTGGGTGGCACCCAAGAAATTCTGTCTCTGCACAGTAACCTGCCTGAGAAATAAAGCAAGCTACATTGCAAATACTGGGAAATAATATCCTGGGTTGTGCAAGTGAACTAACAATGTCCATAGTAATGGAAATTTGTTAGGGAAAGGTAGAATACACTGGGTCTGCCTACCACCAGTGAGCAGAAAGCTTCCTCAGATTCTAAGTTGCATTATTCCCTCTGTGCATTAATACGTCCTTCCTCTGCCTCATTTCTATAGACATGTTATTTTAAAGAAAAAATATTTTGCAAACAGAATGTATTGGCCCAAATGTTTTGGCCACAAGGTCTTATTTAACCAAGGAATGCAATAAAATAGGCAAAATAAAGAGAGATTGATGAGACCGCAAATAGAGGAAGTAGAAGGCATTCATTAGGTGGCTAGGAAATTAAAATGTCAGAGTAGAGGCAAGGCAGGTACATCATAAAGGGATCCCAAAAGTAAAGAAACAATTAGTAGATGAAACATACAAAGTACTGAAATAAAAAGGAGATAATTCTGTAAGTGCAGCCCAGGAGAAAAGGAATTGCAAAGTCAGATTAGCATAGCGGAAAGCTAATGCAACACCAGTGGCTAAAACAACCTTCCACAACTCCTTATTTCACAGTTTTACCCTGTCTATTCTCATGAAAATTGTGCAGTGTGAAATTCTGAGGCTGGCACCATTGCTAATTAAAAAAAGACTTAAATTTAGATACAGTAAACATTTTTCAGACTCTAAAATCTATTCCTGTGATTCATCAGACACAAAAAACGTTGTCACAGATAAAGAAATTGTCTTTTGCAAGCCGGAAAGGGCAAACATTTCAGAAATACCACCTCTATGGTAAACTGTAACTGCAAAATATATGTGCTCACAGGATACATATGTTCACATGCAAATAAAGTAATTGCATGCACAGATGAGTATTTTTGCATGGCGTACCCTTTTTGCACATGCAAATGTGTATTTTGAATATACACTTACCTGTTTATGTTTACTTGTACACATTTTGCAGGCACAACTTAGATGCTCAATATTGACATTTGACCTCATATGTCAGTGGTCCCCACACTTTGGCGCGCACACCCCTACGGGGGTGCAGAGGAACATTCAGGCGGTGCAGTGGGCCTGGGCCAGCCCCCACAGGGGCCAGGGAAGGAGTGCCACCCTGGCCCCACTCTCGGGGCGCTGGAACAATTTTTATAGTGGGGGTGCTCAGTGCCATTGAACCAAACTGTAAACCCTGTATGTGATGGGAACCACTTCAAGTCAGGGGGTGCTGCAGCGCCCCCTATACTCCTAGTTCCAGCACCTATGCCAGCCACAGCTCTGGCCCTGGCTCCTGGCTCAGGCTCCACTCCCAGCTCCTCTCCTGGCTGTAGCCCCGGCTCCCAACTGTGGCCCTGCTCCCAGCCCCAGTCCCTGCTCCGCCCCCAGCCCAGCTCTGCCTTCATTCCCTCTTCACCAGACCAACTCTGCCTCTTGCCCCAGCTCCTCCCCCATCCCCAGTTCTACCCCCAGCTTCACTTTCAACCCAGGCACCTCTGATGAGCCACCTGTGCAGGAATAGGGGGTGACGTGGACAGATTCCGTTACTGGTAAGGGCGGGGTGCGACAGGAAAAGTTTGGGACAAATTGTCAAATGTAGTAATGATGTAAAAGCTGTTAACTTCTCCCTTGATTATTTCCCCCAGAAACCTGCCCTATAAAAAGAGTACATTGTGGTGTTTGTAGCTATGTAACTAAAAAGAGATGTCTGTCTGTTCGGATAGAGACATCCCTAAGGGGAGGATCTATTAATGGAGATTCGCTATGTCCTAGTAAGGAGGGGAGGATGGAAAATGATAAAATACAGGTAGGATCTGATCAGAAACAGTCAAATGAAAGAGTCCTATTCAATTACATCATGTAATGGCAGACAGCTAAAAAGTGACACGTTTTTAAAGTGCTTATATACCAATGCTAGAAGTCTAAATAATAAGATGGGTGAACTAGAGTGCCTCGTATTAAATGGGCATATTGCTATAATAGTCATCACAGAAACTTGGTAGAATGAGGATAATCAATGGGACAAAGTAATACCAGGGTACAAAATATATCGGAAGGACAGAACAGGTTGTGCTGGTGGGGGAGTGGCACTATATGTGAAAGAAAGTGTAGAATCAAATGAAGTAAAAATCTTAAATGAACCAAACTGTACCTTAGAATCTCTATGGATAGTAATACCATGCTCTAATAATAAGAATATAGCAGTAGGGATATATTACTGACCACCTGACTAGGATGGTGATAGTGACTGAAATGCTCAGGGAGATTAGAGAGGCTATTAAAATAAAAAACAATAATAATGGGGGGTTTCAACTATCCCCATATTGACTGGGTACATGTCACCTCAGGACAGATGCAGAGATAAAGTTTGACACCTTAAATGACTGCTTATTGGAGCATCTAGTCCTGGAATCCACAAGAGGAGAGGCAATTCTTGATTTGGTCCTAAGCAGAGCACAGGATCTGGTCCAAGAGGTGAATATAGCTGGACCGCTTGGTAATAGTGACCATAATATAATTAAATTTAACATCCCTGTGGTGGGAAAAACATCACAGCAGCCCAACACTGTAGCGTTTAATTTCAGAAAGGGGAACTACACAAAAATGAGGAGGTTAGTTAAACAGAAATTAAAAGGTACAGCGCCAAAATGAAATCTCAGCAAGCTGCATGGAAACTTTTTAAAGACACCATAATAGAGGCTCAACTTAAATGTATAACCCAAATTAAAAAATATAATAAGAACCAAAAAAAGTGCCACTGTGGCTAAACAAAGTAAAAGAAACAGTGAGGCAAAATGGCATCCTTTAAAAAGTGGAAGTTAAATCCTAGGAAAATAGAAAGGAGCAAGAACTCTGACAAATGAAGTGTAAAAATATAATTAGGAAGGCCAAAAAATAATTTGAAGAACAGCTAGCCAAAGACTCAAAAAGTAATAGCAAAAAAATTAAGTACATCAGAAGCAGGAAGTCTGCTAAACAACCAGTGGGGCCACTGGACGATCGAGATGCTAAAGGAGCTAAAGCCATTGTGAATTCTTTGCATCGGTCTTCATGGTGGCGGATGTGAGGGAGATTCCCAAACCTGAGCCATTCTTTGTAGGTGACATATCTGAGGAACTGTCCCAGATTGAGGTGTCATTAGAGGAGGTTTTGAAACAAATTGATAAATTAAACAGTAATAAGTCACCAGGACCAGATGGTATTCACTCAAAAGTTCTGAAGGAACTCAAATGTGAAATTGCAGAACGATTAACTGTAGTCTGTAACCTATCATTTAAATCAGCTTCTGTACCAAATGACTGGAGGATAGCTAATGTGGCACCAATTTTTAAAAAGGGCTCCGGAGGTGATTCTGGCAATTACAGGCTGGTAAGCCTGACTTCAGTACCCGGAAAACTGGTTGAAACTATAGTAAAGAATAATATTGTCAGACACAGATGAACATAATTTGTTGGGGAAGAGTCAACATGGTTTTTGTAAAGGGAAATCATGCCTCACCAATCTACTAGAATTCTTTGAGGGAGTCAGCAAGCATGTGGACAAGGGTGATCCAGGGACTATAGTGTACTTAGATTTTCAGAAAGCCTTTGACAAGGTCCCTCACCAAAGGCTCATAAGCAAAAGTAAGCTGTCATGGGATAAAAGGGAAGGTCCTCTCATGGACTGGTAACTGGATAGAAAACAAAATGTAGGTATATATGGTCAGTTTTCAGAATGGAGAGAAGTAAATAGTGTTGTCCCCCAGGGGTCTGTACTGGGACCAGTCCTATTCAACATATTCATAAATGATCTGGCAAAAGGGGTAAACAGTGAGGTGGCAAAATTTGCAGATGATACAAACTACTCAAGATAGTTAAGTCCCAAGCAGACTGCGAAGAGCTACAAAAGGATCTCTCAAAACTGGGTGACTGGGCAACAAAATGCCAGATGAAATTTAATGTTGATAAATGCAAAGTAATGCACATTTGAAAACATAATTCCAACTATACATATAAAATGATGGGGTCTAAATTAGCTGTTACCACTCAAGAAAGATCTTGGAGTCATTATGGATAGTTCTCTGAAAACATCCACTCAATGTGCAGCGGCAGTCAAAAAAGTGACCAGAATGTCGGGAATCATTAAGAAAGACAGAAATTATATTGCCGCTATATAAATCCATGATACACCCACATCTTGAATACTGCATGCAGATGTGGTCACCCCATCTCAAAAAAAGATATATTGAACTTGGAAAGGGTTCCGAAAAGGGCAACAAAAATGATTAGGAGTATTGAACTGCTTCCATATGAGGAGAGATTAATAAGACTGGGACTTTTCAGCTTGGAAAAGAGACGACTAAGGGGAGATATAATTGAGGTCTATAAAATCATGACTGGTAAGTAAATAAGGAAGTGCTATTTACTCTTTCCCATAACACAAGAACTAAATAAAATTAATAGGCAGCAGGTTTAAAACAAAAGGAAGTATTTCTTCACACAAATGCACAGTCAACCTGTGGAACTCTTTGCCAAAGGATGTTGTGAAGGCCAAGACTAACAGGATTCAAAAAAAGAACTAGATAAATTCATGGAGAGTAGGTCCATCAATGGCTATTAGCCAGGATGAGCAGGGATGGTGTCCCCAGCCTCTGTTTGCCAAAAGCTGGGAATGAGCAACTGGGAATGGATCACTTGATGATTACCTGTTCTGTTCATTCCCTCTGAACATCTGGCATTGGCCACTGTCAGAAGACCGGATACTGGGCTAGATGGACCTTTGGTCTGACCCAGTATGGCCATTCTTATGTTCTTCTTCTGTGTACTGCACAGCTTTAAATATAGAGGTGACACTGTTTCAGGAGCAGCTTCCATTTTGTGTTTCAGTTCTGATGCAGAATGTTAAGAGTCACTACGTATTGTTTCTCAGGAAGACTTAGGGTGAAATACTAGCCACACTGAAGTCAATTGTGAAATTTCTATTTACTTCAGTTGGGCCAGGATTTTTACCCTATGTTTTTCCTTAATCTGAAGTAAAAGTAATCTAGACTGAATACTACTTATTTTGATCTATGTACCCAATTGTAACAAATATCTCAAGTGGTTTTGTAGGTTGAAGTGGGGAGGGAAATATTAACCACATGTAAGGTTATTGGGTTTTTAACAGATGAACTTAATGGGATTTGAGCACGTTTTAAGTGCTTTGCTGAATTGAGGCCTTTGAGATCACATGGTCTAAAGAAGAAAAGTGTATTTTCCCTCTCTCTCTAGTCTTCTCAGAAGAAATAGTAAAATGTGTGACCTAGTGTTTACTAATGATATGTTCATGATTTCATCAACAGTTTAGCATTCAGAACAGAAAACCAAATGTGAAATATCTTACACACTAGACCAAGTTTTTGACTAGAAATCTGGCGAAAATGAAGCAAACAAGCAGGAATGGAAGAAGCTAATGCAAACATCATTTTGATCTACAAAATGGCAGCCTCTGCACAGCGAGACTTCTCACATACGGTGTGTGCCAGTTCATGTGTGGAGGCTGCCATTTTATAAAATGGCAGCTTCTTGGCGCAACATTTGTGGAGCAGGTCCAGACACATTGGCTGTGCGGAGGTTGCTGTGTGGATACCAGTTTGGCCATTTGCACCATCCTCCTTTGCAAACATCCCGCTGAAGGATTTGAATCCAGATGATCCTTATCTGTGGGCAACAGCCTTATCAACAGAGCATCCTCACTCCTTGAGCTGGTATGAGCCTGTGCTAGCCTTTTCTGAGATGGGAATCTGCTGTGGCTTGTAAGCTCCTTAAGGCAGGGTCTATATCTTCTTTTATGCCACCCTGAGTACACTGTTGGCACTCAAGGATAAAGAACCACTGTAAGTCACTGTCTCTGTGCTCCCCTAGTAGAAGCTGGGAATGGGCGACAGGGAATGGATCACTTGATGATCACCTGTTCTGTTCATTCTCTCTGGGGCACCTGACATTGGCCATTGTCGGAAGCCAGGATACTGGGCTAGATGGACCTTTAGTCTGACCCAGTATGGCCATTCTTATGTTCACCACACAGGCCTTCCTAAGTCATGGTCTCATTTGCTCAACTGTGAATTCCTCTAATTTGTGATAAGAGGCACATTTTACTCATTTTTACGCAGAGTATCTGCTGCATCCTCCAGCACTGAGTCTAGTGAGGAAGTAATGAATGAAACACAGAGTGCAAGAAACCTACTCACAGATTGATAAGACTTCCTTTGAGTATGGCTTCATCAGTGTTTTGGTCAAGAGCAAAGAAAGTGCCTGCTATCTCTCAGTGTTATCTAGTTAAAGCATGAAGCCTAATAAACTTAAATGACACTTGGGAACCCTTCAAAAGGAACACATAGGAAAACGAAGGTCATTTTTCTTGCATCAGAACAAAGATATTTCATGTCAACAAATGCAATTCAAGAGAGCCATGTTCATCTCTGACTGAGCTCAAAAGGCATCACATGAGGTGTTACATTGCACAGGCCAAGAAGCCTCACACAATTGGAGAGACTTTAATTTTGTCTGGAGAAAATGTGGGGGGAAACCAAGGCAAACAAACTTAAAGCCATACTACTCTTTAACACATGAAGCAGAGGAGTGAGGTGATAGAAGCAGATCAGGAAAACACACTGGTAGAGTGTCTGAAAAACACGGATGCTTTTGCTCTTCAAGTTGATGTGAGCACTGTGGGTGGTGATGCACATTTTTTCCACAAAAGCCAAGAAAACATAGGAGAGTGCAATTCTCAAAGACATTCTGGTCTATCTCCCTCTTCCTGAACACGAGACAGCACAAGGAATATTTGATGTGCTACATGGCTGCACCTAAAACAAAAATATCACATGTAATCACATGGTGAGCACAGATGCAGCTCCGTCTATGACAGGCCACAAAGCAGGTCTGCGTGCATTGGTAAAGATAGTTGTTCCATCTGCTGTGTGGACTCATTGCATGATTCACAGTGAACAACTGGCATCTAAAAGCTCTGAGTTCAGAGCTTGTAGCAGGCCTCATCTATTGGGAACTACATCAAGACTCAGCCTCTGTCTGAAGACATAGGGTCTGATCATAACATGGTGTTATTCCACATGGAAGCTCATTGGCTCTCAAGAGGAAAAGTACTAAGATGATTTTTTGAACTGAGAGATGAGCTGTGTGCCTATGCAAAGAATGGCAAAAAGAGTGAATTTGTTAATTTTCTGTGACCAGAGGAAGATGTGCCTTCTTGTGTATGCCACAGGTGTATCTGGGAAACTGAATGAATTGAATACAGGTCTGCAAGAAAAGAAGACCCACATCCTTCAGCTGAGTGATCGAATCACAGGATTCATGAAGAAAATTGTTTTCTGGAAGAATAGTCTAGTGAAGACAAACTATGAATCCTTCCCGCAGCTTTGCAAATTCCTGGCTGACAGTGAAATTATTCAGCCTCCCACAGAGTTGATGGCTCAGTATCTCAGCCAGATAGAGAAATAATTTGCATTGTTTTTCCCCTGACATGGACGTGACAAAGTACAATTGGGTGCAAAATCCCTTTCAGTGCAAGGCTGATGTCATGGATTTGCCAGCAGATTAAATCAAACAGCTCATTGACATTTCTTGAGGTTGATTCTTTCAAGGAACATGTACCCAACTTTCTCTCTTGGGTTCTGTTTCACTGTCAAGAATGAATATCCTGCACTCTCAACACTCTTTGAAACTGATGGTGCCATTTGTGTGCACATATTTGTGTGAACTGTGAAGCTGGATTCAGCGCACTTGTGTCCATCAAGTCTTGATATCAATCTACTGTTGATGTCACTTAGGAAATTAGATGTGCAATTTCTACCATGCTACCAGACTTCAAGAAGCTGTATCACAACACACAAGCTCATGTATCATATTAGAGAGCATTAAATAGCATACCTAGTGTGTAAATTCCTTGGTCGCTATGTTGCTTTGTTACTGTCTGGGGTCACAGGAAACAGTCTCAAAATGGGGTCATGCAGGGAAAAAGTTTGGGAACCCCTGGTATAGATAGTCCCTGCCTTTAGAAGCTTATGGTCTAAATAGACAAGACAGAGAAAAGTTAGAAGAATCCTCTCTCTTTTATAGTTGTGGAACTGAAGCAGAGAGAGATGGTTAAGATTTTCAAAGCAGTCTGAGGAATTTAGAGATTTAGCCACCATTCATTCTAATAAGGAATGTGGTAAATCTTTTAGGCTGCTCTGAAAATCTCAACCTATGACTTCTTAAGGTTACACAGTAAGTCTGCAGCAGAGTTGGGAACTGAACCCAAATCTTCTGAGTCCTAGTTCAGTCCCTTAACCACAAGGGTCTCAGAGGAGGAGAGGATGGAGTCAGGAGTGGGCAGGAATAGGTGAGCATGAAAGGACTGTGAAAGAAGGCATGGAGATAGAGAAAAGTACTTTCAGGGGACATTCTGACAAGCAGTGTAGGAGAAGAGGGAGTGAAAGGAGGTGAGAACTGAGGGAAGAGGGTTCTAAGCTGTAGGGGGCCTGGAAGGTAAAAACAAGGAGTGTTGAATTTGATTAATGAGGTAATATTGAGCCAGTGAAGGGATTTAAGGAAGGGCTGAATTTGATCTTAGTATTGGGAAAGGCAGATGAGTTTTGCAGCACACATTTGAGGGATTAAGGGGGGGTTGAGGTGACTGTTGAGACATGCCAGTGGTGGAGGCTACACTAATCAAGGTCTGAGACAGGGATTTTGGCAGAAGAGATGGAATTTTTGGAGATGTCAAGATAAACAATTGGCAACATCCAAATAAATGGGAGGATAGGGTTGGGAAGCTATGAAATGTGGAGTGACTGAACTATGAAGCAGAACCTGCATCTTGTTCTACCTTTTTTTTTTCCTTTGAAAGGTTTTTTTTAGGGCCAGATTCTGAGCAGCCCTGCTTAGTTATGCCAGGGATGTAAGAGGCAAAGAGTTGTCAGTTGTGGGAGAAAATATATAGAATCAAGGTATTGTCCAAAAATTAAGTATAAAAATAATTTGGCGAAAACATTTGGTGACAAATGTTTTGAAGGTAGAGGTCTAGTGGCACACGTCCAGGTGCACTAGCACCTGCACACATGGTTATTCCAGTTCCACAAAACTAGAGTAATTCCATGTGCAAATTGGTACACCTCTACCTCGATATAACGCTGTCCTCGGGAGCCAAAAAATCTTACCGTGTTATAGGTGAAACCGCGTTATATTGAACTTGCTTTGATCCACCGGAGTGCGCAGCCCCCTCCCCCCTCCCCCCAGATTACTGCTTTATTGCGTTATATCCAAATTCGTGTTATATCGGGTGGCATTATATTGATGTAGCGGTGTAGTTAGATACTGTACCTAACTGCCAATTTGTACATATCATTTCCTGGTGTCCTTGCAGTGGTAACTGACCCCGCAAATGTGAGTGCACATGGATTCCCATCTTTCTTTAGAAATGTGCCCTGTTAACTGTACATTTAAATAACGCAAGAGAATCAGCTGTATAGATGTCTATAAGGAAGAGATTTCCACCAGTCCAGGACACCATTACAAATGGGGTGTATGATAGGGCTAGAGGTAGATGGAGGATTTTCTGACCCCAAATGAATTCACTCTGAAAACTGAAGAAGAGTCTATTAGTGAGGGAGAATGGATACCAAATGGGGGGGTGGGGCGGTGGAGAGAGAAAAGAGTAGATGAATGATGAATCAGCAAAAAGGTAAAGCTGAGGAAGGAAATAAACCAAAATGTATAATTGTAAGATCCCTAGCCAAAGAAATAAGACTATGTGATATTAACTCTGTGAAAGTAGCTGACTGGATTTTAAAAAACAACAACATAGGGGATATTGTAAGAGCCAGGAGGCTGTGAGTTGATCTTTCAGTCGACTGTAAAAACAAAGAGCAAGCTGATAAACTGCTAAAAACTAAAATGCTGGGGAAAGTCAAATGTATGCAATGTAGTTGTAGTTGTGTTGGTCCCAGGATATTAGGGAGACAAGGTGGGCGAGGTAATATATTTTATTGGACCAACTTCTGTTGGTAAGAAAGACGAGCTTTTGAGCCACACAGAGCTCTTCTTCTGGTCTGAAAAAAGCACTTTGAGTGTCACAGCTAAATGCAAGCTGGAACAGATTGTTTAGCATCAGTAGTTAGCACATATTCCTTCCCCTAAGGCAGGGGTAGGCAACCTATGGCACACGTGCCAAAGGCAGCACGCGAGCTGACTTTCAGTGGCACTCACACTGCCCGGGTCCTGGCCACCAGGCTGGGGGGCTCTGCATTTTAATTTAATTTTAAATGAAGCTTCTTAAACATTTTTAAAACCTTTTTTACTTTACAAACAATAGTTTAGTTATTTATTATACACTTATAGAAAGAGACCTTCTAAAAACGTTAAAATGTATTAACTGGCACCTGAAACCTTAAATGAGAGTGAATAAATGAAGACTCGGCACAGCACTTCTGAAAGGTTGCCGACCCCTGCCCTAAGGTGTGATAAGTGCCAGTGGTGTGGGGCTGTAGCAACTGTTTGTAAAGGAAAAATGAGATGTGGGAGAGAGCATTCCTCTGAAAATTGTATAGAAGGGACAGAGGTCAAACGTCGTAACTGTGATGGTAATCACAGTCCAGCATTGAGAGGGTATATTGTGGCAAGGAAAGCTAAAGAGACAGAAGACAAAAATGGTTAATAACATATCTAATGTGAAAGCTTTGAGGAGACTCAAATCAAGAGGAGAAGGAAGAGGCAATCAGCACAGGAAAAGGGGAACTGTAGGCACAGACTCATTCTATAAAGAATATGATAAACACTGCAGAAGGAATAAGCAATGATATACTCAATGAAAAAATAAAGGTATATTACATTTATGATAGACATGATAAACTGTACATCACAAACTGAAAAAATGAGAAAACAATTAATTATAGCAAGGGCAGTGGAAAAATACTTGTATGTTAGCAATCTGTCAATGGACCATAGTCATGGAATTTTGAATGAGGTTAATGGTTAAATATGACTAGCATGGGGATCACAATCTTTTGTTGGACTGCACACAGTCTGATAGCACATGCTCAAGAACTGAAAGAAAATATCCTGGAAATGAAAACTAAATCAAATATGATAGGAATCCAGAAAACATGGTGCGTTGAAACGCTTGCTTTTAAAATTCCAGGGATATTGCCTTTAGGCAAGACTGAAAACTAGGAGGTGTTTGTACTTTCCTTAGAGAAAGATTAAACTACGCAGCAGTAGAGAACAAAGTAGTAAGCCTAGATCCCAATGAAGAAGAGAAGTATTTCTTTAAAGATTTATAGTATCTATAACCCGCATGGGAAATTAGAAAGTTCAGAGCTATAAGAAAAAGTGAGGAATGCTAAAAGACCATGTATTATATGCAGTGACTTAGTCATCATAAATTGCAGGGAAGTAAGAAAACTGATAAAAATGGCACATGCTTAGAAAAGTTTCTTGATGAAAACAATCTAGTGGTTTTAAATGGCACCACAACCAGATTTAATGCAGCTGATGGTAGTTTTTCCTGGTTAGACCTGTAAGTAAGATACAGGTCTGTCGCATCTTAGGCGCATTTAACATGTGTGATTTCAGCTTTACGTGGTTGGCAAAAACAAAACAAAAAAGAGAAAAATAACTATTTAAATACTGTTTCTGTAGTGCGGGCGATTCTGCCCGCCATTACACTCAATGTAATTTTGACTATACGCGATTTTCGCTTTAGGCGCTGACTGCGGAACATAACCCCAGCGTAAGATGAGACAGACCTGTATTGCAAGTAAATGCGAATGGGGAATGATCATTTCCCTATACTTATTACTTTCAAGGGCGAGGTAGGGTTGAAGGTCATGGGAAATTACCCACCTGGAATTTTAAGAAAGCTAATGGGGAGCTATTTGCAAGTAAATGTGCTGACTGTGTGAATAATCATTGTGTGAATGCTGACAGAGAATTTCAATGATAATGTAATAAAGGGATTAATAGCAGCAACTATTGTATCCATAGCTAGGATATTGAAGTACCCCAAAAATAAAAACTCACTTCGATGGTGGAATGAGGAGTGCAAAATGACAGTTAAAGAAAGGAACAAAGCCTATAAAAAGTGAAGAATACAATGAATAGTGAAGACCTAATGAAGTATAAAAGTAGTAAGGCAATAGCACAAAAAATTAAAAAAAAAATCAGAGAGTTGGAGGAAGTACTGCGGTTGGATGAATAAAGATACCGAGACATCAGAAAGACACAGGCAAATTAGAAGAATGAATGGAATTCAGACTAAGAGTAGCTACGGCCCAGGTTTTATTGGAACTGCCGACAGTTAGAAGTTATGATAATGAGAAAGCAGAAGTTTTAGCAGAAACTTTCTGAGCGGTGAGTAATGAAAATCAAAGTGCAGTTTTCCACCAAATTAAAGGACAATTCATTGAAGAGAGTTGTGATCTATTATGCAGTTGGGGTAAACATGAAGATATTATACTAAATTAATGGTTTTGTATGCGGCAATTTGAGAACGCTATTGATATGAATGAGAATACATCCCCATGTGTAAATATCTCTTTGACAGCAGTTTGAGGGTTCTCTTGGAATTATACAACACTATAGGGGGAAAGGTAGTGATACTGATTGGTTAGAATCACCCAGTAGTAATTCAAATATGAAAGCCAGGCAAACTATCCACAGAAGTGGATGCCTATAGACCCAATTGCCCTTATGTCCTGTCTGGGCAAAATTATGGAGAGAATTGTAAGTGAAGGACTGGTTGTCTATTTGGAAAACGATAAGGTGCAGAGTGGTTTTAGGAGAGGAAGATGCACCATCACTCACATTGTTAAATTAGAAACTGAAATACAAAAAAGTATGAGGCACAAGGGTCTCATGATAGCTATGCTTTTCTAGATATTGAAAAGGAGTATGACATGCTATGGTGGGAGGCTTATTGTACAAAGTAATTGCATTAGGCATAAGGGGGGAAATACAGGGGTGGATTAGAGAAATTTTGAGTAGAGGGGCCATGCAGGTCGGAGTTGGGAAATTTATGTCAAATATATAAAATATTAAAAATGGTACAATGCAGGGAAGTTTATCAGCCCAACCTTATTAAATATTATGATAAATGATCTCCCAAAAAGAAATAAGTGCTGGGGTAGGTGTCACTATTCACGGATGATTTTACTCTATGGGTTAGGAGCAGGAATATTGAGGTGGTAGAAAAGAGACGCAACAAAGCATTAGGAGAGACCTCTGACTAGGGAAATGCATGGGGTTTCAAGTTCTCCATTGCTAAAACCAAAGGATTGATCTTTACAAAAAGGAAAGTTACAAAGGAATGTAAACTGTATCTGTCTGGAGAATAGATATAATTAAAAGGTTCAAATTCTTATGGGTAATAAGTGATACTAAATTACTTTGGAAAGATCATTTAAACTATTGTTAAAGATAAAAGTACAGGAAGGGTTAATCTGCTTAAAAGTCTTAGTGGGACTTAGAAAACACTACTGATGGTATACAGAGCCTTAATCAGACCAATTATTGGTTATGGCTGCCAAGCTTTTTGGCCAGCATCAAAATCAGAACTTAAAAAATTAAATTTAATACAAGCCCAGGCACTATGAATTGCGTGCGGTGCATTTATAACACCACCTCTATGCGTGCTACAGATAGCTTCTGGTGAAATGCCAGTTACACTATGAATGAACCTAACTTTCTGGTCCAAAGTTAATGGGAACTGCAATGATGAAAGCACCAAACAAATATAAGAGGATTGTTGGGAATTTGAGGCGAACTATAGCACACGATGTTAGAACTTTACATGCCATTCAAGTTAAAGCATGGGTGCAGGAGCTGAAAGACGGGAAAAGCTTAACAAAGTCAAAACTTTTAGTCATGGGGAAATTAGTTATGGATGGAAATGGAAATTTACACATGTGGATTTAGATTTATTTTATAAACTTAAAGGTAAAAATGAAGTGTACCAGCATACAGATGAAAAGTAGTGTTGATTGTCAAATATATACAGAAAGGTAACAAAAAAATTAAAAACAGGAAGAGTGGAGATAGTATATAATATACCAACATTGACAAACAGTACATATAAAAGAATATCTGATTATGTAGTTGTCATGAGAGCCAAACTAGTAGCAATAATGCCAGTATTAAATTGGATCTGAGATATATGCCCAGCAGCTGTGATCATTTTTTCGAATTCACTCTCAGGCCTTATTATGATTAAAAAGGGGTGTCTTCATATGGATATGAGATTTAATCAATGACAACATATTTCTAATAACAGAATTAGTACAGATAGGAATATATGTAGCATTAGCTTGGATCCCAGAGCATATTGGGATAACAGGGAACTAAATGCCAGACAAAGTACCCAAAAAAGCTGTAAGAAACGGAAGGCTTGACATTAGGGTTGCCAACATTGCATTTGTTTTCTTAGCACCTCCACCCCATCCCTCCTCCCAATATTATTATTAATAATATCATCATTAGTATGAATAATAATAAGCAGTACTCACCTACATTCACCAGGGGTATTTCTTGATCCTTTTTTGCAACACTCAGCAATTTCTGATCTTGTTGTATAGAGATGAAAAAAAAGGGATGTCTCTTCTAAAAAGGGACTGTCAGCAACCCTAATTGACATAGAAATACTCTTGAGTAAACAGGAATTCAGAAGCCTAGCACAGAAAAATTTAAGAGAAATGGCAAAAAATTTGCATTAATGAAAAAGAGGAAGCAATTTTTTAGAACTATGCACTAGATTTGAGGATAATGACATACTTAAGGGCCTGGATAGGAAAAATGAAGTAATTTTGTTTAAAGTATTAACTCATGTTTGTGGCTTCAACAAAAAATTTTCAAATATACACCTCTACCTCGATATAACACTGTCCTCGGGAGCCAAAAAATCTTACCGCGTTATAGGTGAAACCGCGTTATATTGAACTTGCTTTGATCCACCGGCCCCCGGAGCACTGCTTTACCGCGTTATATCCAAATTTGTGTTATATCGGGTCGAGTTATATCGAGGTAGAGGTGTATAGACACAAAGATAGACTATGTGCACTCTGTAAGGTGAAAGAAACAATTGGTAACCTTTTATGGGCATGTAAGGGCTTAGATAAAGAAAGGGGAAAGCTTTCTGTGGAATTCAAACATCTTAAGGTAACAAACATTACATTATTATTTAGTACAGACATCGGGGAAATGGAGCATTATTAAAATGGTGTTGTTGCACTACCTGAAAGACACAGGGCAGAGCAAGAAAATATAAATTGCTAAGTATTGAGGAATTATAGTTGGTGGTAGCTATAGACTATTCAGGTAAATCTGCTTCACCATAAAAAAAAGAAAAAAAAAAAAGAAAGAAAGGGGTTGCTAAGAGTCTGTAGTCATGGGGAGTAGAGTAAGCTCCAGCGGTAAACCCAGAAGCAGGCAAGAGAAGATGGAGAGGTTGGGTAGGAAGGAACCCAGGGAAACAGATACAGGGACAGGGACTGAGCATACTTTGATTGCTGGTTATAGGGTCCCTGGGCTGGAACCCAGTGTAGCAGGTATGCCCGGGTTCCCCTGCCATCCACTGGTATATTGACACCAGTATATTGACGCCCGAGTTGGAGTTGAACACCGTTTGGAGATGGCATTTGGTCCAATAGTGGTCCCGTTGTACTAGTAACCCTGGGGTGGACTAAATGGTGACCTGGTTAGAGGGTCAAGTTACCAGAAGAGAAATTATTGCAGAGCATGTAGTCCAGTAGAAGGGGGCACAGATGCAGCGTGAGCTACTTTCCCAGACCTAGACACAAGGAGGCGCACTAGTGGTGAGTGGCAACCCTGTTACAGGGGTGTGAAGGCAGGATATCCCCAGGTTTATAGCATATCATGGATATTTATATATATTGCTCATCCTGGCTTCATAAACTGTGGAGAGACTATTCCTCAGTATGATCAGGGAAGAGGTTCTTAGTTGTATCAACCTTAGGTTTTACTGTAACAAAGGTAAGTAAAAATATTTCAAATGGAAGTGTGTTTTCAAGTGGATTTCAAGTTTAGCTCTGATTTGTAGCCATAGACGCCGACTCTGTGGGTGCTCAGGGGCTCAAACACCTACCAAGAAAAAATAGGGGGTGCTCAGCACCCAGCGGGCTGGCCAGGGCTGCTGCTTCAGCAGCCCTGGGGCTGGCCATCAATCAGCTGTTCAGCCACCAGCTAGCTGTTGAGCGGGGCTGCCCTGCCATTCACTCCTCTCTGCCCCCTCCTCCCACCTCACTGCCCTTCAGGCAGAAGGGGGCAGAAAGGAGCAGCGGGTGGGAGGCACTCAGGGGAGCAGGTCTCTGGGAAGGGGCGGAGCAAGGGCAGGAAGAGGTGGAGGGGGACAGGGCCCCAGGGGCAGAGTGGGGGCAGGGCCAGTATGGGGCACCCTCTGGCAAAACCAAAAGTCAGCACCTATGTTTGTAGCTGTTGTTTTTGACAGCACTTCCTTGACTAGTCTCTCTGCTTCACTATAGTCAGCCTCACCTACTGTTTGTCAGTTTTTCACACAACAGGGGAGAGAGAAACAGCAAAATGGTGGTAGAACCACCTACACAAAAGGGATTTGTGAGACTACATTAACTTGTTTGCAAAGCAAATCTACTGAGGAAAATAAAAAGGATGTAAGCGAGCTCGGACTCACCCCTGCGGCGCCTCCTGCTGGTTGTCTCGGGAATTAGCTCTTCCAGCGTCCTGGAGCGCCCCCTGCAGGCTGGTGATCCGGCCGCCACTGGCCCGTGTCCCTCCCAGGAACCCGGTACCCCTTTCACTGGGTCTCCCCCCTCCCAGGGGAACCCTCCACCCACTATCCCCACCTTGCCTCAGTCGTAGGCTACTGCCAGTCTCCAACTAGCCCCCGCGCCCTGGGGCAGACTGCAGTGTCAGCCACTCATCATAGGCTAGGTTGGGGTTGGACCTGCTGCCCCTCTCTGGAACCCAGTGCCTTTCTGGGGCCTTGGAAAAGGCCCTGCAGCCTGGGCTTTGCCAGCCTGGAGCTCCCCAGCCCCTCTGGCCTTTCCCCAGCCCTGCCTCACTCTAGGCACCCTGAGCTTCCCTGCAGCCAGCCCCATCTCTCTCTACAGACAGAGAGAGACTGTTTGGGCTTCTGGCTCCCAGCCTCTTATAGGGACCAGCTGGGCCTGATTGGGGCATGGCCCAGCTGCGGCTGCCTCCCCAATCAGTCCAGGCTTTCCGTCCCAGGGCTGGCTTTAACCCCTTCTGGGCCAGAGCGGGTGACCACCCCGCTACAAGGAGCATAAACTCTGGCAAGTCGAGTGTAAAAGTATAATTAGGCAGGCCAAAAAAGAATGTGAAGAGCAACTAGCAAAAGACACAAAAACTAACAGCAAGAAACATTGTAAGAACATCAGCCAAACAGTGACTGGAGCCATTGGATGATCGAAGTGCTAAAGGAACACTCAGGGAAGACAAGGCCATTGTGGAGAAACTAAATGAATTATTTGCATTGGTCTTCACTGTAGAGAGAGATTCCCACACCTGAGACAATCTTTTTTTAGGTGATATATCTGAGGAACTCTCTCCGATTGAGCTGTTGATAAAAGAGGTTTTGGAACAAATTGAAATTTTAAACAGTAATAAGTCACCAGGATCAGATGATATTCACCCAAGTGTTCTGAAGGAACTCAGATATGAAACTGCAGCACTATTAATGGTGGTATGTAACCTATCACTTAAATCAGCCTCTGCACTAGATGACTACAGGATAGCTAATGTAATGCTGCTTTCTAAAAAACGGCTCCAGATGCGATTCTGGCAATTACAGGTTGGTAAACCTAACTTCAGCATGAGGCAAATTCGTAGAAACTATAATAAAGAACAGAATTATTAGACATATAAATCAACACAGATTGTTGGAGAAGAATCAACACAGTTTTTCTAAAAGGAAATCATGCCTCACCAATCTACTAGGATTCTTTGACAGAGTAAACAAACAGGTGGACAAGGATGATCCAGTGGATATAGTGTACTTGGACTTTCAGAAAGCCTTTGACAAGGTCCATCACCAAAGGCTCTTAAGCAAAGTAAGTAGTCATGGTATAAGAGGGAAGGTCCTCTCGTGGATCAGTAACTGGTTAAAAGACAGGAAACAAAGGGAGGAATAAATGGTCAGTTTTCAGAATGGAGAGAGGTAAATAGTGGGGTCCCCCAAAGATCTGTACTGGGACCAGTGCTGTTCAACTTATCATAAATGATCTGGAAGAAGGGGTAAACAGTGAAGTGAAGACTGCAGATGATATAAAATTACTCAAGATAGTAAAATCCAAAGTAGACTATGAAAAGATACAAGGGGATCTCACAAAACTGGGTGACTAGGCAACAGAATGGCAGATGAAAAGCAGTGCTGATAAGTGCAAAGTAATGCACATTGGAAAACATAACCCCAACTATGCATACAAAATGATGGGGTCTAAATTATCTGTTAACCTTCAAGAAAAAGATTTTGGAATCATCGTGGATAGTTTTCTGAAAACATCTGTTCTATGTGCAGCAGCAGTCAAACAAGCTAACAGAATGTTAGGAACAATTAGGAAAGGGATAAATAAATATCACAATGACACTATATAAATCCATGATACACCCACACCTTGAATACTGTGTGCAGTTCTGGTCAACCATCTCAAAAAAGATATATTTGAATTTGAAAAGGTTTGTTTGGCAGCCTGAGAGGGGCTTGGGGAAAGGTGGAGACAAGCGAGCGGCAGGTGGGCGGAGTGGGGGCAGGAAGAGGCAGGGCGAGGTCAGGGCCTTGGGGGGGGGCGGAGTGAGGGGGGCCTCAGGGGAGGGAAGAGGCAGAGTGAAGGTGGAGCCTTTGGGGAAGGGGTAGAGTGGGGGCAGGGCCTCGGGGCCGAGCGAGGGTGGGGCACCCCTGGGGAAAAATAAAAGTCGGTGCCTATGTGGTCAGGGATGCAACCCCAGGCTCTGGGTTTCCCTAGGCCTCTGACTGCCAGATGCTGGGACGGGATGACAGGGAATGGATCACTCAATGATTGCCATGTTCTGTTCATTCCCTCTGAAGCATCTGCATTGGCCACTGTCAGAAGACAGGATTCTGGGCTAAATGGACCATTGGTCGGACCCAATACGGCCATTCTAATGTTCTTAGCATAGTGTGATTCTCAGATAGAAAGAGTTATATTAATTAATTAATTAATTAATTGTGACGTCTTCTAACTAGGTTTAGGTATCATAGAATCTTGTTAATATTTTGGGGTATTATATAAATGTTATAGTTATTTTTTATAGTTTGTTATTTTTAACGTGTTTACTAAACCTATTGCCTTTTCCCAGGAAGTTGATGTTCTGCATTATGTTAGAGCAAGTTTTCAGCTGATTCCAAAATTGTATACCAAAATGTGTGCCTGCAACTGATTGCAGCCAAAGAATTGGGCATACATCCATTCTGCATGCACAAAACTTGTGTTTATATGTAAACTTAGTGCCCAGCTGATAAGTTTTTGTGCACAAATACTGTTTATGTCACTAAAACCAGCATGCACCCAATTTTGCAGGCCCATTTGGTTGTGTGCATGAAACTGGTCATGCAAATTCACAGGTGGCAGCTAAAAAATGTCTGAAGATGTAAACAAAAATTTGCTTTGGGGCAGTACATAGTATGCGTTGCTAGTAAACACATGCTAAAGTCATTATGGATATAACTGATTTTTAATTTAAATATGCATTTAAGAGGATTTACGTATCTGTAATTTGTAATGTGTTTCTTGATATGGAAAGTAATTACATAGTAGAAATGGAATAATCTGATAAACAACAAGTATATTTCCTGTGCAAACAACAAGCCAAATCATCTCCTTTGTTATGAGGCATGGATGGGGGTCATGAGAGCCCAATTTCCTGCCAGATCTACTCAGCAGAAGTGGGGAGGTGAGGCTGAAGAGACATTGCCGATCTCCCTTTGGATGATAGTTGGGGGTGCAGTTGGCCAGCAGGTGGAGCCTGGAAATCCTACTCTAGGCAACATCTCATGTTATGAACCAATTATATCAGGAGGAACAGGAGGTTTAGTTGAGGTTCCTCTTTCTCTTTTCCTCATGAAAGTTACAGTTTAAGCAAGTAGATTTAACAGTACCAGTGATTCCCAATCTGTGTGCACTGTAACCTGTGTTTTGAGGATATGTAGTGGTATGAATGCACTTCACAAATAGGAACTATTCCTTCAGAGCTATGAGGCTGGTTGTCCTCCTACTTACACCAGTGTAATTCTGCTGACTTTAGTGAGGTTGCTCCTGATATATACTGGTGTAAAGAAGAGGAGAATCAGCCCCCATCTACCATTTGCATTTGGTAAGTTAACCATGAAGTTGTATTATATTTTCCATTGTTTCTTTTCTCTTTGTGAGGGGTTTGGGCCCTTTGGGGTGTTACTTGATATGCTGGGGTTTAACTGAGCCTCCCCTGCTCAATCAGCCTATTCTGCCAGCCTGGGTTCCCTTTACCTGGCCTTGCTGGGCTAGGCTCACAAGCCTCTTCCAGCCAAGCACACAGGCAGGGCCACATCCAGCTTCACAGAGAGACAGAGATCTGCTTTGGAAAGATTCAGCCTTAGGGGCTCTCCTCAACACTCTGGTGCCCACTTCCTTTAAGGGGTACAAAGCCAAAGGTTTTATGAAATTCTCCCCCTCCCTCAATGTGGAGGGAGATGTGCACAACTTCTTGCCTCCCCCTCCAGTTAGAAATTACATAAACTGGGTTATATTATAAACAAGCAATAAGTTTATTAACTACAAAAGGTGAATTTTAAGTGAATATAAGAGATAACAGACAGAACAAAGCAGATTACTGACCAAATAAAGCAAAATACGCAAGCTAAGCTCAATATACTTAAGAAACAGGTTACAAAATGTAAATTCTCACCCTAAATGTTATTTTAGGCGGGTTGAAAAGTTTCTGTGGTTCAGAGTTCCAGTTATTTTCCTTTTCAGACTGGACCCCTGTCTCAGTCTGGACTCCCCACTTGCCTTCCCTTCAGGTGGCTTTAGCAGTCTTTCTTCTTGGGCAGACAGGCCATGGAGAAGAGGAGTCCCATTTGCCTTCCTCCCCACCCTTAAATAGGATTTACATAAGGTGGGAATCCTTTGTTTCCCAAACTTGACCCCCACTTCCATTACAGTGGAAAGTTACAAAAAATCCCAGGAAATGTTCAGTGTCAGGTGCCAAGACCACATGACTCTGTCGTATCACAGTGTCCATGAGTTAGTGGCAGTATGGAGGGTCCGCAGGAAGGCCAAGCCTTTTCACAGTCCATTGTCCTTGCTGATGGGTCATCAGCCCTGTCTGGCTTTTCCATTGTTGTACCTGAAGTGTTAGCAGTGTTAGCAAAGTAGCATAGTTGAAATACAGATACATAGTCAATATTCCTAACTTCAGATACAGAAATGATACAGGCATACAAATTGGATAATCACGTTCAGTAAATTATAACCTTTCCAATGATATCTTACAAGACCCATCTTACATAAAGTACATCTCAGTTATGTCATTCATATCATAAGCATATTTTCATAAAGAATATGGAGTGAAACATCACAGTCTTGCTTTGTCATCTAGATGCAAAATTGAATGCAACAGAGTGAGTTACATGCACTGACATGGCAGCATCATTTGGTGGATGGATGGCAACTGAGGGACAACTGAATTCAGTATTGCCAAACCCAACAGCTCAATAATCATGAGTTAGGCCCCTCAGAATCATGAGATTGGCTCAAAAGTTGTGCGAGTTTAAAAAAAAATAATGGTGGGTTCTTTTTATTTGCCTTTAGGGTTCAGTTGGGTCATGTTCTCAAGCTGTTCTCTGCAACCACAACTTAATTACTTTTCAAGTGAAAGCTGAGATTCCCATGTAATTGCATGAATCTGAGAGCTGGATCTTTAAAAAGGCACCAAATATAATAGACGCATGATCAAATCACACGAATAGGCCATGCTGTGAATTCTAATTATGGTGCTGTTAACGATTGGTTGAATGACCTTGAGTAGGATACTTAGCCTTTCTGTGATTCATCTTCCCTATCTGGAAAATTAGGGACTATAACTCTTATTGGATTACAGAGGTGTGGTGAGGATTAATTAGCTCAAGTTTGCAAAGTACTTTGAACACATAATGATATACACACACGCCAAATACTATTATTAAATGTTGCACATTGTCATATTTTTCAGCTATCCTCTGATCCTACTTTCCCCGCTGGAGGAGGAGTAGGTAAACAACATGAAGCAAAACTTGGCATCATCAGTTAGATTTATTTTGCTGCTTTTTCTGAACATAGAGTGTTTGAATGGTAAGTAGAAAACTATACAGCACATTATTTTCCTGAAAGCAGTTTGTTTAGAAAATTCTGAAGATAAATCCTGGCTATCCTGATCCTCATTGGAACCTATACAACTTCAAATGACCAATTCTCTTAAGAACTCCTGTACAGAGATTTTGAAAATGGCTTGATTTACTCTTGTGAAAGTTTTAGGGTCAGTAAGTGATAACTTAGGATATGTCTACACAGCAAAGAAAAACCTGTGGTTGGCCCATGCCAGCTGCTTTGGGCTCGGGCTGTGCAGGTGTTTCACATTGCTGTGTAGACTTCCAGGCTCGGGGTGGAGCCCGAGCTCTGGGACCCTCCCACCTTGCAGAGTCCTAGAGCCCAGGGTGTCTAGTTGCTGAGTAGACATACCCTTAGAGATAGTATTGACAGACACCTGTCCCTTCCCCTTCATTCTTCTTAGGACTTGTCACCATGAAAATGTGAATAGCAGCATTAATGAAAAAGTGGCATGAACTTTACTAAAGTAATAAATAAGCTTAGAAGGAGAAGGCACGTGTATGCAAATTTGAATACACTTTTTTCTTAGAGATTATTGACCAATGTGTTCTTTATTTTAACAAGACATGTTTTTAAATACTATTGGATTCTATGTACTAGTAATTCACACATTCAGGTTTGCCTTTACACAGTGTACTGTATCCAATCCCTGGAATCTATCATCTCCTTATACCTCACCGTCAGTACTACCTAAATGTGTAATGTATGATATTTGTAAAGCTTATTAACTAGGTTGATTTATGCACTTCCCCAGAGAAATCACCTCCTGGAAAACCTGAGGTTTTGAAGTGTCGTTCTCCAGAAATGGAAACCTTTACTTGCTGGTGGAAGCCTGGCTCAGATAGTGGACTTCCTACCAACTACACTCTGCTCTACAACAAGGAAGGGTGAGAAGCTGTGGATAATTATTCTGTAGATTATTACTTTGCTTCATATATATTTACAGACCCCAAACTCTCACTTGTCTTTAAATTGCAGGTAATTATCAGATGACGAAGGTGTTGTGACAGAATAGGGGAATATGTCCATGTCGATTTGTGGATTTCGTTTTTGTTTTATGAATACTTGTATTTCAAACTCTGTTTTGAATGTAATCTTTAGCATGGCTTTGAGTGTTCCTTTTGGTAGCTGGAACTTGACCATTAGTGGGGAACCTGTATTTGGAAAGTTGTTACAAACCCATCAAGGGCCATCAACATTGAATAGCTCTACCCTGGAGAAACAATGAGGTTGCTTCAGTTGTGTCATTGACTTTGAATGAACTCTCTACACATAAATCTGTCTGTGGGGAGAGGGCTGACATTCCCCTGGTCTACGCACATGTCTGGGAGAGCTGTAGTTAGTCCACCTGACCAAAGAGAGACAGAATCCGTTTTTTAAAAGGGCGTTTCTCTAAGCAAAGGGAGTAATTTCATTGCCAGGAACAGAAGACAGCCAGTGGGAGTGCCTTCTCTAAAGGACTTGGACCAAACCCAGGGACTCACAAAAGGGGATGAAATGAGGAGTTTGTTTTCCATAGATCTGTGTGTGCATGTGTAAGAATTCCTTTGCTTTACTGCCACATTGTCCAGCGCTTAATTTGCAATGAAAGAGGTGCTGAGGCTCAAGCAACTAGGTGCCAGGGCTCAAGGAATTTTTGTTACTTTCATAACTGATGTGGCCAAGCCCAGAGCTGCCAGGGCTATGAACTGCCAAGCCCAGAGCTGCCAGGGCTATGAACTGCCAAACCTAGAAGTGCCGGGGCTCAGCCCTGACAAGCCCTGGCACAAATTAAGCACTGACATTGTCCCTGAGAGGGTGAACTTGAAACCAGAGCTCCCACAGCCAGGTGGTCTCTGAGGGGAACATGTCTAAATAACTGGGGGGCTCAGGCACCGGTTCCAGGTTCTAGGCAGCTGGACTGCAGGGTCCTACTCTCCAAGAAGGGTGTCAGACATTGGGTCTGCAACAGGGAATGCACCTGAGACCCAGAGTTAGGAACAGTGTCCAGTCACTACCCAGAGAACTTAGCACCACATGGGATTCAATGGGTTGGATCCCGTCACGTAGACAGTGTTGTCCATTCCAAGAGCAGGACTGGTCCAGGTTGTAACAGGTATTATTTAAGAACTATGTAAAAGTGAGGTTTATTTTAAGCATGAATTAGACATCTGTGCTTGTGAAAATAAAAGCACGAGATGTGCAAATGCATGTTCCCTATGTGCAAGAGGAGCTGTAGTCACTCCCAAGTCACTACTGATGTTGGTAACTTCACTGAAAGCAGAATCTTTTCTGATTAATAAAGACAGAATCTGGAGTTAGTTTACATAAAGAGAATGTGTTCTAAATTCACATTTCTGTCATTTACATTTCGCTTCAGTGGCTCAGTATATTCATGCTGTCTGTCAGGTCTCCATTTAAGGGTTCTTTCTTTGGACATACTTGTGTGAAGATCCTAAATTACTTGTACAGGTGGGGGAATGAGATTGACCAGTAATAATAGTAATGGACAAGTGACTGTGTCACAGAAACCACCATCTCAGTTGTCACTGAATGGTAGACATATTGGTAGTCTTTGCAGAGAGACCATGGAGGCAGTTTGACAGAGTGTGAGAGTAATTGCTTTCACTGCTATTCCCCATGTTGTACCTGATCTGTACATAAAAAGTGGGCTTCATTCTCTGGGGCTCTCAATCCTTCACCACTTTCACAAGCACTAAAATTCACTCTTAGAATATGGAATGAAGGTCATGCTCTTTTTTGCTTTTACACACATCTCTAAGACACTTTTGATTATATACTGACTAAGGGCCCAACACTGATCGGTGCTTATGTAAGACCATGGGGAACACAAGAACCCTCCCCAGCTACTGCGTGAGGGCAGATCTCAGTCCTTCCTTGTGAGCAGCAGGAACTGGTTCCCAACTGGATGGGGTGGGGAGGTTACAGGGCCATAGCCCTGCTCCTTCCCATCATTGGTCCATGCAGCAAGGCAGCACACCAGGGGAACCAATATGCCCCATACCTAAGGATGATGCAGAGTGCACTGCTGTGGGAGAGATTTGCCTCCTGGGTCATCATCTCAACCAGTGTTCCTCTAGGCATTGGTGCAGCTTTCTATGGCCTCTTGCACCAGGCTGTATGTCAGTCACACAATCTAGCACTAAATGAATGCAAAATAATGCTATTGCCAAAAGCACCTATAAGAAATAGGAGAGTTATGTATAATGAACTGATAAATTTTTATTTTAATGAGATTATAACATTCAAAATTTGACAAGGCATCTTCTTGTCTGCAGGCAGAACTGACCTGATTAAAGTAATAAAAAATTCTCCTCTATCATAATGATAAGTAATGAGACATTCAGGTGGAAATATGTAAAAAAAATATTTGACAACATGCTGTCTTCAAACCAGGGGTGAAAGTAACTTAAAGGACTTACCGGTACGCCGGAGTCCTGAGCAGGGGCGTGGCCTCAACCGGAAGAAGCGTGGCCTCAACCGGAAGAGGTGAGGCCTTTAAATCAAATCCTCTGGCTGCAGCTGGGAGCCCTGGGGCCTTTAAATCAACCCCGAGCTACCAGCTGCAGAGGCGGCTCAGAGCCCCGGGGCTCAGGGGCGATTTAAAGGGCCCGGGGCTCTGGCCACCGCTACCGCAGTGGAGCTCCGGGCCCTTTAAATCGCCAACGGAGCCCTCCCGCCACTACCCCGGGGCTCCGGCAGCGGGGCTTGGGAGGCGATTTAAAGGGCCCTGGGCTCTGGCCGCTTCAGGGAGTCCCAGGCCCTTTAAATCGCGAGCCTGGGGAAGCCAGTCCGGTCTGGCATGGCGTACCGGCTCTTGCTGGTACGCCGGACCGGACCGGCTTACTTTCACCTCTGCTTCAAACCAAGTGACTGTCTTTGATTTGCCTCTAACTTCTTGTACTTAAACATTTTAGAACTGTTTTGGTGTTCTCTATAATATTCTGTTTTATGGCTGCATGTCAGGCAAACCATCTCCTCCTCCATTTTAATAGCATACATTTAGTTATGACCTATATAATTACTAGTTCTAAAAGAACAGAGGACAAGTTCTAGCCCTGCGTAGTTCTAGTAAAGATAGCTCCAGTTCAGCAAAGCAGTTACATTAATGGGACTTGAGCATGTACTTAAGTGCTGTGCTGTGACAGGAGTACATACATGCTTAAAGTTAAGTGTCTGTTCAAATGTTTTGCTGAACTGTGGCCACTATTAGTAAATCAGACGCTTTACTTAATTTCCTGATGACTGATCATTTTTCATTTTTTAATTTCAGAAAAGAACAAATTTATGAATGTCCAGATTACAGAACTGCAGGTCCCAATTCCTGTTACTTTGACAAAAAGCACACCAATCTCTGGACATCTTATAACATTTCTGTAAAGGCAACTAATGAGGTGGGAAGTAACATCTCTAACCCTCATTATGTGGACGTGACTTCCATAGGTAAGAGGGGGAAAAAACAGAAAATAAAGTGGAGATAGGCAGGACCTGGGAATCATAGAATCAGAGAAATCATAGAAAGGTAGGGTTGGAAGGGATTTTGAGAGGTCATCTAATCCATCTTTCTATGCTGAGGCAAGGCCAAGTATAGATAGACCACCCCTGACAGATGTTTGTCTAGCCTGTTCTTAAAAACCTCCAAAAATGGGGATTCCACAACCTCCTTGGTAATCTGTTCAAGTTCTCAACGATCCTTAGAAAGTTTTTTTCCTAATATCCATCCTAAATTTCCCTTGCGGCAAACTAAGCCAATTACTTCTTGTCCTACCCTCGGTGGACACAGAGAACCGTCTTCTTTATAACAATCTTTTACATATTTGAAGATTGCTATCATGTCCCACTTAAACCTTCTTGTCACTAGACTAAACGTGCCTGTTTCTTTCAACTTTTCCTCATAGGACATGTTTTCTAAAGCTCCTATCAATTTTGTTGCTTTTCGCTGGACTCTCTCCAGTTTGTTTGTATCCTTCTTAAAGTGTGGTGCCCAAAATTGGACACAGTACTCCAGCTGAGGCCCCACCAGCGCTGAGTAGAATGGCACAATTTCCTCCCATGACTTACATACAACACTTCTGTTAATACACACCAGAATGCTATTTGTCTTTTTCGCAACTGCATCACACTGTTGGCTCATAGTCAGTGTGCAATCCACTATAACCACCAGATCCTTTTCTGAAGTACAGCTGCTTAGCTAGTTATTCCCCATTATGTGCATTTGATTTTTTCCTTCTTAAATACAGTACTTAACACTTAAAGTTCAGAACTATGCCATCTTGTTTCTGAAACTTTATCCTGAAACTGCTGATTGTGAAACGTCTTAATTTGATGGTGAGGGAGCCTTGTAAGAATGGCATTGATCAGCAGATCATGTGCATTCATTTTAAATATGTATGTGTCTGAAAACCGTATTATGTGTGTATTATTTATAAATAAATAAACCTTATTAATTTTGACTGATAAATTGGCACCAGGTTTAATTAAAATTAGCTCATGTTTTCCCAATGGTTTGCTGACAGTTAATGCAATTCCATAACAATTCAGATTCTAAATATATCAGGCTAGGTTATTTTATCTCAGTGTCTTCCTGATCAAATTTTGCTCCATTTACAAATGTAAAGATATTTTTCTAGCTGCTAGCCCCGAAAACTCAGTCAGGATTTTGAAAGCTAAATCAGGTTCTTCCTGACTTGTGTTTCATAACTAGTACTATGTCTCTGTGGGGTAAATGTTTCTGTTAGTTACTGTATTAAAGGTATGATATGCAAGAGGGCTGAATATTTTTTTTTTAGTCCCAGTCACATGTCCTGGCTCAAAGTTACAAAGATCAATGTCTCTTTCACAACACAGGAATTATTGCCCACTGTTGCCATGAGGTAACCCTAGGCACCTTCTTCTGAAACATACTAGCGAGGGATAGACCTTACTTGTATTCTAGGTACAGAGGTTCCTGGTGGCTCCTTAAGCCCTGCCAGAAGTGTTACTAGTACAGTATTTTGAATTAGACCCATATTAGAAAATTGCGAGCCCTGCTCTTTAGTTTATTTTACACTCATACCTTAAATATTACATTCAAAGCGGTAGGGGCTCCGACCCACACTCCTAACATCATCCTGCTTTCAGTGTGTTACCGAATGTACATATTATATTGCTATAAAGATACTCAGTCTATTATCAGGCCAGATGGTTTCATTCTATGAAAACATGTATAGTTTTATGTAAGTATGCGTTTCTGTAGCCTGACAAATTCAGCAGAAAGTGTAAGAGGAACATGAGCAATACTGTGGCAAGTCAACAGCCAGTTCAAACATATTCAAATAGAGAGAAAGAAAGCCAGAGAGCTACTGGACTATTCCAAACCCCTGTTGTCTTTTTGATTGGCTTTTCTTATTTAATGTAAATTGACGCATCCTGAAGCAAATAAGTTAAAATACTAGATGATAATAGGAGGCTTCTTTGGTGAGAGAAACTAAAAGTTTCAGTGTTTGATCTTTCATTTGTACAGTTCAGCCAGATCCTCCTGTAAACCTGTCTCTGCAAGTAATACAATCAGCTGGGATATTGTATCTTTGGACAAAGTGGTCCCCACCTCCATTGGTTGATGTCAGATCTGGTTGGCTTATACTTCATTATGAATTACGACTAAAGTCTGAAGAAAGGGAAGAGTGGGAGGTAAGGAAATGGCAAACTTTCATAGTGGATGTTCCCTTTTCTCTAGTTCATATATCTGAACTTTATATCTTGATATTATATACACTGTGGTGTCTGACCAGGGTCAGGGTAACCAAGTAAGGCTATCCAAATATGACCATTAAAAAGAGGAGAGTATTTCTGTGGTTTGGAGGGAGAGAAAGTAAGAATTCCAGATATGTACATTGTTGTCCTAAGAACTACATACAAGAGAGAGAAACTGACTACAAGACTGAGAGTACATGTGTTCCTTACATCATGGAGTCAGATTTGGTGAAAAGCTGGCTCAGTGGGCAGCAGGGCTATATTTCCCTTGCTCTGACATCTGACGTGGAGTTGCTAATATTGGAATGAGTGAAAACTATACTGGTCCTCAGAAATCTAAAATAAGCCATATGTTCTAGACTCCTGAAGAAATCTTGGTCTCATTGAAGGGAGATTTGCCATTGACTTCCATGGGTCAGGATTTCACCCTTACTTCTTTGTAGTGCCCATTCTTTAAAGTCTGTGGGTGAAATCCTGCTCCCACTGAAGTCAATGGCAAAACTCACATTGACTTTAATAAGCAACAGAGAGTCCTGTGGCACCTTTAAGACTAACAGATGTATTGGAGCATAAGCTTTCGTGGGTGAATACCCACTTGCGTCTGACGAAGTGGGTATTCACCCACGAAAGCTTATGCTCCAATATATCTGTTAGTCTTAAAGGTGCCACAGGACTCTCTGTTGCTTTTTACAGATCCAGACTAACACGGCTACCCCTCTGATTATTGACTTTAATGAAACCAGGATTTCACTTCATGATTTGTATAGAAAAATGCCCCAGTTCCTTATGGTTTCTATATTTTTGATTCCTCTCCAGACTATTTTTGTTGGACAGCAAGCACATTATAAGGTGTTTAAATTACATCCTGGATTGAAATACATTGTACAGGTTCACTGCATGCTAGACCATGGAGAATGGAGTGAATGGAGCTCAGAAAGTTACATTCAGATCCCCAATGGTGAGTGGCCAACAATCCTTCTGTTAATTTCCTTTTAAAATCTCAGTGACTCCAGTGTTTGTGAAATGTTCCCATGTAGCAGCCCTGAATACTGATGTCCTCTATACACAGGAAATGTACAGTACAAGAGAGAGCAGCAGTGCAACCCTGATTATATCCAGGTATGACACGGTTGTTCAGTCTTCCTGGTCCATTAGTCCTTGGCCTCATTGTTGAGACTGACAACTACAGGTGCTATTTAATGACATTGTGATGGCAGGCTTTGGACAATTGTTAACTGGGAACTGGACTGAAATCATCAGCTCATTTCAGACAGGGCACGAAACTGCATTCACCATAATATGGTAACAATTTTTTACCAACCTGGTGTGGGTTTTAGTTGGTGGCCTAAATATGATAGACCTCAGATCTCATTACCAAACGCCTTAGCCATGCTGTTGCTGTTACTCACCTCTGCTGTTTTATTAATTATATTTTTCATGTCTTGACATGGAGAGCGTTGGCAATTATTAGAATTTTCACATGTGACTAAGGAGCTTAAGTCCTATTTTCAGAACTGACTTTTAGGCACTTTGGAGCATTGAAAATTAAAGGTCCCAATCTCAAGAATTGAAAAACAAAGATTCTCAATAGCTTGAAACCATTATTCACCTCACATGCACAATCACAACAGCCTTACTTAGTGCAGTGTTTCAATCAGCATCATGCTACTTGATGTGTTAACCTTTGTCCTGCTGTAAGTTTTTTGTTTGAGTCTCTAATAACATCAGTGAGACACCAAACAGGTCACAATAAATCTTCTTTGGCTGTGATCAGACAAGTAGCTTAGGTCTCTAAGTACCATGTATGAGGTCACTAAGCAAGGAACACATAAGTGCTTCCTTTTTCTTATCCCTTAAAGGCAACTCAGCCTGGTCTGGGGCTGCAGGAGAGAAGGGACAACACTGGCGAGAAGACACACACGGGCAAACACTTGGAAGGAAAATGCAGCTTCATCAGCTAGACTTCTTTTGCTGATTTGTTTTTTGTTTTTCTTAACAGAGTTTTGGGATGATGCGTAGAGAACTAAAGTGTCCTTTTTAAAAGTGGTTTATATAGAATAATCTGAAGATAGACAGACATATCTAGAGTGTATCTACCTTAGGAAATCGTATGTTCCCATTACCACAGTATCTGAGCCCCTCACAAACTTTAATGTATTTATCCTCACAACATCCCTGTGAGGGAGGGCAGTGCTGTTATCCCCATTTTTACGTACAGGGAACTGAGGCACAGAGTGACTAAGTGACTTGCCCAAAGTCACACACCAAGTCCCTGCGCCACACAGACTTCAACCCAGATTTCACAAGGCCTAGTCTAGTGTGCTAACCACTGGACCTTCCTTCCTTCTCTACTGATGTAGAAGTGAAAACATGTTTTTTCTTGTACAGTAAATATACCTATGTCTGACTGTCAATAATTTATAAATTCAGGATTGATATTATTCAGTGTACTGTATAACAGTTAAGTTTATTAACTAGATACTTTATGCATTTCTACAGGGCAGCCCCCTGGGAAGCCTGAGCTACTGCGGTGTCGTTCTCCAGAAAAGGAAACTTTTACTTGCTGGTGGAAGCCCGGCTCAGATGGAGGACTTCCTACCAACTACACTCTGCTCTACAGCAAGGAGGGGTAAGAAGCTGGGGATCGTTATTCTGTGGCTTATTATTTTATCTTATGTACGTTTACAGAATCTGAGTTCTCATTTGTTCTTAAATTGTAGTTAATTATCAGGGGAGTAAAAAGTAATTTAAGATTTTTGTAAAAATGAATTGTATTAGGAAGCAGCAGTAGCAACTTCATAATTGAGATTGCAGCAGGGTTTCTGTTTAAAGCCACTCTTTCAAAATGCACTGAAATATTCTATGCAGTGTTGTTGTAGCCATGTTGGTCCCAGAATATTAGAGAGACAAGGTGGGTGATGTAATACCTTTTATTGGACCAACTTCTGTTGGTGAGAGAGACAAGAAGAGCTCTGTGTAAGCTCAAAAGCTTCTCTCTCTCACCAACAGAAATTGGTCCAATAAAAGATAATACCTCATCCACCTTGTCTGTCTGGGATATTCTGACAGTCTTCGCCATATTGCCTTGAAAACTGCTATGCCACTATAAGGCCCGGGCTACAGTTTGTGGTACAAATTTGGGGTCCTTTGGCCAAGGGGCTCCTGAGACACAAGGCCACCCAAAATTACCTGTTTTTAAAATTACCATCTTTATATCAAGCCTTTCGCACAGAGATCCATAGAAAATGGTAGGGTAGAGCTACACAAAATGTGATCATGGTAAGGGCATTCCAGAGATACAAGTGTCTGGTACCAGAGTCAATCTCCAAAAAAGTTATTCAATGTATTTGTTTAGTTCTGAGGAGCGAGCTACTTTTGGCTTGTCCCAGCACTGCTCATGCTTGAGCTATGAGCTAACTTAATGTTAGATACTTTATGCATTAATAGAAGTGTGTAGTTGTCTGCTGAGAGCAGGCTCATTCAGGAAGTGTGCAGACACCAGTTCAAACGGTGAGAGACAAAGCGTGGAGCCCACATGCTCATCTTCCTGCTTCTTAGAGGAAACGAGCACACTTCCTGCAGTCAAGGACCTCCTCCCCTACCCCTAATTAGGGTATGTCTACACTAGAGCTGGAAGGTGTAAATTCCAACTTAAGGAGACATACTCATGCGAGCTCTGATCAAGCTAGCGCACTAAAAATAGAAGTGCATCCATGGTGGAGGAGCTAGTTGCCACAAGTATGATCCCATCAATACTTTAAGTACGTATGTGGGGCAGCTAGCTCCTCCCACTGCTTGTGCTGCTGTGACTACACTTCTATTTTTAGCACACTAGTGTTACAACCCAATGGCAATAAAAAAAAACTTAGCAATCCTCTCCATGCCGGTAAAATCCTCGGTGCATACACCCTCAGCCGTAGCATAACTGCACATAAAAAAAAACATAGGGTTTCTCGCTCTGCCCCTGGGAGGGGTTTTTGCATGGGGTGTATAAACCCTCGGTGGTAAAGGCCAAGTAATACAAAAAAAGGCTTAGCGTCCCTCCCTCTGGCCGGCTTGGGCAGCATAAATTCTTAAGTAACTAAAAAAATTGTAAAAGCAATACCAACAAATTGTAACAACATGTTTAAAAAACAAAAGGGTTCAACTGCGGACGCGGGTGTCCCGCAGTCGTGGACAACGGCAGCGTTCATGGTAGGGTCAGGGCTGAACGCACGGGCAATAGGCAGCGCGAACACGAAAGTCCCGCTGCCCGGCCCACTGGTGTCACAAAAGGTTGGTGGTCCTAATGCCTGAGCTACAAAAGGGGCAACAAAACGCCGGTTGCCTCTTTCACAGGGGGGTGAGGACCTCTCCCGGCTGGAGAGGGCTCTCACCAAGGTAAAATACAATCCCTGGGGTTCCGTCGCAAAGCTTCAAAAAATTTATTAAGCCTGTATGCCAAGTATAAAAAACAAAAGGGTAAAAACCTAGGGGCAGCTGTAAAATTAATATAAACTGCAGCAGCCATGTGATATCAAACGTTGTCAAAACAAAAAAAAAAGCAGCGTGCACCCAACAACTAGTAAAAATTAAGCAATTAAAAGCGCAAATTACTAACCAGGCAGCAACCCAAGCCTATGCCCAAAACAAGTTGCAGGCCTTAAAACAAAACTTCCAGGGAAAAAAAGCAAAACGCACCCGCCTAAAAGCACTGGCTAAGCAAGTACCGGTCCTTCAAAAACTCGTCAAAAATTTAACCATCCGTGCTCAGCATACACCGCAACAGCAGTGTGTCTGCCATAAAAAAAAAAATTAAACAAAACGCCACTTGGCCGTGCGTTCTGTCCAGGTGGCAAGCCTCACGAAAAATAACTCGGGTAGCCCTTGTAAGTAATATTGTTTAAAAAAAAAAAAAAGGTGGGGGCCAGTTAAAAAGCCCACCCTCCTTGGTAAATTGGTAATAAAGCAAAGCCTGTGCCCATAAAAAAAAAATACAGCAAAAAAGCAAAATCGGGCCCAAACGAGCAGGCAGGCAACAAATAAAAAAAAGTAAACAACGGGTTAAAAGCCCTAAGGGCATAGTGGCAAAAGTAAAAAAAGCAGTAAATATAGGCATAAAAATTTCAAATCCCCCAAACAATACTTAAAATAGTAAAATCTAAGTTAATAAAGGTATCGTGTTAAAAAATAAGTAATTTTAAAAAAATTAATAAAAAGTTAACTCTATAAATGCTTTAAAAAACTAAACAATTAAAGGTTGTAAAAATGTTCAAAAAAAATTCTTGGTTTGTTTGCACCCATTCTAAAAAAAAATGGGTCCTTTTCCAAAAAAAAGTCTGTAAATAAGCCAGGCAAAAAAACAATCTAATTTAAATCATTAAACTATAAACAATTTAATTAAATTTGCTAAAAAAACGTACGGGGTGTCTATTAAAACTGTCCCCAAATGTATATAAATGTAATCTATGTACAGCTATATAAAAATTAAAGCAGTGTAAGAGGTGTTAAAAAAAATAAAATAAATTGGTTTTGTTTTTAAATAATAGCACTAAAATCCATTTAAATCTTTCATTCAAAGTTGCAAAACCAAAAAATGTTTTTGGCCAAACACAAATAACTAAAGTGTTGTTTGGCTTTGGTATTTAACATTTAACCCTTAAGGGGTAACTCAATGCTTTACAAAATTTAAAATGACAAAGAGTCCTGTGGCACCTTATAGACCAGGGGTCGGCAACCTTTCAGAAGTGGTGTGCTGAGTCTTCATTTATTCAGTCTAATTTAAGGTTTCGCGTGCCAGTAATACATTTTAACGTTTTTAGAAGGTCTCTTTCTATAAGTCTATAATATATAACTAAACTATTGTTGTATGTAAAGTAAATAAGGGTTTTAAAATGTTTAAGAAGCTTCATTTAAAATTAATTTAAAATGCAGAGCCCCCCGGACCGGTGGTCAGGACCCAGGCAGTGTGAGTGCCACTGAAAATCAGCTCGCGTGCCGCCTTCGGCACATGTGCCATAGGTTGCCTACCCCTGTTATAGACTAACAGACGTATCTTTGTTGCTCTTTACAGATCCAGACTAACACGGCTACCCCTCTGAAAATTTAAAATGTTTTTAAATAAAAACCAAAGTCATGGCTGCTGCAGCAGGGCAGTCAAAGCCAAAAAAATAAAAAAAAATTCTAAGTGTGGTTTTTTTGGTAACAAAATGGCAAATAAAAGCTGTAGTAAACAAAACAAAAAACAGTGCCCTACACTAAGCTTTAAAATAGCTCTTTGTAATCAAACTGTCACTTTGCTAAAGGTACATAAAAATTCTGTAAGCACAAAAAAAACAATTATAATATAATATATGGAGATATACCTATCTCATAGAACTGGAAGGGACCCTGAAAGGTCATCAAGGCCAGCCCCCTGCTTTCACTAGCAGGACCAAGTACCGATTTTGCCCCAAATCCCTAAGTGGCCCCCTCAAGGATTGAACTCACAACCCTGGGTTTAGCAGGCCACTGCTCAAACCATTGAGCTATTCCTCCCCCCCCCCCCATTACACCTTATATAAAAATTAATATGGCTAATGTTATAAAAATTAAATTATAAAAAATATGCATTTTCCCCAAAACATGTGCAGTGTATATTATAAAAGGGGTAAAAAAAATGCAAAAACATACCATACTACTTAATTAAAATCCTATTAGGGCTCTAAAAAAAGCCACAATAGGTTGTGTTTTCTTTTTCAAATCGCTGTGTCTTTTAAAAGCAAAAATTTAAAGTTAAAAGTAATCAAAACTCTGGTAAAAGTTAATTGTATCCCTTTTAAAACAAAGTCTCTAAGCTGCTAATGGCTTTAAATCCAAAAGCAAGCCAAAAAGCGTCTGTATTAATGCAAATTACCTAACTAATAAAGGTAAAAGCCATTAAAACCTGGCCTGCCTATAAACAAACACAAAAAAATATGGGGGTAATTCCTCTGTAATGCCTGCAATCAGCAAGGGTATTTGTAATATATATATATATTTTAAGCAATAATCTGACACCCCCAAAGGGGTAAAAATATGGTTGGGTTTGGGGTTTTTTTTTGGTCTTTCAAAAAAAAACAAAAAAAGCTAATACCAGCTAAAAAGCAACCCAAAATACCATAAATCTGCTGTCACAATAAAAATTGTGTTTTGTGTTCTATGTTTTGTCTTGTGTTGTTTGTCTTGTTGCTAGCACTGTTGTGTATCAAATGCTGCAAAAAACATCCTCAGGTAGCAAACACCATATTAAAAAAAAATTGGTTTTAAAGCAAAAATTATAAATACTATAAACCTAAAGATAATGAAAAATAAATTAAGCTCTCTGTCCCAGCTACAAAACAGCCTAATACAAAAACAAATAAAAATAAAAAATCATACTGCTATTGCACATAAAATGTACTAAAAGGCAAATACTTGCTTTGTCCACCTTAAAACACAAAATGTTTTGGGTAATATTAAAAAACACTAGGATTTTAATACACTTGCTAAAGCAAAAAAAAATCACTGTTTAATACTTATCAGTACAAATAAATGCAGTATGTTTCTAGCATAATAAGGCCAAAACTTTTAATTAAAATTTTTTTTATCAAAATTGCACACCAACAGGCTCTAAAAGCAAAAATATTAAAAGTTAGCCCACTCCCCATATTGCACATAAAATCCTTCTGGCTACCCCAAACCTCCCCTAAATCCAATAAAAACAAACCCTGTTCCTCCTATGGTGGCCTAAAGCAAAATAAAAAGCCCTTTAACAAGTAATAGCAATCCCTAATCCCTAAACGCAATATTGTTGTTGTAACCTCCTAAACCAGGCAAACAACATCCACAACAAAAACTAAAAAGGGCTGTAACAAAATAACTAATAATTTAAATGGTTTTCACATGTGCCTCAATTTCCCCAAATAGGTGCATTTATGTTGTCTCTTTTCTTTCCCTTTGGCTTTGTTAACAAAACCGGGAGTAATAGCAAAAGCCCCAAAACACCCCAAACAAAAGTGGTAAAACCGTTCTTGCTGCCTCAGGCCTGCAAAATCCTTCATTGCAATATAATCCTCCTCCGCTTAGCCCCCAGTCTTCAAAAAATGGTCCTAAAAAAGCACCTCCATGTCTCCCCCCCACCACCAGCGGTGGTGGCAAATTTTACCAGCCACCAAATAAAAGGCAGCCACTCAATGCTAAATCCTCCTTAATGCCACTTTAAAAGTTTTAAACATTTATTTGCCTCTAAAACGCTTCCAAGTCCCAGCCTTCCTTCCCAATTGTACCGGTGGGGGGAGGGGGTCACCCTCCAACTTGCCCTCCTTACCCAAATATTGTCCCCCCAAAAAAGGCAAACCCTAGTAAGCTCCTTGTGGAATGGGGCTAATTCGGCAGTCAATATTTAAAATATTCAGCAGCGGGCCATAAAAAACAAGCGGTTAAAACAATTTTAAAAGGCCATGGGGCTGGTCACAAGTGCAAATCTCACCCACCTTACAGTGGCCACCTCCACCCTCAAACATACTGCCAAATTGGCCCTCCACATGCAAAACACCTTGCAAAAATTAATTAAAACCATAATTAAGGCCAAAAACCAACTAGCTTAAAATTCTGTGTGCTCCCAAATCCAACAATATTTAACCCAGCAAATTCGTAGCATCCAAAAAAAATGTGCTCCATAAAGCCTGGCCCAAAAAAAATCCATTCCTACTCAAAAATTCCCCCAAAACAATAGCCTTTTCACTACTCCTAAAAACTCACTAATTAAAAGTGCACAGGCACAGCCTGCTTTTTCATGGCCTTTGGCCCCATAAAAAAAGGGTGGGCCCCCTGCTATAAAAATCCAACCAGGCCTTTAAAAAAGCTGCCTCTAAAACAGTAGTCCATCGCAATGTGTAAAAGGTGGTTCCCCCAATAACACAGCTAAGTGGTATGTGCTAACTACAGCCCCCAACTATCAGCACATATAAATTGAAACGGGCAACACCTGGCAACTATAACCTATAAAACCCCCTCAAATAATGTGTAAAAAAGGGCAATGCCAAGCCTCTTTTACAAGGTGAGTCAACACATCTGCTAAAAAGGAAAAGCATCAAAATATGCCCCCACTAAGGCACATCTGTTTACCAATACCTCAGCGTGTGTTTAAAAAAACCACCAACCCCAAAGTGCCTCTCAACTTGCTGTTACAATCTAAAACGCAAAATTTTTTAGTGCATTGGCCCGCTGTTATTCAAAGTATTGTTAATGTTTCTAACTATGTTGTGTTTAATTTTTCATAAATCACACCCAACGTTCTCCTGCCATTAACGCACACCCAAAAACAACTAACCATGTTCCAAACAAATGCCTCCTCCTTTACTGTGTTGCAGCACGTTTAATCTAAAAAAACCCTGCCTTTGCCACAGCCATCCAAATGGGGCATCTATGCCAACAAAAAAATGTGTTATGCTATGTTTCTAATAAAGCCAAAAGCCACTACCGGCTAGTGCATGCAATTGTTGCCGCCCTAACAATTTTATTTGTGCTATATTGCTGTTTATGTAAAAGGCCAACGGTAACCCTAGCCACCGTGTCAGAGGGAGGGTCAAAACCTAAGTGGTGACCCCTCACAACAAAATGTTGATTCGGGGCCAAGGGGGGGGGCTGTCACAACCCAATGGCCCCCTCCCTCAGGGGGTCCCCTGAGGAGGCAAATCAGCATTGTATGTTGCTAACGCTGTTGCAGGTATTGCAAGGTATTTCGGAAAGGGTTAAAGGTGTGAGTGTAGAGTGAGAGGTTCCTTTGCAGGTTACAAAAGGCCATAAAGGAAGGAAGGAAGAAGTGAATGGGTTAACTCGACGCTCCAGCTAGGTCCAAAAATAAAACACTATCTCCAGTCCAAGGCCATGGCACACAACCAACTCTCGGCTGCCTGCCAAAAAAAACCGGGGCCTAAATTCCAACCCCAACCAGCCGTAAAAAAAAATTCAGCTAAACAAAACTGCAGGGGCTGCAAAAACTAGTAAAACAGTAAAGACCAGCAAAAAAAAACCCCGACAGTTTCACGTCCTTAAAGCTGGTGTGTTTTAAAAAAGCTTAAAAGGCCGGTTTAAACTTGTACAAAAAGCACGGGAAACAAGGTCCCTAAACAAAACGCCCCCAAAAAACCCCAAAACTTAAAACCCTCCTAAAAGCTAAAGCAAATTAAAAATTAACAGCAAACCCTAAACGGCCTGTGCACAAAACAAAACTCTCGTCTACCCTTCCCCCTCTTCTTCTTCCGTTACACCCAGGCTTGGCCAGCCTTGGGTTGTACGTGTGTAAGTATAAAAATGGATTAGGGCTCGGACACTAACACTTTTTTCCTTCCTCTAAGTAACATGGAGGCAAACCCATCACTCACCACTGTTATTTTATTAATAAAGCTTAAAATTTAGTCACTTGGTGTGCTCCTTCATCTCCTCCCCTAACAATCCTGCGGCCTCAGCCTAATCACCGAACACTTCAGGCAAATTGGTAACATAAATCTGTCACACTAGCTAGCCACAGGTACATCTCCTGGAGCTGGAATTTTCACCTTCCAGCTCTAGTGTGGTCATACCCTCAGTTTGGGAATAGTAATAAATGGATTACTGGGGACATAGAGAGAGGCACAAACTGGATTTTTCAGGGGCAGAGGGTGAAAGACACATAATAGGTTTTGGGTATGGGGGAAAGATGCACAAAACAGATGTTGAAGGTATATCAGAGATACGAAATGAATTTGGGGGGGAAATGAATGTTTGAATTATTTAGTATTTAGTAGGCTTGTTAAAAGATTATTCCAAGGCCACCTAGTACCTGGCACTTGGCAGAGGCAGGTGGCATGTAGTGGGACTCACTTTGCTGCTGTTCTGAAAGAAAACCAGCTAACCCTCTGCAGCATTTACCCAGCTGAACACTCCCACACACAGCTGATAGAACACACCCTTTGGGGGCCGTGGTGTGCAGATCATCTCAGTATCTAGGGCCTACTGCACACTCTTGAATGCTGGGGATGAATCCTGCCTTATTGCTCCCCTGAGCTGGATCAGCATTTTATTCCTTCTTCCCGTCCCCCAGAGCATGAGTGGGTGATATCCCGTCCTAAGTAAGTAGTAGTGATAGTAGCAAAATTCACGTGCTTTATTCTGTATATTTCCTGATCACTACGTTTCTTTAATTTCAGAGACAAATCAATCAATGAATGTCCAGATTACAGAACTGCAGGCCCCAATTCCTGTTACTTTGATAAAAAGCACACCTCACTTTGGGCAATCTATAATATCACCATAAAGGCAACCAATAAGATGGGAAGTAACATATCTGAGCCTCAATATGTGGATGTGACTTACATAGGTAAGACATTAAGACTTTTTTAAACAGTGGAGCGAGAGGCAAACTGATACAAAGTGCATGGGCTTTCAGATCCAGTATTCAGGACCCAGGTAATGTGTAAAAAATATATACCCATGCAATGTGGCATCTAAAGTAAAACTGCTGACAAATGCCTATAGCCTCCTGCCAGTGTGCAGAAATAACACATTTTTAAAATTGCACTGATTTTAATCAATGTTATTTTAAGAGCTGGATGACTTTTTCATACTAAACCTTTTTTCATAGAATCATAGAAGATTAGGGTTGGAAGAGACCTCAGAAGGTTATCTTGTCCAACCCCCTGCTCAAAGTAGAACCAACTCCAACTAAATCATCCTAGCCAGGGCTTTGTCAAGCCAGGCCTTAAAAACCTCTAAGGATGGAGATTCCTTTTTTTCCCCATTTTTCACCAAAAAATGCAGATTTGGGTTGACCAAAACAATTTGCAAATTCAGGTCAATTTCTGCAAATTGTTTTGGTTGGAAAAAATATAAAAAAACTTGGATATATCAAAATGGTTTGTTTCAGCATTCCCAAAATGAAATGTTTTGACTTTTAGTTTCAGAAAGATGTTACATTTCTGAATTTCCCTCTATTTTATTTTGAAAAAAAATTAAATATTTTTTAAAAACCTCAAAATTGAAATAAAACATTTAGTTTTGGGTTGACTAAAACATTTCGGTCAACCCGAAACAAAACTTTTTTCAACATTTCATTTCACCAAAAAATTCAAACCATTTTCATTTTGGGTTGACCCATAACAACTCTTTTTTTTTCAATTTTTCATTTGGTAATTGAACAGAAAATTGGTTATTCAGATAGCTCTAGTTGCGTGGTTACATTCCATGCAAGTCTTTGACCATTTTTAAGTTTCTGTTACCTGCTATATTTCCTGAATGCCCCAGAAGTGGAAAACAGAACAGAAATGGCATTTGATATTATTTGCGTGTCAACACACATACCATATATCACACGTACATGTACCAAATACAGCCCTGGGAAACACCATTTCAATTCTGCCAGTACAGAAGCTGAGGTCAAGTTGATACTCCCACTAACAGTCCCTAGATTTGAATGTCTGGGGGCATGGTGTTATCAATAGAGAGTCCTCTACTCTGGAATTTGTTTTCCCATCAGATCCAATAGAGCCTGAGTCAGTTGCTCTTTGGGTCATGGTGTGAGGATCATTCTCTTCTCAGGCTTTTGCCTAAGAGAAGTAACTCTGGGCAAGTATTCGGTTTATTTCATGTGAAAGAGTGTTTAAGAGTACATCTATACTAGAAAAATTTAGTACCAGTTTGCCAGCAGCGGTGTAGCTGCCTGGGTGCTAGAAAGCGTGTAAGTACTACTACTGTAGACATGGCTACGGTATTTTTACCACCATGTCATGAATACTTACTCAGTACAGGTTTTTGTGGCATATTGGTAAAAATGCCTGAATCTGTCTACACTAGCAGTTTGAAATGATGCAGCTGCAATGCTGCTGATTGTTGCTGGAATCTGGATTCAGTTCTTTCTAGTGTAGACAATGCCTTAATGTTGACACTGGCCAACAACTCGTGTATTATTTTTAAATACTGCATATGCACATGGAGACTGTGCTCTTGTTTTTTCTGAATTTTATGTGAGAGATGGGACTATGTAAAATGTTACGTACTTAATCACTTAAATCTGCTACTTTTGTGCATTCAGAGATATATCTGCTGACTTTCATGACAATAGATTTTTACTATATTGTACTCCCACTAGCTATGTTGTCTCTTCAAGGTTATGAGGGAGGGAGGTAGCAGTAACACAGCAAACAATAATGCAGCAAAAAATAATTTTCAGTTTCAATTGTTATCAGTTCATAATATTACAAATCTTGAAATGAACTCAATGCATAAACTACTCTGATTGCTTCGAATTTGTGCATTCATGCTACCATGCATTTCCAAAAGATTATTAATCTCCTTTATCACAATACCAGAAAGAGTTATAACAAACCTGACAGTTGCAGGTAGCAGATGAATATAAAACACTCCCAATTTAGAATTCTCTACTCACTTTTCTTACACCAACTGATAGCATTTTACACCCACTCTGCAGAAGTGTAAATGACTTCCCAAGGCAAAGGTGATTCAAACCCTTTATCCCTTTTTACAGTTCAGCCAGACCCTCCTGTGAACCTGTCTCTAGAAGTAAAAAAACAAGTAGATGGAAAACCATATCTGTTGTTGAAATGGCATCCACCTCCACTGGCTGATGTCAAATCTGGGTGGCTTACTCTTGAATATAAGTTGCGACTAAAACCTGAAGAAGGGGACGAATGGGAGGTAAGATTTTGCTAGTTGGTCTTCTCTTTTCAATTATATTATATCCATGAATGTAACACACCAGACACCATCAAAAATTCAGCATTACCAAAAGTTGCCCTACAGTGCTGTATGAGAGATCACAGTATTTTCCCACACCTAGAGAAGAAAATAAAGTGGTATCTCAGATACCTCTGTGTGGTAACCAGTGGCAAAAATATTTGACTGTATATTAACTGTAGTATTATCATACTCTTTAAATTGTCAATCCTAGTTTAACCATGTTCTAGATATGGGTTTGATTGTTGTTGTTCACCATGGTAATCTATTCTAAACCACAGACATAAAATTGCTAACAGAAAGCTCAGTAACAATCTGTGGTAAAATTATCTGAAACTATTTCCATCCATGCAAATAATCATTAGATTCTATTGGCAGGCTATATAATGACAATGTATGCACAAGCCTTTACCTCTCCCTGTCCTTAAATCTGGGGACATTTTCTTTGGGTTCCAAGCTCACAGCTCTTTCTTCTGCCTTCACTACTCACTTGAGCTCCGCTCAGAGTTCATCTTTGGTGCTCCATCAGCTATTGCTCCTCCAAAATGCTGTCTCTCTCTGTTGGCTTGTTTTGCTCTTTTCAATATCCTCTAAACCCTTTCAAGTTTCACATTTTCAAAATTCATGATTCAGAATGAATTTTTTTAACTGAGTACCCCGCATCACTAGAGGACATCCTCTTCCCCATCACCTTCATCATCTGCTGGATCCTTCCTTGTTTTTCGCATTCATAAACCAAAATAAATAAAACTTGGGAGAAAGGGAGATCCAGTCCTGGTGTGTTTTCACAATAGTTTCACTTAAACATTGCACTAGACCTAAATTCTTTCTCACAGCATTATATTAGAAAACTGAGAATGGCTATATAATAAATGGACCATTATTCAATTCCCATATTACAAATTCTTATGTTGCTATCTAGTTTCAGTACTGTTCATTTTACACTCCCATTACTTTGTCAACTTTCTAAATAGCCTAATTTTTTTATAGCAAAATGCCTCAGGGATGCAACCTCATGCTCTGGATGTCCCTAAACCTTTGACTACCAGATACTGGGATTCGATGACAGGGGATAAATTGTTCAATAATTGCCTTGTTATGTTCATTTCCTCTGAAGCATCTGGCATTGGCCACTGTCGGCAGACAGGATATTGGCTAGATGGACCATTGGTCTGACCCAGTATGGCCGTTCTTACGTTCTCAATTTTTATGGGTTTTGTGTTCTTTATTCTTCAGACAATTTTTGTTGGACAACAAACACAATACAAGTTGTTTAGTTTAAATCCAGGAAAGAAATACATTGCACAGGTACACTGCAAACCGGACCATGGAGAATGGAGTGACTGGAGCTCAGAAAGTTATATTCAAATCCCCAGTGGTGAGTTATTTGATCCTCCTTTTATTAATTATTTTTAAATAGAAGTGAATTTAGTACGTTAGTCAGCTGCCCCGCTAGCAGACCTGAAGACTGAAATCCTGTATTACCCACAAGACAGATAAAACATTGCTAAGGTAGCAGAAGTGGCAGCTTCCCTACACCATGTTCTCAATTTGCCTCAGCCTTGATTACTTCTGAGTAAGAAGGTGGTTCATTCTCCTTACCCATTTAAGCATTGGCCACTCCACTGAATCTGCCAGCAAGGGTGCTGTTTAGTGCCTTTTATTATGGTGATTTTGATATGTGGATACTTGTCCATTGTGAACTGCACTGAGATTACTGTATAAGACACCAAACAGCCATTAACATCAGATGGTAATAGTTCTTAGTCACTGCCTACAGGGGATGTATTTGAACTGGCCTAAAGGTATAAGGCTTCGTGTACTATTAGAAATTCTCCAAACCATCCAGTAGTTGCCCCCGCCCTATAATTTCATTAATTATATTATACAGGACTTGACAATGAAATGACTAAACTATTCACAAAAACAGATTTATGCATGGCATAGATGCTGCCCTTGCTTTTCTGTCCTGTGTTGGTGTATCTGGCCGTGGCAAAATTTACCCTCCTCATGTACTTTTTACTCTTATAGGGTTTTTCTCCTAGGCATTTTATTTCCTGTGCTGTGCCATCAGGTGAAGAACACCTAAATATCAAGCACTAATATGATGCAGTAGATCAGTATGTACTAGAGATGGTCTCAAGCCACAAAACTGAGTTTGGGGGTTAGGCCCATTTTAAAGATAGGTGCCATTTGCAACATTTTTATCACCCGCTTTTTAGCTGCTACACTGTATGCAATTAAAGCATTCCTGCTTGTATTTTCTAGACATAGAGTTGAAGGATGTGATTGTCTGGATCTTTGTGGCTGTATTATCTGTCATTTGCTTAATCATTATCTGGACGATGGCTTTGAAAGGCTTTAGGTAAGTCACTGCCTTAGTGTTTGTATTAAATCTAAAGGATTTAGTTAATTACCTTTAAAAAGAAGCTTTTAATATTTGTTTTAATTTTTCATTGTTTTTATGGTCTATTAGAAGCTTATCAAGAAATAATTAGATCCTGAACTGAAGTACATTTAACTTCACTGGAGCTATGCCTATTTACATTGACTGAGAATTTAGCCTTGAGCTTCCTGTTTAGTTTTTCCTAGTTCATTTGGCAAACGTTGTATTATGGAGTATTCCTACTTCTGTATGCCTTCTATTGTGGCTTTTTGTTTATTTCTCGCATGGTACCACAGCAGTGTGAAGTGCCCAGTGCTGGAAATAGCGTTGGCTGGTTAGCTGCTGCAGCAAAGCGATATGCGTAACTTATATTATTTTTCTAGTGAGACATAGTGAAATGGTGGCGCTTTTTTTGTTGTTTGTTTGTTTGTTTTCACCATGGAGTCTTTTTCATTTGAATAGATATTTAGAACCAATTGTGCCTATCAGTGCCTGTGCTGGGGCTTTGCAGAGCCACATTGTCCCAGGGGGAGTTGTGCTGTGATAAACTTTGGGCAAGTGCCTGGCGTTGTCTCCTTCTATCCCTCCCTGTTCCCTTTGGGGCACTATGGGGGCGTTTGAAGGAAGCATTCCTTGAGCTCCCCCAACTACAGACAGAGATTGCAGTTGTGATTGTGACAGGCTCTTGCATGGGGGAAAGCTCCTTGTGCCCCGCTTCATGTCCTCCCACCCGCTCAGACACTAGCTAGCCATTAGAGCCTGAGCCCTGGTCTACACTAAAAACGCATGGCGCTTTAACTATGTCACTCAAAGTGTGGCAGTTATACTGACCGAACTCCTGGTGTAGACAGCGCTATGTCAATGGGAGGGCTTCGCCTGTCGACATAGCTAATGTCTCTCGGGCAGGTGGAGTACCTACACCAATGGGAGAAGCTCTCTCATCAGCATAGGTAATGTTTTCACTAAGTGCTACAGCTGTGCTGTAAGTGTAGACAAGCCCTCAGAATATTCCCCTGTGAACAGGAACAGTTTAGCAATTGAAAAAGCACACTAGCCTGAGGCCTGGACGTACTATTTGAAGTTTAAGACGTCTGCCAAAATCACTGATTACAATCAGAGTGAATTTTAATTACTCCATTCAGTTTCAGTTGAATAGTGCATTTTTCTTCAGTTTCATCACCAAAATGTTGTGTAGTGTTGCTGTATGGTGTTAGCAGCTGCTGTGTTCCACACTTGAGATAGATGCATTTCAGCACCAAAATGATGTTAGGTGCTGTACTATTCCAAATATTTGTAATAATAGAAATAAGTGATTCTGACAATGTATATCACTTACAGTTTATAAGTACCGTAATTAACTTCACCACAGTATTTGCACTATTCCCTTTCCTGTATAGATATGTAAGGCACTTAAAAATGTTTACTGAGCTATACCTGGCTGACGCTGTCCTGGGAAGGTGTCACACAGTGGGCTGGGGTCTAATAAGAAAGGTATCAAATACATTAGAAATGTTTGAACTGGTATCGAAATGGGCTAGCAATTGGGGCAATAGGGTCTGTGCCTTCACTTCTTATGTTCTCTGCCTTTGTTTTTTTCAGTATGGTAGCCTGCATCTTACCACCGGTCCCAGGGCCCAAGATAAAGGGACTTGATGCACATCTGCTAGAGGTGGGTATTACTAAAGAATATAGTGGAATTCAGTGCTACATACTTTGCCAAGCTTTTGTAATAATGAATGCAACAAAGATGGCATTTGCATTTAATACTGGAGCAAGCCTTCACCCTAACTAGCTACTGGCTAGCTTGAATTTGTTTGAAGAATAAGTAAAATGGCCAGGTTGATAATATGGACAGGACATGCCTTTAAGCTAGTGCCTTCACTGGGGGGGGAAGAGTGTATTTGAAGAGAGGTTTTGTACCAGCAGTTACTCTCAGAGGCATTGTATCTGAAGCTATCATAATGCCTCCTGGTGCACCAGGGCCACTTAAAGCCTGAGTGACTCTTGTCAACTCTTTTTTAATAGGATAAAGTATGTGCTCCCCACAACGCTCTGCTATCCAGAGGAGAAGAGGTGGCTGGGCCATAGTCTTCCATCATCCTGTCCCTCCCCACCCCATTGGCTGCCTAGTACCATTGTCATCACTAGATTCCCCTGGTCCTTGTGTGCCATAAGCACAAGTTTTGGGACTATCTGACCCCTGAACAAGGGATTCACATGAGGTGCTTGTAGACTCCCACTATGTTTTGCACCAAAACAAGGTTAGGTTTAGTGTAGCCTTACCCGTATAACTGCACACATTACAGCAACTGCAGCATTCAAGCACGTTTTCCATGTTATAGGCGTAGACTAATCACTGCAGTCTCAGTCAGGGTGGGTGAGAAATACTAATAACAGATAAATCTTACAGTTAGCCACAAATGTAATTGTAATGTATATTGTTGTTATCCCCTCAGACAGGGAGGTCCGACGAGTTTTTGAGCGCTCTGGGTTGCCAAGACTTCCCTCCAACATCAGACTGTGAGGACCTACTGGTAGAATTTCTGGAGGTAGACGACAGTGAGGATCAGCAACTGATGCCAAGTCATGAAAAAGGTCATCCCAGTAAAAATATGAAGTCAACACACAAGGAAACAGACAGTGACTCAGGGAGAGGGAGCTGTGACAGCCCTTTCCTACTCTCTGAGAGGAGCAGGGAGCCCAGAATCCCTCCATCAGCATTTCAAACACCAGATATCAGTGAAATTTCAGAAAATAATGCAAGAAAAAGCAGCTGCGAAATTCAGAGCACAGACCTAAAAGGGAAAATACCCTATTTTAGCATTGGTGGTACAAAGTTATCTACGTGGCCTGGAGCTCAGCTACCTCACAACCAGACTCCTAAATGCTCCTACCACAACATTACCGATGTTTGTAAGATAGCCCTTGGCACCATGAATGTGAATGTTACATCAGTTTTGGGGGGAAATGAAGAAAATCAACAATCACAACATTCTAAACCCACTGAAACGATCAGTGAGGAAAAACTGGACAAGCAAGGAGAAGTGGAGCGCTTGCATTCCAAAGCTGACCAAGACAGAATGCAATTGCTGCCCAATGAGAAGTCACCTTTTTTGTCTGCTAAACTAATGGATTATGTAGAAATTCACAAAGTCAACCAAGACGGGGCGTTAGCTGTATTACCAAAACAGAAAGAAAATAGTGGCAAAACTGAAACCTGTACTGTCCCTGGAACCAGCAAGGAATATGCAAAGGTCTCAAGAGTTGTGGACAACAGCATTCTAGTAATAATACCAGTTTCAAGAGTTCAGACCACACCTATGTTTCAAGAACCTCCAAAGGAATCTGTTCAGAACCTTCAACAGAGTCAAACAGAGAAAAATATGAGCTATTGTTTTACAACTCCAAGTGAGTGCAAAATAGACACTGGTGGATTAGATTACCTGGATCCAACTTCCTTTATGTGCTCCTTTAATTAACTGAAAGTTTGATTATCCTTCTTCAGGTAACACTACAGAGTAAATTAAATGCAATTAAAATGGAATGTTCTAGTATGTGGATTACATAGAATTACACTACTAAAGCTCAGTCGTAGCTCAGACCTTTCTATGTTTTCTACTAGCTGATTGCAGAACAAATTATTTCATTTTCTAATTGTGATTTATAAATTTACTTTTGTTAATAGTTATGTACAGTAAAACAAAAGTATGTGACATGGTTTCTTGGAAAACCCATACAAATTGGGGTATAATAAAGAGAAAAAAGGGATTTGTAGGTTGATGTAATAGAATAAATAAACCTCAGATCATTAAAATAGGTTTTCAATTTAGGGAGAAAGGACAAGGAAGTGGATATTATGTGCCATGGAAAACTACAATGTAAACAAATTATTGAACTTTGCATTTCTTCTATTATTTGATGAAAACTAGCCAAATATTGCAGGTTCAACAAAGATACAAAATTTGGGGAGGTTGGTCAGTATACCATGATTAAGGCTAAGATTTTGTCACGGATATTTTTAGTAAAAGTCATGGACAGGTCCTGGACAATAAAGAAAAATTCACAGAAGCCCGTGACCTGTCCATGACTTTTACTAAAAATATCCGTGACAAAATGGGGAGCTGCAGAGTCCCGACACCACCCACATGGCTGGGCAGCTCAGAGCTCCAGGGGCCCCCACTGCCTGCAGCGGATCAGAGCTCCCAGGGGCCCCAAGCTGCGGGGTACCCTCACCACCGTTGGGGGGCGGAGGGACCCTGCAACTCCCAGCCGCTGCGGGCTGAAGTCATAGAGGTCTCTGGAAGTCCAGGATTCCGTGACTTCCGCAGCCTCCGTGACAAAATCGTAGTCTTACCCATGATTGTTCATACAGTTCCTAGACCATGTATACTGCTGATGAATTACTATGGCATACAGTGTATTTTTTCTTAATGAATTCTAAACACTGGTATAGGTTTTTCTATTATATATTTTTCTCAATCCTAAAAAAAAAAGTTAGTTTTTTGGATGTTGACAATTTCATATATAAAAGATAATATATTAAAGTAATTGTAGCAAAGTAGTAAATAATTCTCAACATATTTTCCTGCTTCCTTTCAGTATGATGAATAAACTACATCCCAGCCATCTCTTAGCCAAATAGAACTGAACAATGTTCACTTTTATTGAAAGAAAAGAACACTATTTGATAGACTGCCTTATTGTACATAATATAAAAATCTACTTTAGTAAAAGCCCATGAGTTCAACAATGTATTTTTGAAGACTATTTTTCTAAAGTAAAAATAAAATATTTTCTAACTTCCCAGAACTATTTACCTACCTGGAAACTTCACTGATTTTTTCTGCTGATGCAGGAAGAGGTGATAAGAAGTGAAGCTATCATTTCAATAGTGAAACACCAAAATAACTAAAGGAGACCTGTAGAATAATGAAGGATATGAAGTAACTTTTGAATTTATATTTCTAATAGACTGTAGATGTAATACAATGAATTGAGAATTATGTAGTCCATTTATTTTATCAACTATTCCTGTAAAACTAAGTGGAATGCTAGGTTTTGGGGGCTTTGTCCCTCCCTAAATTGCTGTTTCCCTGCTGGCCTGTGGACTGTTCCATAGAAGTAAGTGTGTAAAGTCAATTTGTGATGGAATGACATCCCCCTACATTGTAAAAGATAGGCTTTTCCCTGAGCCAGGGAGGACATTTTAAAGAAGTTACATTTGCCAAAATCGATGTCTCCCTCTCCAAGCTCAATAGGATGAAGAGCCATGACCCCTGATGTCAAAGAGCCTCTACTCTGCTAAAATTAAGAAGGAGGAGGGGTCATACATTTGATCTGGGGCAGTTCCCTCCATAATGAAAATGGACCAATAGAGCCTTCTGCCATTGCTAGTAACTGAGGCTGGCAGGAAGCACCCCAATCACCCCAAAATGACAACTGGAAATAATGGCACTCCTTTTCTGGCCCTACCCCCCACCCAAATGAAAGCTTAATTTTCTAAAGGAAAATACAGTCAAATAATGATGTATTTGTCTCCTTTGCAATTGGGCTAAGTACAGAATATACTTAGCTGAGTAACATCCATAGGTATAGTGGCCCTGTGGCATTGGGAAGAGGGTCAGGCTGACGATAGAGCATTGTGTTGTGCAAGTGATGGGAAATATATTTACAGGACATGCACTCACCTTCCCCATCCCACCCCTTCCCCTCAACAGCTCTGGAGTTTTCCAGTAGGCACCTTTTTGGTGTGCACTGAGCCAGCTGCTTAGCCAACGTACAGAAGGGCCCATCTAGTAGGGCCCACACATACTACCTTCGGGCCAGAGGAAAGCCCCTCTCTGTTCACCTATCCGCTTAACTCTGACACAGTAAGACTTTGGAGAGGCATTAATTTTTAAAAGAACACTATATTATGTAGATATAAAATACACTCTGTGTGTCTGTCTGTCTGTCTGTCTGTCTACACAGTGATCACCCTTAAAATATTTTACTTTGTTCTGGATAACTAGATAACTTTAGTGCAGTGTTTGCAGTATTTTCTGGGCATTGTATAGGGAATGCCATGATTATTGCAATGAAATTATCTAGTTATCAAAAGGAAAAAAAATGTGTGGGGGGGGTGCACACTGAGTTAATACACAATGACCCTATCTGTCTCTCTGTTTGAAAGTTCTTCATTTGGACTTCAGTTTCCTAACTGTGGACCGGTACAGTCAGTTCAGATCAGACACACTCCTTTTGCTATTACTGATAGTCAGACCTAAGCCAAAAAAAATTATTATTAAGTATATTAGGGCCAGATTTTCAGGCTCACTCTAGGCCCTATGTGTCTCATAGTAAAAAGGCAGGTTACTCAGCCACCTGTAGATTCCCCTTGCGTAGGGGAAATCTTTGGAGTTACATACAGTTAGATAGCATAGGGGGTACAGTCAGGGAAAAAGTGATGTGTCCGGACACAATGACTTCTTAGGTCCAGAGGCAAGCAGTCACAACTTAGAGCAATCTTTAGCCGTCTCGACATTTCATTAGGGGTTCAGTCAGTCCATATCCCAAGGATCAGGATTTTATACTACCTTTGCCGGCTCACCTCTGTTTCTGTACTGAGCATGGCCTGGCTGGACCAGCGAATCTGGATCATTATGATTTTCTGGGATAGATCCATTCTAGTGCCAACATCCCACTATTAATTTGAAGAACGTGAGATGATAAGGCATTAAGAGACGTATTTTCAGAAACTTGACACATGCAAACTCAAATTGCCATGAGGAGAAAATGGGCATTTTTGCCTGCAAATACAGGTTTGTACACGCATAAAATGGAGGCCCCTTTGAACATTTGGTCTAAAATATTTGTTGTGATGCAAACAAGGTGCCCAATCTCTCTCTCTGTGGGAGATCTCATATACAGATAAACAAACCCAATGGCTCAAACCCAAAGGGAGCAGAAGGACCATAACTGCTATTCCATGCATCAGTTGGCAGAGCAGCTGTGGAAGGGTTGCAATGCAGCCTAAAGCAAGTCCAGGGACATAGATTCTATCCTGCCTCCCCCCACCCTCATGACACCAGATCACTGTGGCTTTGTACAAAGAGGTTAAATTTCCAGCTTATGTGAATGAGCTGCACTCTCCCTGGCTGGTTTGAAGCAGCTAGAGTGTAATTCAGTCTAAATACATCTCTTGTGTGAACTGTTCGGGTTTCCTTTTTTTAAGGGGGGTAGAGATGTTAGATAATTATACGCAAATGATTTTCCAAATGAACACCCTTCTTTAAATTCTCAATTGCGTGTATGTGTGCATATATACACACATTTAAATAGCAATTTGATTTTAAATAATAATTACTCTTCTCTGGATGTGTACCTTCCAAAAGCCAATGGAGTTTTGCAGAACATGCCCTCCGAATTTGATCCATTGACATTTGGAAGGTACTTGTGCACATCAAGTAGAGAATAAAAAATTATTCTTCAGTCTGATACTCATATACTTATGGCTCTTTGGATGTTCAATCATTTAATCTACATAATTTCAAATAGGATTTTTATTTACAGCTGTTTAAGGAATACGTTCTCATGTGGGAATAAAATGAAATTATGTTACAGGTATCTATAAATCAGGTTTCTGCAAAGGCACCTTACACTAGCCTAGAATAAGACTTCTCACATCACCTCTGATAGACAGATGGATGAATTACCTACCAGAATTCTTCCCAGTAAATAGCCCTCCAGCAGTTGCTTTGCTATTCAAATCTCTCACTTGGGAAAGATGTTCAAATAGGCTCCACACTTTTTCTATGTCAGGTTTGTGAATATGTTAGATCAATAGTGCATTACTTTTTAAATAAAGTATAAGCTCTAAAATGTAACCATAAAGACTCCACTGAAAAATGCTAATTTGATTTTTTAAAATACACTAAATTACTTTTAAATGTTTTTAAAATTAACTACCTCCCCTTCGGGTTAAAAAGTTTTATAAATAAAAGATATACTTTCCTTCAGTATTGAAAAAGATGATATCTTATGCTTTTAAATTTTCTAATTAGGCTGTTTTTGTTTTAGCAGACACATATTTGATGTATGGTACCCGTATTTTCTGTGTAATGTTTGGTGCTTTTAAGTAGTTGTCTATGTGCTTTAGTGAATTTGGGACATGTGGTCCCAAAACTACCTGTCACATGAAACATATGATCTCTGAAGAGTGTTCTTTATGATGAAATAATCCTTTGCAGTCATATTACATACAAATGTACATATCTGTCCATATACAGTACTAATATGGGAAAGTATGTGTCTATAGAACAAAACTGAATAACAAACCTGTAATCATAATGGATTTGTGTTGAAGCAGTGAATGCTATGTAAATGTTTTAATTTATGTCAGTCTAGATCGCTTGAACTACAAATGCACTGTAGCTCTACAATATTATTCCAATATTTAAAGTACAGTAACAGCAGTTAATTAAAAGTGAATATTCAGCTTTTACTTTCTGACCTCTAAAGCACTGTGCATGTGGAGTTCACATTATGAAGCCAGCTAATGTACTCAGTCATTTTTCATTAACTTTAAACAACTTGAAAGAGTTATACAGGGAAACCAAAGTAACCTGGGCCAGTTAATGGATAACATGTGTCCTTTCTAAAGCCATAAAGTCATATTGAAATCAAGCACGTCATGTTATTCGGCTCCATATTTTCAAAGGAATCACTACCTCTGTTTTTTCCCCTCCCTTTAAAAAGGCAAACAGAAGCATTTTACTTGAAGGGTCAAATTGGAAATAATTCTTGTAGCAAATACAAAAAAAAAATCTTATGTTACAATTGCTTTTGTGGTATGACAGCCTGTCATGGAGGCACCATTTGTGTTGCATTAGAACAATTAAAATGGGTTATTATGGATGCATAGTGAGGTGGGATATTTTTGTGTGAAAAATTACATGTCTTTTCAGTTCATTGTCAGGCCCAGACTGGTGTGTTGGGCATCTGCCATGTTCCTGGTGTGTCAGTCCCTTTCCTGGGCTGTGTGGCCAGTTAGCTAGTCACTGCTGCTCCCTTACTGGTGCCCAGCTCATCAAGGGTGAGTGAGCTCAGTGGTTAGAGGTATTCAGGTTCTAGGTCAGCCAAATTGAACTGAGCATTTGTCATAGTGTTTGCTGTGCTCAGACACCTGTTGGTATTTAAGCTGCTGCTAGGTTGAACCTCTTCAGCCCTTTCCTCACTATGTGGTAATGGAGAATAGCCACCCCTTTCCCAACAGTAAACTCGCATCTCCTCCACCAACACCACCAATTAAAAAGCAAGGTCCTTGGCTCCCTTCTGACTCCCATACCTATGGAGGTGAGAAAGAGGGACTGTATTTCCTAGATTGGGATTGAGGTAGAAATTCCTGCTGCTGTGGCTCCCAAGAGTCTCAAGACTCTTGTGGTATCAACAGCTGCATCTCTTCCCTCCTTTTTCTCTAGGTATCTGCAGGATGCAATGAATAAATGATGGGTAGGGGTTAGAAATAAGTGATGCATAAGAGTTGTTGCAAGTGAGTAGAATGAGAGAAGCGTGCAGATACAATGAGTGCTGGGTGATGAGGAAGTGCGTGAGTGGATGACTGAAAGGGTAGGATATACTAGAGAGGAGGTATGTCTACACTTCGAGCTAGAGATGTAAAGTTCAGCTCAAGGAGGCATTCCTGCACTACTCTGTTCAAATTAGGCAGGAGGGCCTAGCTGCCTGAGTACGTACCTACCGTCTTGGATGGGTGCATCCTCAGGGCGGCTAGTCCCTGCTGTCATTCGTGCTGTGACAGCTACACTATTTTTAGTTTCAGAGTAATAGCCATGTTAGTCTGTATCCGATGAAGTGAGCTGTAGCCCACGAAAGCTTATGCTACAATAAATTTGTTAGTCTCTAAGGTGCCACAAGTACTCCTATTTTTAGTGTAGCTCCATCAGTGCTAGCACAGGTATGTCTCCTCGAGCTGGAAATTACAACTTCCTGCTCCAGCATAGACATACCCAGGAGAGAGAGAGAGTGAATGAGTAGGATAGTGATGAGAGTGACAGGAAAGGTTGGAAAGTGGATGAGAGGTGAAAAATGGAGGCAGAAGAGGACAAGGGAAGAATGAGAAGAGGGAACACTACTAAAAGAGTTTGAAAGACAACATTGTGGAAGGAGGAGAAATACAATACAGGGAAAGAAAGAATGGAACAGGAATAATGAAAAGAGGGGATTATTAAACATTATTAAGAAATTAGATGTTAGAAAACTGACAAAAACTCAATGGAAAAGAGACACCAAAACATAAAATTAAATTAAATTAAAAGTGACGAAAAGGGAAGAGAAGGAATTAGACATTACTATGGATAATGAGAATATCCACAGCTACATTAGATAGTATAAAAATATATAAGGGATAGAAGCCCTCATGTTTCAGGGCCTAGTATAACAATAACCAATCAGATTTATGAGGAAACTTTCCCTCTGGGTTGGTTATTCCATAATTATCCTCTCTGGGGTTTCTTGCACTTTCCCCTGAAGCATCTGATACTGGCCACTGTCAGAAACAGGATACGGGAAGAGCTGGACCACTGGTTTTATCCAGTCTGGGAGTTCCTATGTTCTGAATAAGAAAAATGCGAGGGAAATATAATGGGCCAATTTTTGTACTTTACTCATTTGCATCATTTAAACCACACACACTATTTTAACTCTAACATTCCTGTTTCTCTTAAGTTATCTTCCTTTTTATCAGTCAAAGTATGTGGCATCTTAGCCTCAAGCAGTGAAAGACTGATGATTCCACTAAACAGGCCATTGAAATTTATAGGAATCATTTGATTTTTGCCTGTAACAATATACAAATCAGGTATCTTCTAAAGCAGAAAAGCTTCATCTTGCAGGTAAATTTTCAGAGTTGAGAGGTATGTGAAGGAAATACAATTTTATTCCCATTCAGCAGAGTCATTCCTATAAAAATTCCTATACCCAAACTTGTGCTGGGGCCTAATGGAAACAATGATATGCTAAAAGCTAGGCTTAGAATACTCACTGCATTGTTGCATGTTGAAGGTGGCAGGGGAGACGGGAAAGACTGTTTTCTCCTCTTCTTCCTTTTTTTTCCCCTAAGGGTGAAAGCCCAGATAACTCCCTGTGATGCTACTAGCCCTTTCACTTTCTCCTTTCTCAGAGACTAGCTCTTTATTTAAATGGGCCTTCTTTATTGATGGATGCTGCTGCTCTGAGGCCTTCCTGATCCTGAGAACCCCCAACTCTCACTGAAGTCAATAGGAATCAAGGGCTTTCAGAAACTTCCAGGCAAGTATCCTAGAGTAGTGAATTCCCTAAGCTAAACCAGGAAGACCAGTGGCATTGACTGATTTTTACAGGATGCTGGAAATCCTTGTAGAAATCATTTCTAGAAAATATCCTATATGGATCACAGAAGATAGCACATGTCTGGGAACAGCCTGACCCTTTTGTAAAGCCCCACATTGATGCATCCACCCTTTACTAGAATTAGTAAACATGCACGGAGTAGAATGATATTGGGCCATATTCTTAATGATGATGTTATGGTGCTTTGGCTACTAATTCATTCTCCTTCACTCCAAAGGGAAAGGAAAATCACCCCTCTTAGGGTCAGATATACCCAGATTGACATTCTTGCTATTGCTGCTGCTTTTGCTATTGCTGCTCATTTTCCATCTTGGAAAACAGTCTTTCCAGCATGACTACAAATGCCATTTTTTGTTGTGGTTAACAGCCGCATCCATCCCATATATGAGTTACATTGCTCAGGGCTTGTCTACACTTACCAGAAGATCGACGCTGCGGTGATCAATGCATAGGCGGTCGATTTAGCAGGTCTTCCGGCGGTCAATTTAGCGGGTCTAGTGAAGACCCGCTAAATCGACCGCTGATCGCTCTCCCGTCAACTCCTGTACTCCACTGGTTCAAGAAAAGTAAGGGGCTTGCTCTCCCATCGACATTGCATAATGTGGGCTCCGCGGTAAGTAGATCTAAACTACGTCGATTTGAGTTACGCTATTCACGTAACTCAAATTGCGTAGCTTAGATTGACTTTTCCCTTTAGTGTAGACAAGGCCTCAGAGGTACTCAATGACGTGTATCTGGGATTCTGAAACTTCCTACTTGGTACTTCATAGATTTAGTTTTGAGTCCATGTTTAAAATGTAGCAATACTGTGAATGCCAGTGTGAATAAATACTGTCCATAAAAAGTAACTAATAAACTTTATGGTAGCTAAAAATGTCTATTTTCTCAAGCTTCTCACATGCCATTGTTTGGGTGCAGGACGGAAGGAGGCTGCAGAATATCTGGACATTTTCTTGCCCAATTCCTGCTTGATGCATCACATCAACAGGTCTCTTTAAGAAACATATTTATGAATTAAATTGCATATTCTGAATAACATGCACACTAATCAATGTACTTCCCAAGAAGAAAAAAGGGATATCCCTATGCTTCAAGCAGAACTCTACTTATCCATTTGTGTAAGCCAACCCACTACAAGCTTGCAGTAAATGTAAGCTAGCCATTTTTCTTTAGAAATATTCTTAAGATTCTGCATTCCATTTTGCATATCCAAAATATATTATAGTGACAAAATGATTTGAAGCACAGAAAACTTGTTTTTATTAAATGGATCCAAATATTTTTAAATTAAAGGATATAGTACAGAAATAAAATAATGTAATGTACAGAATGTACATTGATTGGACACCTCTGGTATAAAAATACGTGCTCAGGAATCCTTCATTATTTATAAGTGTATTTGGTAGGCAGTGTTTTGAAGGTAACAATAAGTTTGTTCTAATTAAGTTATTAAAATGTAAAATGTTAGTTTTAATAACATCTGCCAGTAATTTCACTTGTGATCAATATTGTTACTAAAGTCTATCGCTTTATGATGGACTTTTCAATCTTTTTTCAGTGTAAATGCTTTTTTTGCACTGGTGATGATGCACAATTAAATAGATTCAATAAAACATTTCCTGAGCAAAATGTACAGGTGTAATCATCTAGCTTTCCTCAAACGATTTAGAGATTTCAAATAGAAGGTGTTGGCTTTGAGGGTTTTTTGGAGAGGATTTTTTACTCTTCTTTTAGTAATCCCAACATGAGCTGTATAACAAAAGAGAAGAAAAAATTATACATTTTGCCCTTTCCAAAAATTCAAGGCTTTTTTTTACTACTGGTACACCCTGCAAATCAAGGGCCTAGTCATGCAATGCTACACAGCCAAAACCCAATGTGATAAATGGTGGGTTTTGTGCAAAATCAGCACAGTATCAGGCCTCGTACTATGAAAACCATACTCCAAAACATTTAAAATATTCTATGGTGAATCCAGTTTGAACTAAAAAAAAAGTATCATAAATTAGATAGAATGTAGGGAAGCCACATGGTCTAGAGCAGAGGTTCCCAAACTGTGGTCAATCTACCATTGGTAGTCAGTGGAACATTTGTTGGTGGTCTGGGGAGAGCTGGCTGATCACATTGTGTTGGCTCCTCCTCCTTGAATCCAGCTACTTCTATAGGTGTCCAAGTTCATCACTGCAAAAAAGAGCCTGGAGCCGTGTAAAAGTAGCTGGGAAAATGAGAATCCAGCCTCGCTTCTTCTACTTTGGTGTACTGCTACATTGGCCCAACAGAAAGGAGGAGTGGCAAAGAGGAAGAGTCACACAAAAACACAGCCTTAACAAAAGTAGCATTTCTTAACTTTGCAACATGAGACTACACAGTCTCTGGTTATAACTGAAGGATCAAATACTGGTTCCAGCAGCATTCAATTTGGACAGCTCTCAGCACAACACCAAAACAATAAGTGTAATAGAAATACTAGATAGACAGAGCGAGCCCACAGGTCCTCTGTGGCCTGGCCAGCCCCCATAGCTGCAGAGGTATTCACACATCCTGAGGACGAAGCACATTTTTTCAGAGGCAAACAGATAACACTTATGCCACTTTTCCCTCTTCCTGGGGTTGTCACAGACTACGGCCATGCCAGTTGCCCTACAGTATATGGCAATGCAGTGTTGGACCATAACATTGGAGCAGGCATTGCATGTGCACAGCTCCTCTCCAACATGCCCATGGCATGGGCAGGGGCCTCTCAGTTTTGTTCTCAAAGAGTGAAGCTGAATGCAGGGGTTAAGTTGAACAAGTGGAACTTTATTAAACCTATGCACTGCTCTGTCCTGGTGGCTGAATTGCTTCCCTTCCAGCATAACTCCTGGGTTTCCTGTTCCACTGGTGTCCTGTCAATAAAAATACCTCCAGGGAACATGGGATCTCTGATTCCAGTTCCACTGATCATGATACTGAGGAAATAACTAAATGGGACCTTGTCACCCAAAGACAATCTCCTGACTGACATCTCCAAGTTATCAGCACATTGACTGGAAGATCATCCCTGGTGTTCAGAGCGAGGGAGGGAGGGAGGGAGTCCCCTTAACAATTCCCTCCAGTATCCTTCTTTTTACAAGCCAAATACAATGTTATAAGGCTGAAGAATCCATTCCAGTCTCCTTTTCTCCTCCCTACCCCCGCTGGATCCATTTAGGAGTTACTGCAGTCTTGAGTATAGAGTAAATCCCACATTCATAACAAGCAGCTAACATAAAGATATATGAATGGCTGCACAGAGGAACAGGGAACCTGTCCTCCAAGCAACTCTATGACTCCTGATCACCATAGAGCAGGGTTGGGTCATATCCCTCCCTGTTATGCACCATGCCTGACCTTTTCTTCAGATAAACCAACCTAGTACACAGCTGTCTTATAGTTTAGGACTAATGCACTCTAGGCCATGTAATCAGGATTTGGACAACAGGGCATTAATTTTACCACAGTGGCATCCTGTATTTGTTCCCCGAGTACAGAAAAAACATAATGAGCATTTAAATGAAAAGGTGATAAATAAAACAAGGATTATTAAAGCTATGAAATTAAATGCAAACTGACAGGGAAAGGAAATTATGGTAAGTAGTGTATTGGAACATTTGTTTCTTGAAGAAAATGAATTGATAGTTGGTCGGATTATGGTGTAAGCAATAAAATCCATGGGCAAGAGGAGAATCATGGGGCACAATTATTGTACCCAATTCAAGCTGTCCAAAAGCTTGCCACATTCACATTCCACAGGTCAGCTCCATTTTCGGAGGCATACTCTAAGGGGTGGCTCAGGAACACATTTCATATACAGTATTTTAGTGTGTATCTCCCCTTCCCCCCTTCTATGCACTCACTCTCCACTTCTCAGATACCATGCTCCTGCCATAACTAGCTTCTACACACACCTATGCAAAAGATTGTGCTGGTATTCCCACCCCTGCCTCCCCCCCAAGCCAACCAGGGAGTAGTGAGGGCCAGAATTTGACCTTAAAGATTCTGCTCCCTATTATTGTCCCTGTCCAGTCTCCCTTACTATAACTAAATAGGCTTGAAATTATCTTCCACCTTACTGTTTGTAAAGATGTCATCTTTCTTTTCTTTACAGTGTCCTCATTTTTTTCTGCTCCATCACCACAAGGTGTTACATACAAATCACTGCACCCAATTCTGTAAAACGTTTTTCCTGTCACTGTCAAATGTTTTGGGATACACCTTGTAGCTATTTCAGATATATATAAAACTAACCTGTATTTTATAACAAACAAAAGTCCCCTTGTACTTAATCATGGTGACCCCAAATGTTCTTGGCCAAAACAAGTTTGGCCAGAAAATAACTGTCAAGGTCAGAGTGACATATAAATACCTGTCAGGGATGGTCTAGATAATACTTAGTCCTGCCTGAGTGCAGGGGACTGGACTAGATGACCTCTTGTGGTCCCTTCCAGTCATACAAGTCTATGATTCTATGCTGTGCCGGGTTTGAGCAATTTACAACCAAATGAAAGTAAAGGTCAATACTAAAACACTGGGAACAAGGAGCTACACTTATTCATGTTTTGTTATGTTAAAATCTATGATTTTTTTTAACCCAGTACATGATTACAGGATAAAAGTATTTCTTGCTTTAATTTGTGTATGGTTGTTTCTATTGTTGCCTGTTAGAATTCTTGGAATAAAGGGTTGTGTAATACAACTGTAGTGTGAATAGCTTCTTTCACACAAATTATGCACTACAAAACACTTCACAGCGTTAAATACATAATGTATATTGTGTTCAGGTAACTTTAAAAAAAAACCCTTCAGCTGTATTATGCTAGGATCTTGTCTGTGTGAAGTGGATATGGGAGTACACGGGGAGAAGTGGTTGCACTGCAACAGATCCTTCTGAGAAACATTAAAGACCAAGCAGCTTGTACATTTGTCTGAGTTGAAAAAAAAAGAGAGCTTTTCCTTCACAAAAGCTGGTCTATCTGCACTAACTATACTGTCCAGTCAAATCTTTGTCTAATCAAAGAGTATAATAAAGTTTTTTTTCACTGAAATATGTTAAAATTTAGTATGCCAAACCCAGTCCTGTAAGGTCCTGTATGCCTTCAGCTCCTGCTTTTAGCCAGAGGCACTCAACAACTTATAATATTGTGCCCTACTTCAAGGGACAATTCCTTTCAACATTTGTGCAAACAGTGCTGAAGCTTGTAGCATTCTGTTATTTATACATGCGTACCCAGTATTACCCAACAGAAACATTCAAAAAAATCATGAGTCAGGGCCACCCAAAAATCATTAGACTGTTCAAATTTTACAAAGTTATACATTTGGGAGTCTTTATTTGCCTTGGTGTCAAGGATCAGGGGGTAGCCGTGTTAGTCTGTATCCACAAAAACAACAAGGAGTTCGGTGGCACCTTAAAGACTAACAGATTTATTTGGGCATAAGCTTTTGTGGGTAAAAAACCTCACTTCTTCAGATGCATGGAGTGAAAGTTACAGATGCAGGCATTATATAATGACACATGAAGAGAAGGGAGTACCTCACAAGTGGAGAACCTCACAAGTGGAGTGCCTGCATCTGTAACTTTTACTCCATGCATCTGAAGAAGTGAGGTTTTTTTAACTCACGAAAGCTTATGCCCAAATAAATCTGTTAGTCTTTAAGGTGCCACCGGACTCCTTGTTGTTTTTATTTGCCTTGTGGCTTTCGAGCCTTTAAGGTTTGCATTTTAAGCTTTTCTCTGTGACAAGGGCTAGAAGCTTGCTTTTAAAAAACATGAGAGGTGAGCGTCTCATGTAATCACATGATTCAGAGAGTGGGGGCTTAAAGAAAAGCACCAAAAATCATGAAAACTGGCAACACTGGCTTACTAACCCAACTAGGTTATTAATGCCACCCAGCCCAGTTCTTCAATCCCCTCCACAAGTCATTCCCCAGCTCAGGGAGGGAACAGAAGAGGGAGGCCTGGCCTGCACACATTTTGGAAAAGTTAGGATACAGGAGGGAGATTAGGGGGAATGGGATGGGGCTGCCTGATGCACTTTGTAACATCTCCCTTTATTTCCTTTTGTCTATTTTCATACACTTGGCCTATTTTGCAAAAACAGTACTTCTGCTGCAAAGATGTGTGTGGTCTCTACATGTTTTCACTGTGGAACCAACTTTGACTGGAAATTACCCCTGTGGGGCAGAATGCTCACCCCAAACCGGGCACCATTTCTGACCGGAGTGCTGGGAGCATTTCTGAACATTGTTGTGAGTAGTTTGCCCACCTCTAGAAGGGGCAGAGGTCACATAGGCGGCGAGTTATATGGGCCCGTGGTGCCCGTGCTCCACCAATATTCAGGAACATAGGCCCGGCTCCACCAATGTTTGTACCTATATTTTCAGAGCTGTCCCGTCCATAGGATGGACCGGGGCAACCACCCCGGGCCCTGTGCTTTGGGGGCCCCTGCGCTATGGGGGGCCCTGCGCTTCAGGGGGACACAGGGTCTAGGGCAGCCTGGGAGGTTAATGGGGGGCCTGGCACTGGCAGCAGCAAGCAACTCGGCCCCAGCCCGCCCCTCTCCGCCCGCCCCTGCTCCGCCCCCACCCCCACTCCACCCCTTCCCCCATTCCCCCACCCCACCTCTTTCCAGCTTCCGTCCCCTCCCCCGAGCGACACCCAGAGCTGGCAGGGCGGAGTGGAGAGGGGCAGGCTGGGGCCAGGTCGCTTGCTGCTGCTGGTGCCAGGCCCCCTACTAATCCCCCAGGCCGTCCTGGACCCTGCATCCCCCGGAAGCGCAGGGGGCCCCCAAAGCACGGGCCATGGGGCGGTTACCCCGGTCTGTACTATGGATGGGACGACTTTGCTTGGACCCATTCTGGGCACCACCAAAAATTATACAAACCTGGTGCCCATGGCTGGGGAGAGAAGGGCAGGGACCATGGAGTGGGTGTTAGAATACAGATATTCAAGCCTGCCTGTAAAGGCCTATACTTTAAGAACTTAGGTGTATTTTTATCACTTAGCTAGTTATAGAGGTATAAAACAAAGAATCAAAATCACAGTCCACTGTCGTCAGAGGCTACCGGTGTGGTGCTCTGTTCTGTTCAATGTTGATATCAATCAGCTGCGTGTGTGTGTTCCCTCTGTGTGCTGCCCCGGCTCTGCGCAGATCGCTAACACAGCAGACCCCGAGAGAACCCCCAATGACCACAGACTCTAGTAAGGTATGAAGGCACCTGGGCCAGGTTTATTGTCAAACGAAGCACAATAATAGTTCCCTCTAGACTTTACTCTACAGGACATACTACGAATATGTGCCCCGTGGCAATGGACTCAGCTCAGTCAGTGGCGGGACTCTCCACTGCCCCCTAGGCTGGACAAAGATATCCACTCAGGAGTGCATTCTTATACACAGGTACAAACAAGTTACACATCACTCCTGACGTATTGAGGTACAACCCCTCTACGTAGCAAGGTGCAACCCCACTACATAGCAAGGTGCCGCCTCTCACCTTGTACATGTTGGTTCGAGCAAAACAACTCTATCCATCATATTGCCCTTTTGGCCCTGTCCTTGGGATGGCTCAGCCTGTTCCTTTTTATCTGTGTGGAATGTACAAGTATGCGAATGTTCCGATATCTGGTGTCCAGTACCTTTTAGGTATGTCTCTTTTTGCAGCATCAGCCCTTTCCTTGCCAGCTTCTGTGAGCAGGGCCTGCCCCTGGCTCATAGCTTAACTTTGCTTTATGTTAGCAAAGTCTTGACCATTACTTTAGTTCAGGCCTTAGGCCTCATACTGGGCCTCTGATACCAAGGTTTATATCTCAGGTCCTCCTCTTACTACATTCCCCCACTTTTTGTCTTTTTACGGGGAGGATGTTTACCCATCGTCCCAGAAAAGCATAAGGCATGGACTAAAGATAACCCAGTGGGTTAAACACTGTTATGTGGTTATCTTATTTTACCATCCATACACTCTTGCCCCATCTGTCTTTTTAGTCTGCACATTCCCACGTACGACTGATAGGCAGATTTTATTATCCAATTATTTTTTAGTCCCTTATGGTGGGCCTGGGAATGTTGGGCCCGGGACCATGACTGAGGAATGTAGTATTATGATTGAGCCTTAGAGGTACTCCCAAATAATTAATATATATGAATTATATGGATATGGCATATATATTTGTAGTGTATATGGGCATATATGTATAGTATGTATGTATACATATAACAGCACTTTATATCCAAGCATAACAATTCTTTTCCAATTTGTTGTTGTAGTTTGGCCCTTGTGGTACTGCAGATAGCAACCCACTTTTATTAGGGCAATTACAGTTACCATTTGTATCATTGTTAATAGTAGGCTGAGTGTTTTGAAATACTGGGATAGGGATTGTGATAATGTGTCCCACAGTGCTATGTATATGAGAAGTAAAACAGAAATTTGGAGTAGTGACACTACCACTGAGGCCTTTGTAATTAGTTACTACACAGTACTATCCATCCATGTTATAGATTACCCTTACTACTGGTTGTCACCCTCTGGTAAGCTTTACTGTGCAGGAAACAGAAGTGGCTAGCTTCTCTGTTCCATTGGTTGAACCGCTCTGTGATACACCAGTAGTTGCTGTAGATCCAGTTGTTTTTTATGGATGCTGTCTTCCAGATAACCTACTGAATGGACAGTAACCAATTTATCAAATATTGCTGTATCAGGATGTAGTATTGGTACCAAGACACTGAACAAAATTGTTTTGAATAACATGTGCCTTAGTTAGGATGCATTGTCAGTAACCCAAATTATGACTGGTACTAACAGGGAATTTGTTTACCCAATTTGTAGTTACTATGTAACTTAATTTCTTTACCAATTTGTTTCTCCTTGCCTTCATGTTGTTTGCGGCCATTCGTTTGTTGATTTTTACCTGTGTGTTGGTTAAACAGTTTAGCAAGGTTATGCACATTGTACATGTTGTACAGCAATAATTCAATACAGCAATAATACAGCAGTACAATGATAATACAGTAGTACAGCAATAATACAGTTGTTTTTACACAGTAACCATGTTTAAATTAAATGACGGCTTATCCTGGTCCAGCTAGTGGTTTTTAGCTGATTAATTGTCCATATATGGTAGATAGAGGTGTATTTAACCAGTCTCTTATTTATAAAGCACTTCATTTTTCTTTTCTTGATGCTTGGGGGTTTCTTCACTGTATACTGATATCTGGTGTCTTCAGGGTGTGATATTTTCTGGTGTCTTTGGTCTGTGGAATGCAACTTAAACAACTTTTGTTAGTTAACATAGTAAAGTTTTTTGTTTGTTTTTGTTTTCAGTAACCCAAACTTAATACACAGTTTAACTTAGTTTGTTTACAATGTAATAAGAACAATATAATAGGAACCGAGTCTTTTATAATACAAGCTATACTTTTGCAATTGTTGTATATACATTCATTTTCATTTGAGGTGCATTACTAATATTTCATAGTAAATGTAATGCTTAACGACTAAAATAAATGCCCACAATCTTCCATAAGAAGGTGTATTGCTTTCCCTTGCTGAACACTTTGTTTCAGCAAAAGAGTTAGTAACATAATTTTAACAAGCTTTTTAGAGTTAATTTGCTTGTGATACCAACTTCACTCTTGTTAACTGTTTAGAAGCACAAACTTTAACACCATTGCTTCCCATTAACATAACATAACATAAAAGAAAAGCGTATAAAATTAAACCAACTATAAAATTAAACCAAAATAAAATTTAAATACAGGTCCATACAAATACTTTGAGGGTATTTGAGGGTATACTTTCATGATGCTTTATGTTTGGGAGCCAAAGGTGGAAACCTGTTGAAAACGTGGAAACCTGTTGAAATTTGGTTAGCTTTATGCATAAATTGTTATTTTAAAACATTTTGGTTATGACATTCTTATAACTATATTTAAAAGTGCAAACAAGTTTATAAAAAGCCCAAACAAGAAATTAACATTTTGTTAATATTATCTTTACCTTCATGTTGAGGTTTCCCCTTACATTTTTTCTTTGAATAACAAGTAAAAAAAACTTAAAAAAACAAAAGTGTGATTGATAAAAAATAATTCTTAATTCTTTTTGTTTGCAATTGCATTATTTGTTGAGGCAGAAATATATGTACATATATTTGTAACTGAAACCTTTTTGAACTTTGCACAAAAAATTGGTGTTAATAATACTATGATTATACCCCAACCATGATCTTAAAATAGTGTGGTACCACATATACATATATTTTTTTAAAAGGGTATAAAATTGACTTTTGTTGCAACAAAATAAAAATAATAAAAAATAGTCACGTGACACACACAACATACAACACAAGACAACACACGTGACATACAGAACAAACTTACAATTAAAAACAAATGGCGCCAGAATTCTATTCATAACTATACAAAATAAGGCAAACACACACAAAAATAAAAATAAAAAATAAAATAAAAAGGGTTAAATATTTAAATAAACAAATTATTACCTTATTTAAAACTTGTAACATAAATTGATAAAAAATATATTAATATTTGCCAAATGTATTGTATTAATTTGGTAACAAGGAATTTTGCATTACTTTATATTTAACATTATTTTAACACTCTGCTATATGAAAATAAGAAAAGCCCATGTTTCAAATATTAGTTAGTGGTTAGGATTAGAAGCAGAGAGTGCATTTCTGTTGCTTGGCAACCATATCTTCAAGAAAGTTAGGAATAATTCCAGCTGTTGCATTCCTAAAGGGTTAAAATAATTTACTGAATTTACTTAAAGTAAAGTTTTTACCTTGTTTTCTTTTTGTTTCTTATTTTATTCTGTTTTCAATTGCTTTATCTTTTGGAGGTTTCTGTAAAAACTAGTATCAGAGGGGTAGCCGTGTTAGTCTGGATCTGTAAAAGCAGCAAAGAATCCTGTGGCACCTTATAGACTAACAGAGGTTTTGCAGCATGAGCTTTCGTGGGTGAATACCCACTTCTTCGGATGCAAGTCTGTAAAAACTATAACTTTTAACTTTTAAAACAAAGAGAGAGAACAGAAGTGAGGAGAGGCAGGGGAACGAGGGGGTGAAGAGCAACCTAGGAAGGTAGCGAGACCTGAGCCAAGAGAGATTAACTCTATCAAGGTATTTGAAAATACAGGCAGCAGCAGCAAGTTTAGCAAACTGAGAAAGCATATAAAGGACAAAACTTAACCGGTATATAAAAATATTTGAGAAAGAAGGTTATATTTTCAGATATGAGCGCAGAGTGTGGTTCCGTGGGTCAAAGCAGTTGGGAACCTGCACAGTTGGGAACTGCGCCCATTTTTTATCTTGGCTCTGAGAGGAGAGTGCGGGTAGTTACCTGCTCTTGTAAAACCTGAATTTGTTCCCCCAGTGTCTGTTGCTTTTGGGTGCATGCCAAATGGATGGTGGGAGTGCCCTTTTTTGCTGCAGTTAACTGTTTTTGGGCAACTCCATGTGTTAATGCATCAATTTTAGGGGTTAACCCACTTAATTTCAGTTTTTTACTTTGAAATTCTTTTTTATTCACTCCCCTGCGATCGAGTCGCAGCTCCTGTCTCCTAATGTGCTCTGTGAATTGTTCCATTTTTCCCTTCATCTGATTTACCAATTCAATGAAAATATTGCGTGCTACTTTTTCCATCTGTGCACGTACTTGTCCCGTTCTGACAGGCACCAGTCTAGGTCTCAGTTTAAGTTTAACCGGAACCTGGCTTTTATCATAAGGTAGTAGTTGTAATGCAGTGGACCCCGTTTCATCTTTTAATTTTGCTAGGGCCACCTTTTTCCACTTCTGTCCCCATTCTTCAGGCACAGGGTAGCTACCTGAAGCCTGCTGTTTACCACCAATATTTATAACAGGGGACGGCACATGTATTAGGTTCCTTGCAGCTGTTTACAGTGTTTCACTCTGTTCCTGTACTGGTTGTCTCTGGGCTGCTTGCCACCCTGCAAGGGCGGTGGGAGCATTCCAGGGCTGTGTAGCTTCTTTTGATTCTTTTAACTCTTTCTTTGTTACTGTTACTTGCCCTGCCAAATTTGTGGCGTGCTGTTTCAACCATCTCACTGTCATAGACATTAGTTGCAGAATTCTTGCTTTTTTACCTTTATTATTTTTTAGAGCCTCGGTTTCTACCATCGCTCTACATATGCCAGTCCATGTTTCCCCACTTTCTTTTTTAAATTCATATGGACCCCCTTTATTGGCAATCCAGCGGGTCCATGAGTCATCTAACTCTGTGGGGATATAAAGGGAGGGGATAAGGGGGTTCCCTAGCTCGTGGTTTTCTGCCATGTTAGATCGCGGTTCCTACAGCGGACAGCTCGCTTACTCACCAGATCAGCGGTCAGGGTCACCACTGTCATCAGAGGCTACCGGTGTGGTGCTCTGTTCTGTTCAATGTTGATATCAATCGGCTGCGTGTGTGTGTTCCCTCTGTGTGCTGCCCCGGCTCTGCGCAGATCGCTGACACAGCAGACCCCGAGAGAACCCCCAATGACCACAGACTCTAGTAAGGTACGAAGGCACCTGGGCCAGGTTTATTGTCAAACGAAGCACAATAATAGTTCCCTCTAGACTTTACTCTACAGGACATACTACGAATATGTGCCCCGTGGCAATGGACTCAGCTCAGTCAGTGGCGGGACTCTCCACTGCCCCCTAGGCTGGACAAAGATATCCACTCAGGAGTGCATTCTTATACACAGGTACAAACAAGTTACACATCACTCCTGACGTATTGAGGTACAACCCCTCTACGTAGCAAGGTGCAACCCCACTACGTAGCAAGGTGCCGCCTCTCACCTTGTACATGTTGGTTCGAGCAAAACAACTCTATTCATCATATTACCCTTTTGGCCCTGTCCTTGGGATGGCTCAGCCTGTTCCTTCTTATCTGTGTGGAATGTACAAGTATGCGAATGTTCTGATATCTGGTGTCCAGTACCTTTTAGGTATGTCTCTTTTTGCAGCATCACCCCTTTCCTTGCCAGCTTCTGTGAGCAGGGCCTGCCTCTGGCTCACAGCTTAACTTTGCTTTATGTTAGCAAAGTCTTGACCATTACTTTAGTTCAGGCCTTAGGCCTCATACTGGGCCTCTGATACCAAGATTTATGTCTCAGGGCCTCCTCTTACTACATCCACCTGTGTATGGGCCTTCTCTTACTAGGATAGTTTGAGGCCTTGTTCTTAGGCTAAGGCCTTTGGCTAAGCAGCAGAGGCAGCCATAAGCTGGGAAGTGTATGGTCACATCCCAAATCAGTCACATTGAAATAAGGTGGTATTGGGCTGTTCGGCAGTATCAGGACAGGATCGTCTTCCTATCACCACCAGATAAAGAAACAGATCTTAAGATGTACATCCTGTCTGGCAAGAAATCACTTATTAATGGTTCTGATTGCGAAACCCCCATTTCTGTATGTTTTATCTTTATGGCCCTCACTTTTCTATTGTTAATCTGTCTGGTTCTCTAACTGTTTCTGTCTGCTGTATAATTAATTTTTCTAGGTGTAAGTTAATTAGGGTAGTGGGATATAATTGGTTAGAGCAGTGGTCCCCAACCTTTTTCGTCTGGCGGGCGCCAAACAACCCCGAGCGCTGCCGGCAGAGCAAAAAAAAACGCGTTGGGGACCCCTGGGTTAGAGAATTGTGTTACAATATGTTAGGATTGGTTAGTTAAATTTCAGTAAAATGATTGGTTAAGGTATAGCTGAGAATATTACTATATAAACTGGGGTCAAACAGGAAGGGGGGGAAATTGGAATCATGTTTGCTAAGGGGAGAATGGGAACAGGGAATAGGAAACAGGGACACAGGCAAGGCTCTGCAGCGTCGGAGCTGGGAAGGGGGACACGAAGTAAACGCTCTGCGGCATCAGAGCTGGGAAGGGGGACGCGAGGTTAAATGCTCTGCAGCGTCGGAGCTGGGAAGGGGGATGCTGGGTAAACGTTCTGCAGCGTCGGATCTGGGAAAGGGGACGCAGGATAAAAGCTCTGCGGCCTCGGAGCTGGGAAGGGGGACGCGGGGTAAAGGCTCTGATAGAGGTATATAAAGTTATGAGTGATGTGGAGAAAGTAGATAAGGAAAAGTTATTTACTTATTCCCATAATACAAGACCTAGGGGTCACCAAATGAAATTAATAGGCAGCAGGTTTACAACAAATAAAAGGAAGTTCTTCTTCACACAGCGCACAGTCAACTTGTGGAACTCCTTACCTGCGGAGGTTGTGAAAGCTAGGACTATAACAGCATTTAAAAGGGAACTGGATAAATTCATGGAGATTAAGTCCATGAATGGCTATTAGCCAGGATGGGTAAGGAATGGTGTGCCTAGCCTCTGTTTGTCAGAGGGTGGAGATGGATGGCAGGAGAGAGATCACTTGATCATTACCTGTTAGGTTCACTCCCTCTGGGGCACCTGGCATTGGCCACTGTCGGTAGACAGGATACTGGGCTAGATGGACCTTTGGTCTGACCCAGTACGGCCGTTCTTATGTTCTCTGCGGCATCGGAGCTGGGAAGGGGGACGCGGGGTAAACGCTCTGTGGCGTCGGAGCTGGGAAGGGGACGCAGGGTAAAGGCTCTGCAGCCTCGGAGTTGGAAAGGGGGATGCGGGGTAAAGGCTCTGCGGCCTCGGAGCTGGGAAGGGGGACACTGGGGAACAGACTCTATCGGCGTATAGAGATAAGCCCGACTCGTGTGAAGGGCTTCGAAATATGCTTGCTTGGAAACTAACCCCAATAAACATCGCATTGTCTGCGCTTTGGACTGCTGGTCTTTTGCTGCTTGCTGTCTGCGTGACAGGAACCAGGGAAGCGGGAGGGTTGAGGGAAAGCCCTCTAACAATGGGCAGTGAGGGGAGAGGGACTGGACTGTTCTGATGGAGGGGTGTGGGAGCGGGTTCAGAGAGATTGTAATGGGGAAGACAAGAGGAGTGGAGGAGGGGGCAGTGGGGTGGGGAAAGGAAAGCGGAGGCAGGGAGCAGGTCGGTGGGACAGAGGGGCAGGAGGTGGGTTGAAGGGCTATGAAGTGGGGGCAGGGGAGGGGGCAAAGGGACAGGTAGGTGGAGGAAACAGGGGCTGGTGGTGGGGACAGAGGAGCTAGGAAATGAGGCCATTGGGGATAAAAGAGCAAGAGGCGGGCAGAGAAGGAGGCAGGGAGGCGGAGTGAGTAAAAGTGGGTCAGAAATTGAGCAGGCGTCTCCGCTCCCCGCATTGGTGGGCTCGGCCCCGGCCCATCCCCTCCCACAGCAAAGTTCAGGCGTCGCTGGGGGCTTTGGGCCGGGCCCCCACTACCCCGAGCATGGCCAGGGCGCTCGGGCGGCTCGGCCCGCTCTCGGCGGGGGGCAGGAGGCGACACCCCAGGAGCGGTAAGGGGGGGGTCGCCCCCGGGGTGGGCGTTGGGAGCAACTAGCCCAGGCCCCGATCCGGCCGGTGTAGTGCGGCCGCCCTGCCTGCCCCGGACCGGCGCCTAGCGGGGAGCCGCTGCGCCCCTGGGCGGGGCCGGGCTGCTCCTGCCTGAGCGAGCGGGGCGCTGGGGCACAAACCCCGTCCGGGGCCGCCTCCGGCAGCCGCAGAGCGGAGCGTGGCAAGAGCCCCCGGCGTGCAGCCGGTTCACAGCCCTGGGCCCAGTCCGCTCTCCGGTGCGTGGGCTCCACATTTACACGGGGGCAACCACGCTGGGCTGGGTCTGCGGGCTCAGGAGCTATCCGTGTGTGAACCCCATGTGCGTGAGCCCGCAGTCAGTCCGGAGCGGCTCTGGCTCTTTCAGGGGTGGCTAAGGAATCCCCTGGCCTGAGATGTGTTTTATTATCTACATCCACGTGGACTTTTCATTGCTACCCCCAGCGGGGGCGAGGGGATGTGTGGGGGGGTGAGGGGGCTGTTGTCATGCCCGCAGACTAACTCCAGGTAGAAGTTCTGCGTTACAATTTCCAGCCTCGTTATCATAAATGAAACACTTTTTCAATTCCTTTTCCTCCTACGAGCTAACTAACTAGTAGCAGCTCGTTCCCGTCAGTGGCGGATTAACACAATTGCCGCCCCCCGCTCACCTCCGTTCCCCCGCGGCCAGCCTGGGAGGGAGGGGGGAGAAGGGGAGTTGCGGGGGATGGCGGTGGTGGAGCAGAGGTGAGCTGGGGTGGGGAGCGGTTCCCTGCCGGCCCCAGCTCACCTCCTCCTCCGAGCACGCAGCTACTTGCTTCTCCTCCCTCCCTCCCAGCGCTTTCGCGCAACAAGCCTGCGAGGGAGGTGGAAGGAGGGAAGTGTGGCGCGCCCAGGGGAGGAGGTGGGCCAGTGATTTGGGGAAGGGGCGGAGTTGGGGCCGGGCCGGGGAAGGGAGCAAATTTGCTGCCCCCCCAAATTTGCCGCCCTAGGCGATAATACGCCGCTGATTCCCGTAGATGCACCATAGAAACGTTACCTGGGACCAAATAACCGCACTGCTTGGTGACAATGTAAACGTCATCAGAGTTCAAAATAGAAAAAAGGTTTCTATGGTGACTTTTTTTAAGACTGGAAAACAGTCCCTTTAAAAATGTGTACGGTAATCGCCAGTTCCGGCTTCTAACTCAAGTGCAACATGTACATATCTCTCAGAAGGCAGGATTTTTTCCAGATACTTGGTGTTCTGATAGTGTTTATTATGAAACAATGTGCAAGTGTTATTAACCGTCATTTTCTGCCAAAGAACAACCTGGCTGGTGATTTATATAACTTTTCTATTGACTCAAAACACTGGTGATAACAGGACACAGTTCTTCCACTAGGTCATTGGTTCCTGGCAAGCAAATTCTACTTGGTATTAGTTTTGAACAAACAGTTTGTAGTTTTATTACATTTTTTTTTTTAATGAAAAAACTCAGACAGCTTAGCTGTGCCAAAAGACGTTCCTGGGATGCAAGGACATCAGATGAAAAACTATTGTATATGATCACTTAATAACAGTGGTCCTCAAACTTTTTCCTGTTGCACCCCCCACCTTACCAGCAATTAAATCTATCTGCCACCCTCTCCCCCCGGGAGCTGCAGTCAGGGGCTGGGCCAGAGCTGGAGGCTGAGCTACAATTGGGAGCCAGGGGCCTAGGCTGGTGCTGGAGTGGAGCTGGGGGCAGAGTGGGGCTGGGTGGTGCTCCCTGCATGGGCACTTTTTAAAGACACCATAATACAGGCCCAACTTAAATGTATACCCCAAATTAAGAAACACAGTAAAAGAAATAAAAAAGAGCCACCGTGGCTTAACAACCATGTAAAAGAAGCAGTGAGAGATAAAAAGATTCCCTTTAAAAAGTGGAAGTCAAATCCTAGTGAGGTAAATAGAAAGGAGCATAAACACTGCCAAATTAAGGGCTGGTCCACACTAGGGGCGGGGATCGAAATAAGATACGCGACTTCAGCTACGAGAATAGCGTAGCTGAAGTCGAAGTATCCTATTTCGAATTACCCGCGCTTACCTCGCGTCCTCGCAGCGCGGGATCGACGGCCGCGGCTCCCACGTCGACTCCGCAACTCCGCTCGCCCTGCTGGAGTTCTGGAGTCGATGGGAGCGCGTTCGGGGATCGATGTATCGCATCCAGACGAGACGCGATACATCGATCCCCGCTATATCGATTTCTAAAGTGTAAAAATGTAATAAGAAAAGCCAAAGAGGAGTTTGAAGAACAGCTAGCCAAAAACTCAAAAGGTAATAAAATGTTTTTTAAGTACATCAGAAGCAGAAAGCCTGCTAAACAACCAGGGGGGCCTCGATGATCGAGATACAAAAGGAGCGCTTAAAGACGATAAAGTAATTGCGGAGAAACTAAACGAATTCTTTGCTTCAGTCTTCACAGCTAAGGATGTTAGGGAGATTCCCAAACCTGAGCCGGCTTTTGTAGGTGACAAATCTGAGGAACTGTCACAGATTGAAGTGTCACTACAGGAGGTTTTGGAATTAATTGATAAACGGGGTAAACGCTCTGCGGCATCGGAGCTGGGAAGGGGGATGCGGGGTAAACGCTCTGCGGCATCGGAGCTGGGAAGGGGGACACGGGATAAAGGCTCTGTGGCCTCGGAGCTGGGAAGGGGGACGCGGGGTAAAGGCTCTGATAGAGGTATATAAAATTATGAGTGATGTGGAGAAAGTAGATAAGGAAAAGTTATTTACTTATTCCCATAATACAAGAACTAGGGGTCACCAAATGAAATTAATGGGCAGCAGGTTTAAAACAAATAAAAGGAAGTTCTTCTTCACACAGCGCACAGTCAACTTGTGGAACTCCTTACCTGAGGAGGTTGTGAAGGCTAGGACTATAACAGGGTTTAAAAGAGAACTGGATAAATTCATGGAGGTTAAGTCCATTAATGGCTATTAGCCAGGATGGGTAAGGAATGGTGTCCCTAGCCTCTGTTTGTCAGAAGGTGGAGATGGATGGCAGGAGAGAGATCACTTGATCATTACCTGTTAGGTTCACTCCCTCTGGGGCACCTGGCATTGGCCACTGTCGGTAGACAGGATACTGGCAGGAGCGCCGCCAGCTTTTTCGGCGCCCTAGGCGGCGGAAGGTCCCGCCCCCAAAATTATGCTGACGACCGGGGCGCCGGCGCCCCCCAAATAATAGTGCCCTAGGCAACCGCCTAGGTCGCCTAATGGGTTGCGCCGGCCCTGGATACTGGGCTAGATGGACCTTTGGTCTGACCCAGTACGGCCGTTCTTATGTTCTCCCCCCCTCCTTTGGGGGCTGGCCTGGGCCCTGCCGAGCCCCCCTGAATGTTCCATGGGGGGCGGGCACTCGCCACAGTTTGGGGACCTCTGCTTTATAACTAGATTAACCCAGTGGCTGACTCTGACACTTAAAATAAGGAAAGTCTTTGTGGTCAGTCAGTCAATCTTATTTATCCATATTGTCAGTCCTTCACTAGCTGATGCTATTTTGGTCTTACGGAAAGTACCCACAAATATAATTTTCTTATTTATTTCCAGAAAGTTAATTTCTATGCAAGTTAGATTCTTCGTTTTGATGTGTAAAAACGTAGCTCATTAGAAATCTTTAGTTTCTTAAAAAACAAAACTAAAACCCACCTCAATTGATAATGTTAAGAATGCAAGGAGAACATTTTTAAAAACTAAAATTCTCTGAAGTTAGTCTACTTATTTTTCCAGTTTATCAAATAAAAGATGTAATGGCTTAATGTTTTCAGAATTTTGATTAAAAAATCAAAAACTCTAATGGCAGTCTGTAGCNATAGTGCCCTAGGCAACCGCCTAGGTCGCCTAATGGGTTGCGCCGGCCCTGGATACTGGGCTAGATGGACCTTTGGTCTGACCCAGTACGGCCGTTCTTATGTTCTCCCCCCCTCCTTTGGGGGCTGGCCTGGGCCCTGCCGAGCCCCCCTGAATGTTCCATGGGGGGCGGGCACTCGCCACAGTTTGGGGACCTCTGCTTTATAACTAGATTAACCCAGTGGCTGACTCTGACACTTAAAATAAGGAAAGTCTTTGTGGTCAGTCAGTCAATCTTATTTATCCATATTGTCAGTCCTTCACTAGCTGATGCTATTTTGGTCTTACGGAAAGTACCCACAAATATAATTTTCTTATTTATTTCCAGAAAGTTAATTTCTATGCAAGTTAGATTCTTCGTTTTGATGTGTAAAAACGTAGCTCATTAGAAATCTTTAGTTTCTTAAAAAACAAAACTAAAACCCACCTCAATTGATAATGTTAAGAATGCAAGGAGAACATTTTTAAAAACTAAAATTCTCTGAAGTTAGTCTACTTATTTTTCCAGTTTATCAAATAAAAGATGTAATGGCTTAATGTTTTCAGAATTTTGATTAAAAAATCAAAAACTCTAATGGCAGTCTGTAGCAGAATGTTATTTTGATGGTTAATGGCAAAGAAAATCAAAGTCGCCAATGACTGTCTGGAGGAGTTATGTGTTTTAGAAGATAAATACTAAGGGGAAACACATAAGTTTAGTAAATCTATGTTTCAGCTTTACAAAAAACACAAATGTTTAATGCATTTTCTCCTTGAATGAAATCTCTCAGAGGAAATATAACTACCTTGGTCCTCACTTATATTGTTGCAAAAACAAATTTTCAAAGAAAGTTTGTTTCAGATATGTGCTTTGAGATGTTGTGATAATCCTTCTAATCCACTGTATTTTATTAGATACACTTACACTGCAGGAATTGAAAAGCTCGTTCTCCATGCAAGCAAAAATGCCTCCTTGTGACTTTTCACCTGGAAAATATGAGGTAAGTCATGCACAGTGCACTGTACTTGGGTCTAGACTAGATCTCATTGCTAAGATCACCATTCTGCTGTATGTCGTGATTGTTCTGCTCACTAGCTTATTACGAGTATTCTTCAGTGGCATCAGAAGTTTAGATCATGGCTTTGATCCTTCTCTGAGATCCTTTGGAAATCAGAGTTAAACAGGGGCTCTGTGGTGCTGATTAGAATACAGTAGAAGAACAATCTTAACCCAAGGAAAGGTAGCAATGAAACATTTTTCTATTATTTGTTTCCCTCTCACTGATTTTTAATACCTAATTTGAGGAGTTCTGTAAATTGTTTTGCCCCCTCCACCAAAATGTGTGCCAAGTTAGTTTTTGGGGGGAGTGCAATAGGGGTAGAGAGGGGAGGGGAAATGTTTGATTTTTAAGAAACTACTCTTATTTGCTGTCTAATTCCCCATGGCCTGTGTCCAGCAAGGAGCTAATAAGTATCTGATCAGTTAAAAAGGTGTATTTTCAAGCAACAATCACATGAAAGATAAATGTATGACTTCGATATCATGAATTAAACGCTGTTGAGTAGATGTTCTGTTACTGTGCCAATTTACGGTTACAGAAATGTGTTTACATTTTCATCTGATGGTGACAAGATTTATGATGGTTCAGATATCTTCTGTGATTCAGTTCTATGGTTGTGAATCAGTTGCTAAGATAGCTCTGTATCCTGTTGTCACCGTGCCTCATTGGATCACAACTGAGAGTACCAAATTCAGGACAAGCTGCTGAGAAATAGGGCAGACACACCAAAGCTGGTGGTTATTCTCCCATAAGATATACCAGGCCAGCAACAAAAGTAGACTTCTGTTTCACCACACTGGCTAACAAGAAGTCAGAAAAGCAGTCTCCTTAGGTAGTCCAGTCCTGGTTTTAACACCCAGACACTAGACTTAATGATGAGTGGTTATTTAAAACCAATTTCATCACGCAAAGAGTTATTTTGATCCCAAAGGACCAGCCACATACCAGGTCAATATATAACTCAGAATCTTACTCAGTAATTACACTGTTGCCAATCCTTTAGCATCTAAAGGCTTACTTATAAAAAGAAAGAAAGAAAGGTGAGAGTTAAAATTGGTTAAAGCAGTGGTCCCCAATGTGGTGCCCGCAGCTGCCATGGCGCCCGCTGGGACATCTGTGTGCGCCCACGTACTGGCCGGCGGGCGAGCATCCGCTGAAATGCCGCCGACAAGCAGCGTCATCCAGAGGCATCACTGCCGAAATGCCGCCGATTTTCGGCAGCATTTCGGCAGCGACGCCTCTGGATGCTGCTGCTTGTCGACGGCATTTCGGCGGCGATGCCTATTGACGTTGCCGCTTCTCGGCGGCAGTTCGGCGGATGCTCGTCCGCCGGCCACGGTCCGCGGTGGCTCGTCGTCTGGCGCCCGCCAGACAAAAAAGGTTGGGGACCACTGGGTTAAAGGAATCAAATACATACATTCATTGCAAAGTTCTTGGATCAGGCTTATCGCAGTGATGGAATAAACTGCTGGCTTAAGTCAAGTTTCTGGTTGCTTCCAAATGATTTGGAAGGTCCTCAGTCGCTTGGTTAGAATGCTCCAATTAGTAGAAGATCTTTCCAGGGCCATTTATAATTTCTGCCATGTGGAAGGAAACCTATTGTTCTAGTTTGAGGAAAATTACAGGTAACAAGATGGAGTTTGGGGTCACAAGGGCAAGTCACATGCCCATGTTAAATCTGCTTAATTTGTGATAGGTTGTGGATTTCATAACCTTTAAGTAAGAGATCAGTGCAATACAGCTCTCTCGTTTAAATTATGGGATTTCAGAGGTTTATATAGCCTAATTGTGGGTTAGTATTTATTTTAAAATTGTAGTTATTTAGTTAACTTGGATTCGGTGAACAAATTATATTGTGTTGATATGATTAATCTGTAGATACCTTTATGATCCATTAAAACCTTTAGTAATGGGGGCAGAAATGATTTCTTTCCTCCTACAGTCCTATCCCTATGAGCGTATGCTGAAGATCCGCAAACAGAATCTGTCTCCATCAGTGGTAACGTACTACAAGAAACCACTGCTGCTACATCAGGGACATATGCAGTGGCTGTTTGATTATGAGGGACGAAGGTACCTTGATCTCTTTGCTGGAGTTGTTACTGTCAGTGTTGGTCACTGTCACCCGTAAGTATGTTATTGTATGAGTTACACTGACTAATATAGAAATATACTTTTGTCTTTTTTGTTTGTGGCCCCATATATCCAAAGGGAGAATATGGCATGCTGTGTTTTGGTGTGTCTGGGATCAGATTCTTAGGTTCAAACCAGCTGCAGTGATCTTTTGGCAAATTAGCTCATTCCTCTCTTTATCCATTCATTCGTTCATCTGGCAGTCAGGAAAATGCCAGAATTTTAAGAATTAATAGCAGAGTCAGAAAAAAAATTGTATGTATGTTGGATTAAATTAGTTGGTCTTTCTTACTGCACACAGGAAGGTAACTGCAGCTGCCCAAAACCAGCTTGGTCGTCTGTGGCATACAACCAATATCTACATGCATCCATCAATCCAGGAATATGTGGAGAAACTAACAGCACTTCTCCCTGATCCACTTAAGGTACCTAAATCCCAGCAGGATGGATACCTGTTAATTAAAATAATTTTATTTCAATAGGTAATGGAGAGTGCTACGATATTTGGAGACAAAATATTGTGATATCAAACTCATCTCCTTATTTAAAATCCCCAAAGGGAGTACAAAGCTTCAGGTAAAGAGAGAAAAATTACAGTTCTCAGGACAATGCTGATCTTTACAGTGAGCTCAGAGCCACACATGAATAAAACCCTAAACTGTTGCCCTACTGCTTGGATCCCTACTGTCTGAGTCACTTTCTCTTCAAATTTCCTCTTAAAGGGGCACTGTCAGTTTAAAAATCACTCATAAGTTGAAACATGTTTTGTATGCTATTGTTACAATTAGCACCTAAGTTTTACTTGGCGAGGAGACTTTGGGAGATGAAACTTTTTTTATTCCAGTTTGTTTACGTAGTACATATAAACTGATTGTAAAACACAAGATAGCTGGGGGACTCAGAAGCAATAGTCCCTGACACGACTCACGGCTGGTCTACACTCATGCTGTAAGTCAATCTAAATTACGCTAGTTTGGTTATGTAAGTTAGGTAACTGAAGAAAACGTAACTTAGGTCGATTTACAGTGGTATCTACACTGCGCTATGTTGATGGGAGATGCTCTCCCTTCGACATAGCTTCCACCTCTCTGGGAGGTGGAATACAGACGTCAATAGGAGAGCACTCTGCCATCGACTTAGCATGTCTTCACCAGACCTGCTAAATCAACACCGCTGCATCGATTGCAGCAGTGCCGATTTAGCCAGTAGTGTAGACATGGCCTCATTAGTAAGGCTAAGATTTTGTCATGGTTATTTTTAGTAAAAGTCATGGACAGGTCACGGGCAATAAACAAAAATTCACGGAAGCCGCAACCTGTCTGTGACTTTTGCTCCTGCAAGCCATGCGTTCCCCCGCCACCGCGGTGGCTGGGAGCTGTGGGGTGACCATATTTCCCAAAGAGAAAATGGGACACCCCCAGCCGCTCACCTGAGGTGTCCCACCCCACCCCCCGCGCGTGAGGCTGTGGCCCGTCGCTGGAAACCTGAGGAGGGCCCCCTCAGGAGTCTGTCGCATGTGGCTGGAACCTTGCAGGGGGTCCCCTGAGGATGCTGTCACCTGTCACTGCTGGTACCGGAACCCTGCCGGGGCCCCGCTGGCTGCTAGCTCCAGTCCTGCAGTCCCCGGGGCTGAAGCAGAAAATGTCACAGAAGTCTCCTGTGACCTCCATGACATAAACATAGCCTTACTCATTAGCAGTAGTCCATGACACTACTTTAAACTGCTGGTTGAAAGCACAGTATGCACAAGATACCTGAATACGTGCCTTGGGTTTCGGGTGGGATTATAGTCTGGATGGCTAGCCCCTCGTGACACTGTGGCGGCACTTCTTATTTTAGCATTCTTGCTCGATCAGACCTAGTGCAGGTGTCTCCTCGAGTTGGAAATTACACCTTCCATCTCCAGTATAGACATAACCTATCCTGCCATTGGCCCTCATACACAGCACATGAGCATCACTAAGTTTATTTCAGTTTGGAGTTCCTCTTGTCAGAGACAGGATATCATTCCAAGTGCTGAGTGATACTTTATATGAAAATAAATCTGTCTTGTACAGAATAAACAGATGCACTCAATATTTCAAACTCTTTGAAGGCAAATTGCAGGAAAATTGGTTCTTTAAACAGCTACATTTAGTTAGATTTGCCATTGTGAAACAAAGTAAATGTTCAGTATAATGAGATTATTGTGATTGATGTGCTATTTATTCTTCCTTAGGTGGTTTACCTGACTAACAGTGGGTCAGAAGCCAATGATTTGGCTATGTTCATGGCAAGGCTTTACACTCGTAACTTTGACCTCATCTGTTTCAGGTAATTATATTAGGGTGCTTTATGAAACTCCCTTTTCATAATCAATCTGTATATTGTGTGAAAAAGAGGCTGAGACCTTGTTAACCAGATTCTGCCACAGACACATCCTAAAAATTCATTTGTCTGCCAAAATAGAGTAAGACAGCAGTAGTCATTGGGAGCTAAGATTCAGCAAGTCTGCTTGTGTTAGAAATACTCCATTTACAAACCATGCATTCACCTAGGACCTATAACTTCTGTTTTTAATCCTTAAGTAAAGTGTGTGTAATATATATATATATATATATATATATTTTAGTATTATAAACAATGTCCATTCTACTCAGACATCTTGGTAATAGACACCTTTAAAAATAGTTAGAAAGACAGACCTTAACAAACTGGTAGTCTTGCAGCCATCCTGCTGAGCACAGGATTCTGAAATCCACCTGATATATTAATTCCCATGAATGAATTCTGAATTGCTTTTTAAACTAACCCCAAACCACTACCTGGTTTCTCATGAGTGGCAGTAACGACTTCAGAGAGAAGAGGAGCCCAAGATTAAAACAGCAGGGGTGTTTGTCATGTAGGATTCAGATATTCTGGCAGACCTGCATGAGGAATCTTGCCGTTGGCTCCAACCAGTGTTCTTAGCCCTTCACCTTCATGAGCACTAAATTAATGTATTATTTTTTAAGTGTGCTTTAAATTGCAATGAAAACTCCCAGTTGGTAGGCACTCAAAACAGGGTAGCATATAGGACAAGAGGCAACCCTTACTGGATGCACCCATGTTTTCCAATGATTTGCTATCTTCCACACACACATCAGAAACCAGCCTTCTGTGAATACTGATATTGTTTCCTCCTAAAAACTTTTGCAGCTAGTGTAATCTGAAGAAAATGAATGTTGTTTGTGTACTTTGTTCTGTTCACACAGAGGAGGATACCACGGAGCCAGTCCATACACACTGGGCTTGACGTCCATTGGCTCTTATAAGCATGGTGTCGCCAATGGGTTTGGCTGCCAAACAGTGAGGTTTTTGTTGCTTTTTGTAATATCTGCTGAATAACAAGCCTTCTATTTGTCTGAATATTACAGCATTTCTGTAATGCTTTACATCTTCAAGCCTCCCTGTAGCCCTCTGAGGTTGATAAGTAGTGTGTATATATATATATACAGCCTAATTTGCCATTTCACTGCACCCTGTGTAGTTATTTGTATCCACACAGAGCAAATGACGAATGCTAGCAATGAGAATGATAGTGTACTGGTATAAATGCTGCACAAGATGCAGAGCAATGGCGTATCGCCCTTCGGGTCCTATTCTTAGGTCTGTTAGGGCAGGTTTGTCCTGGTTTGCTGTTGCAAAGATGCTTAAAGCTGGCCCATAGGGGATTCCTTTTTGGACTGAAAATATTGTGGAAATACATAGTGACTCCTACAATACCACCTCAGAGTCCCCACCATAGGGGTTGTGTCTGGGGAAAGGGGTGTGCATGGGATCTCTACAGCTTGGTGACCCATGGCTGCGGGAATGATTTCTGGAGGCTGTGGCAGCTGGTGTTGGCTACTGTAATCTATGCCAGGAACCAGACCAGCCACAGAACTGGCCCCCAAAAGGCTCCTTTGTGATGTGCTCCTTCCCCCTGGCTCTTCGATGCACCCAGCCTTCTTTGAGTGCAGCTGAGAATTAACTGACTTGCCCATTGTCACATAGTCATTGGCAGAGTCAGGATTAGAATGTATAAGTTCCTGGCTTCCAGCCCGCTATCATCAGTCCACTAGACTTCACTGCGTCCCTCTAAGGTGGATAACTGGATGAAAAACAGTAGTTATCAGTGGTTCATTGTCAGGATGTCTAGGACACATCAAATGATGCCCTGCAGGAGTCTATCCTGAGTCTGGTACTAGTCAATATTTTCACTAATGACTTGGATTATGGAGTGAATATGCTTATAAACTTCACAGATGACACTAGGCTGGGAGGGGTTGCAAGTACTTTGATGAATTGGAGAAATTATCTGAAATCAACAAGATGAAATTCAATAAAAACAAGTGCAAAGTACTACAGTTGGGAAGGAAAAATCAAATGCACAAATAGGAAAATGGGGAATAGATGTGGCTAGGCATTAGTACTGCTGAGAAGGATCTGGGGGTTATAGTGGATCACAAATTGAATGTGATGCAGTTGCAAAAAAGGCTAATATCTTTCTGGAGTTTTGTGTCCAGTTTTGGGTGCCACACTTTAAGAAAGATGTGGACAAATTGGGGAGAGTCCAGAGGAGAGCAATAAAAATGATAAAAGGTTTAGAAAACCTGACTTAAGAGGAAGGGTTAAAAAACCTGGTCATGTTTATTCTTAAGCAAAGACGACTGAGGGGGGTATTTGATAAGTTTTCAAATATGTTAAGGGCTGTTTATAAAGAGGACTGGGATCAATTGTTCTGCATGTCCACTGAAGGTAGGACAAGAAGTAATCCATTTAATCTGCACCAGGGAGATTCAGGTTAGATAGTAGGAAAAGCTTCAGACCATAAGGATAGGTAAGCTCTGGAATAGGCTTCCAAGCAAGATTGTAGAATCCCCATCCTTGGTGATTTTTAAGAACAGGTTAGACAAAAACCTGTCAGGGATGGTTGCATTATACTTGGTCCTGCCTCAGCGCATGGGGCTAGACTAGATGGCCTCTTAGGGTCCCTTCCAGCCCTATAATTCTCTGACTTTACTGCTCTTTTTCTAGGGATTCTTGGAATTAAACTGGCCATTTTGGACAAAACTGTAGTGAATCTTGGGTAACAATAATTAACTAACATAACTAAAAAATAAACAGGTCAGCCGTGAGTGAATGCCCCCCAAAATAGTCACTTGAGGACAGAATGTTTTTAACTTCAGAAACTTTAATTTCTGGCCTTCTCCCTCACTTTCCGCATGAGGCCTCAAATCTGTGAGGGGGGCCAAATGGTCCTTATTTATTTTTTCACAGGTTGTTTTCGGATGGAACAACTGAATCAGATCTCAGATGCGATCAGATCTTTGAGTTCTCTTTATCACAAGCTCTATTTAAACAAAACAACAATATTGGAATAAGTGTTTAACGACCTTTGAATTATCAGTGTAAATAAAAAAAAATTCTGTTGATCAGTACTTACATTCCTCACACTGGCAAAATTACAGCTGTTTGTTGTGCTTTGCAGACAATGTTACCAGATGTTTTTCGTGGTCCATGGGGAGGAAGCCATTGCCGAGATTCTCCGGTGCAAACTATTCGGAAATGCAGCTGTTCACAAGGTTAGATGGTGGCAAAAAATGTCCATTGGTAGGTGCAAAAGAAAAGGGACTGGATGTTTAACAACATAGACAAATATACACTACTAAAAATGCACACTACTAAGAATATTACCGTTTACTGAGAAGTTTGGTGATTGTAATTTTGGCAAGCAAGTCTTCATCAATATGGCCTCTCGGCTGTGATTTTTTTCAAAGGGGCTTTAGGGAATTGGATCCTCAACTTCCTTTCAGAAATATGTGGGAGTTGGGCATCTAACTCCTGTAGAATCCTTTGAAAATCCTGAATTGAGCCCCTAATGACTGAGTCAAGTTCAATTCTCATAATCAGTAGCCTGTTGCTCTGAAATATTTAGAGTTGCCAGGAGATTAGGGATACTAACAAATGTGTTTTCTGCTCTCCTGGGTAAAGTTTTGGTAGCTGTCCATCTTTTATCTTGAAGGGATGTGATTAACGTAAACTATAAATCAAAAACTCTGGAACATTGGGTGGCAAAAGTCTTGCATGGAACAAGGCATTATGGATGATGCACAGTGTGTCCAGTCCATGCGAAAGCTCCACTGTTCTTTTACAAGTGACGATTAGAAAATAAATTGTTTTTCTCCTAGGTGCAATAAACATTGTTTACTCACTTTTCCCTAAGTACACAACAAAGCAGTCTCTTGCCATCTTTCTTTGTCACTGATGGTGAATAAAGGGAGTAGCTTGCAACTACTTGAAGACATCTGGTTTGTGTTCTGTTACACTACATAGTGATGCCCAGTCACATAGTCATATTTTCCATAATATTCCCATCTGCCTTTTCATTAGAAATCATGCTGGACCAAGATGAACTTAGTCTTATATTTATCATATCATAGACTTTAAGGCCAGAAGGGGCCATTGTGATCATCTAGTCCAGGGGTCTCAAACTCAATTTACCTTAGGGCCAGTGCCAGTCCTCAAATCCTCCCAGCAGGCCAATGTCACTCAGGCCGCCCAGAACCCGCCCCCCAAAAAAACTCTGCCCCCCATCTGCCTAAGGCTCTGGGATGGAGTTTGGGTGGGGGAGGAGGTCTGGGGTAGGGAATTGGGGTGCAGGCTCTGGGAGGGAGTTTGGGTGGGGGAGGGGGTCCGGGGTGCAAGCTCTGGGATAGCGTTTGGGGGCTGTGGATGTGTGTGTGGGGGGTGCAGGCTCTGGGAGAGAGTTTGAGGGCTGGGGAGGGGGGGCAGGCTCTGGGAGGGAGTTTGGGGGTGGAAGGGGGCGTGGGGGGGCAGGCTCTGGGAGGGAGTTTGAGAGCAGGAGGGGGTGTGGGGACAGCGCAGGCTCTGGGAGGGAGTTTGGGGATGGGAGGGGAAGGTGTGGGGAGGGGGTGCAGGCTCTTGGAGGGAGTCGGGGTGCGGTGCTTAACCTGGGTCTCCAAGGTGAGGCGGGGTAGGGGGCCTCCGTCCGCTTCTGCCCCCAGGCACCGCCCCCGCAGGGGCGCTCGGGGCAGGGGCAGCGCGCGAAGGCACAGCCCCGCCCCTGAACCGCAGGGAGGGACTGGCAGCCACTGGAGCGAGCAGGCAGACGCCGCTCAGCTCAGCTGTGCTGCTGGAGCCCCTGGGGGGGGGGCGCCCAGGGGCGGCAGGTGAGGCCAAGGGAGAGACCCGGCCCCAAAACTGCTGGAGCCCTGCGGGCCACGTTGGGGAGGCTCACGGGCCGCAGATGGCCCGCGAGCCGGGAGTTTGGGACCCCTGATCTAGTCTGTCCTCCTGCACATTTCAGGCTACAGAACTTCACCCACCCGCTCCAGTAATAGACCGATAACCCCTGGCTGAGGTACTGAAGTCCTCAAATCATGATTTAAAGACTTCAGGTTTCAGAGAATTAACCATTTACACTAGTTCAAACAAACAAGTGACCCGTGCCCCATGCTGCAGAGGAAGGTGAGCCCCTCTCCCTCCTCCCCCCCAGTGTCTCTGCCAATCTCACCTGGGGGAAAATTCCTTCCTGGCACCATAACAACTCTAACTCAGGAACCAATCCATGCAACAAACCTCGATGCCAACTCTGCCCACATATTTACACCAGCGACACAATCACAGGACCTAACCAGATCAGCTACAACATCATCGGTTCATTCACCTGCACGTCCACCAATGTTATATATGCCATCATGTGCCAGCAATGCCCCTCTGCTATGTACATCGGCCAAACTGGACAGTCCCTACGTAAAAGGATAAATGGACACAAGTCAGATATTAGGAATGGCAATATACAAAAACCTGTAGGAGAACACTTCAACCTCCCTGGCCACACAATAGCAGATGTCCAGGTAGCCATCTTACAGCAAAAATCTTCAGGACCAGACTTCAAAGAGAAACTGCTGAGCTTCAGTTCATTTGCAAATTTGACACCATCAGATCAGGATTAAACAAAGACTGTGAATGGCTAGCCAACTACAAAAACAGTTTCTCCTCCCTTGGTGTTCACACCTCAACTGCTAGAAGAGGGCCTCACCCCCCATGATTGAACTAACCTCGTTATCTCCAGACTGATTCTTGCCTGCATATTTATACCTGCCTCTGGAAATTTCCATTACATGCGTCTGACGAAGTGGGCATTCACCCACGAAAGCTTATGCTCCAATACAACTGTTAGTCTTTAA
>QXTE01000029.1:10161276-10259651 GCA_003942145.1 Platysternon megacephalum
CCCCCCCCCCCCCCCCCCCCCCCCGATTGAACTAACCTCGTTATCTCCAGACTGATTCTTGCCTGCATATTTATACCTGCCACTGCGGTTTCACATTATTAACCTAACTTTGTATTATTTTCAGTACATTATTCTTATCAGTATTTCCTCAACACAGGCTGTTGTGAAGCAAATGACCAGTACATTGAACAGTTCAAAGACACTCTGAGTACTTGTGTGCCAAAGGCAATAGCTGGGTTTATCGCTGAGCCAATTCAAGTAAGTGACTTGTAATAGTACAGTAAACCATAAAGTGCTAAAACCTGAATGGGTCTTTTACAAGATTGACAAGCCCTAAATGTAACTTCCCTCTAACAATAACAATTTTAATCTTCTCTGAATCACTTTGATCATCCAAAAGGAAGGGCTGCAACATTACTTAAATCTTAACTTTTTTCCAGGAGGGTGACTTGTCAACGAGACATCTTGGAGAAATCCTGGCCCCATTGAAGTAAAATGGGAGTTTTGCCTCTGACTTCAGTGAAGCCAGGATTTCATTCTTTGTGTTGTTTTTGGTTTTCCCCCCCCCCCCCCCCCTTGATATCTGAGAAGGGAATTTTGTCCTGATATTAGGACTAAATTTTCCCTTGCTTAGTTTCATCCCATTACCCCTAGGTATTCCCCTAATTTCTCTCCATCCACTGGGGTTTTGCAGCCTTTATATACTCCCGGACTATTATGTTATCCCCCCACCTTTGGCAGTTTAGCCTAAGTGTATATATTTCTTTTAGTCTTCTCCTAATCATTTTCTCCAGCTCTCCGTTCATGTTTGCTGTTGGTCTTTGAACTCTCACCAGTTTGTCCCGTTCTGGTAATAACATGCCTACAAGTGATACAACTTTCCAGATATTGTCGCCATACAGAGTATAATTCTCTGAAGCATATTTGGTGTTGGTTCATTAGACAAGTGGTTCCGAAACTTTTTTTGCCTCTCTTTGTGACCCACTCAGGGTCCAGATTGGAGGGCTGAGGGGAAACTAGACGGGACCTGCAGGACTGGGCCCTGTTCCCTTCTCTGGGTGTTGCAACCTGGCAGATAAGGTCGTAGCACCACTCAGGTTTGGCCCATCTGCTAGGTCGCAACACCCAGAGTGGGGAACCGGGCCCAGCCCCACAGGACAGGAGCTGCTGCTGTGCAGTGAATAAGGGGTGGGTTCATCTCCCCTCTCCCCCCAACTCCTCTTCACACTGGGCCTGTGACCCACCTAGAACCTTCCTGCAGCCAACAGGTGGGTTGCAACCCACCGTTTGGGAAACGTTGCACTAAAGAGAGAAGGCTGACATCATGTTTTATCTTTTACTCTTCACTGTCTCCTAACTCTTCATATTGTTTTATTCTTATAGCCCATATAATATTGATACAAAGTGGGAATTCAATTTCAAAAGAAAGTCACTTTCTGCCCATTTAGCAGTGCGGCTAAACAGATCTACCACAAAAGGGACTTTGGTCATTAAGTCATCTAGTGAATTAAAGTTCTGCCTGGATTTCTCACTGTCTGATCACCTGAGGATTGCCTGTGTTTGTGATATAGCGTTTGTGCTGAAGACAATATATTTGTGCATTTCTGACAGGGTGTTAATGGAGCCGTTCAGTATCCTAAAAGATTTCTAAAGGAAGCTTTTCAGCTAGTGCGTGAAAGAGGAGGCGTCTGTATTGCAGATGAAGTGAGTATCCAGAAATACGATTTTTTGGGGATTGAGATATTTCTGCCAGGCCACTACAAAATCCAGCAATTGCATGAAGGCAAAATATAGACCTGGAAATAGTTTATATTAAATTCTAAATTTACTTTAATTAATCCTTTCCTGTTTCACAGCCTAAGAGGGTCTGCACGGGGGAAGCTCCCTAACACTCCATCCCCACACCCCCAAAAAACTTGTTCCATACTTTTCCCACCCATACCCAACAACCCTCGCAAGTTCACACCCAGGCTCCTTCCCAACAGTTTACTTCCCTCTCCCTCAGCTCCTCCGTTACCCCTGGCTCCCCCCAGCCTTTGCACCGCTCCTGAGGGTGCGGGAAATATGGTTCATTATTGTAGTTTAAATGAATTGTTACTCAGAGTTCTGTATTAATATGTCTAGTAAGGAATCTATTTGTCAAAAAAACATTTCCTGAATCTTTTTTGTTGTCTGTATTGTTACAGACATACTTGCTGACAGGTACTTTGAAATAAATGACCAAAAATAATTGAAACTAGTGTGATTATAATGTGTTATTTTGACAAATAAAATATGCAGAAATTTGCAGAATTTTAAAATATTGTGCGCAGAATTCCCCCAGGAGTACCAGTTGTAACATGTGGCAGTCACAGCCTGTTCCTCACAGGGCTCTGTATACAATTCCTGGGGGTTCTTCCCTGTACCTGGCTTACCACAGCAGTTTCTGCTCCCTGAAAATGCCCAGTCACTTCCTGACTGGCCAAGGGAAAAGAAGTTATAATGGGGAATGTAGTCTCCTGCCTGGGCATTTCCTGGGTGAGGATACTTTCTCCTACCTGGCCAGGAGGAAGGGGATGTGCAGTGGTGAGGGGCTGATGGGAATTGTAGTCTCCTGCTTAGCAGTGCATCACAGTATAGTTTCTCTAATGGAGTTCATTATATTAACTCAATTATGTTTTGAATAATAATACTAGATTTAAATTGTGTATTAACAGGAGATAGTCTTAGGATGTATACAATACCACTTTTCATTTGTATCAAGTGTACAGTGTCTCTATAAAGATGAGCTGTCAACAAAACCAATAGTGGAACCTGTCTTGTACTACAGTCACTATTTAGCATAGGAAAGAAAATGTGTGAGGATGAGTTGAATGAGGATCTTGCTAGAATAAGGTTGGCATTTAGAGTCTACAGCTATAAGTGCAAATTGGTAACAGATAAAATACAAGTTATGAAACCAAGAAACAACTTAAACAATTTTGGATTTTCTTTTGAAAGGTCCAGACAGGGTTTGGACGAACTGGCAGCCATTTCTGGGGATTTCAAACACATGGTGTAGTCCCTGACATTGTTACCATGGCAAAAGGAATTGGCAATGGCTTTCCAATGGCAGCTGTCGTAACCACACCAGGTATAAATATTTGTTATTTTAAAGCATGAAGTTGAGGTGAATAATAAATATATTGTAGAATAACTTAGCTTCCATAGAGCCTTTTGTCCAACCAGATTACCTTAGAAATATTAAGATATTTAGTCTTAGAACATGCTTATGGGGTTGGTAAGTATGGTCCCCATTGCACACATACAAAATACTGAGGCATTGAGAGATTGTAATTTTTTTATCACACTCAGGTTGTGCTCCCCATTACATCAGTTCAAATCTAAAGTAAAACCATTAAAATCAATGGAGTTATACTAGGGTAACTGAGATCAGCATCTAGCCCAAATGAGTCATTGGCAGAACTGACAGAACTCAGAAATCCTGACTGAGTTCACTGCCCTACCCATTAGACATACCTTTAATACTAAGGAAGCATTCTGGACAACTCTAGAATTGTTGACTGGTTAATACTAACGATTCAGTGGATTTAATGTCTCAGAGAAATAATGGATTTATTCAGTGCTGTAGTGGATAATGCACTAGCTCTGTTGGAAACTTAACTGTTCATCTATTAAAATCCATTTGCCTTCCTTTTAGCATCTGCTACACAGATCATATATTTTCTGGAACTTTGCCCTAAATCAGTTACCAAGAATATACCATTTTCTTCTCCTTTTGCCTGCAGTTAAAACGGAGAATGATGCACAGTATTATTAAATGTGAAGCTAAAACTGATAAGTACTATCACCAGACTTCAGGTAATTGTGAGGAAGGAAATCAATGAGTATTCTTTTTCTTTTAGAGATTGCAAATTCCTTGGCTCAGAACCTTCATTTTAACACATTTGGAGGAAACCCTATGGCCTGTGTAGTTGGATCTGCAGTTCTTGATGTAAGAAGAAAGTGATACGTTCAGTGTCTTACACTATTGTTTGCTATGCGTTATGGCAGAGGCAGCTTCGTGCTGCTTCCCTTTCCAATGATGGAACTTCTAATATATATAGAAAATGAGACAAACATTTATTTTTATTAATTCATGGGCAATGTGCACTCATAGAAAAAATAAATTGCCTGACTATTCCCATTTCTATAACTGATTTCAGCTTGTAGCAGGAATAGGATTAAATTACTCTAGGGATAATACTGTGATTAACAGCTTCATCTTTTTCTTTCCTTGCTTATATTCTTTGCTTCCTGTTTGTCAATAGAAGTATAAATGGAATTTACTTACATAGCTGTCATAATTCTAAGTAGTTCTGTCCCATGGAGTTCTCATCATTTTTCCTTTATAGAAACCCTCTAAACTAGCAAAAGCACTTATTCTGAGGTACATACTTAAAATGTATTTTAACCCTCACAGCTTCCACTTAAAAAAAAAAAAAAAAAAAAAAAGTAGTCAACTTAAATCCTCATGCAACACCTTGGAAAGCATGAGCTGCACACATGCCCCTATTGATGTGAGGTAATTTAGTGTGTAACAAACAGCCACATTCACTTGGTCACATGTAAATATCCTTCCTTAAACCTCATTTTAAAACTGTATTGCCAGGTTCTGAACATCTGGCTCCCTTATTACACTGTGATTTACTGGCCTTGTTCCAACAGAATAGGCTGTTGGTCCTCTGAACCACTCTCTACTATCACAGTCAGCATAGTAATTAAAAAACCTAGGAGATCCAACACCTCATATTTTTTGTTTAAAATAACTGTTACCAGGGTAGTTCAGATCCAGGTTCTGTTTTAACCACAATCCTCAAAATCTGAACAGGATTAATGTGCCAGTTTTAGACTCTCAAATTGCAAAATATATTATTCTGTTCATTTTTTGCAATTCACTGTAAAAGCAGGTTCGTATAGGTCAGTGATTAAATACAGTAGTATCCTTTTATTTTTATTTCCAGCAGCCCCCAGCTCCTGGTGCACAGTCAAGGTATTAGACTGTGTGCCAGGAGCTGGGGGCTGCTAGAAATAAAGTTACTGCATTTTAAAGTGAATGCTTTGCTAAATATAGCTTAGTAGTGTACTCAGGTGTTTCCCAGAAAGCTTTACAAGGAGTAATAGGCGTACTGCCAAATTATAAGCACCTCACATAGCTTGACACTGCTATGGCAAGGGAAAGAGGGCTAAACTGACAAAGATTTTTAAACGGATTACGATGGTCAGCTTTATACACACAGTCAAACCTCAAATATACACTAGAACCTGGAGATCAATTATTAATTGGTGGGTAAACAATGCAAAAGAATGACATAAGCTATGTTGGTTAATTTAACAAGTGTAGCTTAGTTTTTTACAGCATTTCCTGTTATACTTGAAGAGGTCAAATTTAAGGCAGGGTTAATAATACAAGCCTGTTGTAAATCTTTGCTGAGGGGTAAATGAGATTGCAGGCCGGTTATAGGTGTGCAGATTAGCCAAGTTCTATATTTGATTCTTTCCCACAACATTGGTCTTTGTACATCATTTTTAACCAGGCTATTGCAGGAGACGGTCTACAAAAGAACAGCGAAGAAGTGGGGACTTACATGCTATTGGAGTTTGCTAAACTGAGAGCTAAGTTTGAGATCATTGGAGATGTCCGTGGCAAAGGCCTTATGATTGGGATAGAAATGGTGAAGAATAAGGTTGGTAAATGGCACATGCCCTTCTATTTACCCCAGTATTAAGACTCAAGCTTCCTGTGAAATGACTGTATGCCGACCGACAGCTACTTCTCTGAAAATAAGGAGTCAGAACTCTGCACTGGCTAAAATTTAGAACATTCAAAGTGTTTAATACATCAGAAACTCTGAATAGTCCCATCTTAAAGGGCAGGACAATCATTAACTTTCTCCAAGGAGGGTGGTGGCAATGGAACACTTGTTGCTTTTTCCATAATTTAGTTTAACATCTAGCCAAAAAAAGTCTCTCTTCCATCCCCTTCCCCGCCCCGCTTTCCACAGGACAGTCGTCAACCTCTTCCAGCTGAAGAGATGAGTCAGATCTGGGAAGATTGCAAAGACATGGGAGTATTGATTGGCAGGGGTGGAATTTATAATCAGGTACAGTAACTGATGTGGACTGCTTTTATGTATCTTTTGTCCTGACTAAATTGCAGTGGATTTGACTTCTTCTAAAAATTACTTCTGTTTAAGAATTATAAAAAAAGTTAGTCTTGTTTACTAACTTCTATTTTGTTTAATGAATATAGCAGATCAAGGAGCTTTATTTGTCTTAATCCTCTCAATTATAGCGTATTCAATATAAATGTTATTTACTACTGTTAAGATTCCTACCTTTCAGACAAGAAATGTGACCCTCAATAGTAATTTCTGATGCATCTATCAGCCGGTTCTGAATTCCCTATCTCTAGTATTTAGATGCTATCTAAAACAGCAATGCCTACGACTATCAATTCTAGCCTATTGTTCGGGTTTATCAGCACAGCATACACTCAGGAGAGCTGATAAAATTCTACCCAGCTGGCAATAAGAGAACATCTCTTCCTTGTGAATCCATTAATATGGGGGTATGACCCACACAGTTATTAAATATTGTACCCAGTAAATTGTGTGAGAGATCTTATTCCACTTCAAGTGGAATAAGTTAACAGGCAGCAAAGGATTGCTGGCATTTTCCTCCTCCAAGGTAATAGTAGGGTTTATTAGCTTACTGCTGTCAGTGTTCAGAGTCAGGATAGATAGGTAGAGAACTTAACCAGGCTCCCTCAGACCAGCCAGCTTCCTTGGGAATAAGTTACAGTAGGGAAAGGGGTCAGTGGAGACTTGCTGATGTGCATACTCCACCTCAAATTAATCCTTGCATTGCACAATCAACTGCTCAGAACAGATTTGCACCTGTTGAAGGTCTAGTAATATTTCAGCCTGATTGAAGACAGAGCACCTGCAGACAGCAGGAGGAGCTGTAAGCATTCAACTTCTCAAAAAAATCAGACCAGGCATGCCTATTAATGATAGATTTAGATGGTTTGCCCTAGGCTGTGTAGTTTAATATTTGGAGAGCATGGAAGTAAATAATAGTTTAAGTCAAAACTCAGCCACAATTGTAACAGGTGATAGGCACCAGCAGGGTTTACATAAAAGTCAGTAGAATTCAAATAGGAATGATTTAGTTCTGGTAGATTCAAGCAGTTGGAAACCTGAATTAAGTAAAGGAACATATGTTACAACTAAATTCAATTCCATTCTGAGACATTGCAGAATAGAACCATGCAGAAATGAAAAGAGCATATGATTAAAGTGCACTACTTAAATCACATCTTACTAAAATAGATTCCTGTAGTATAGAAAATAGCACTGTTTTCCCCCTTGTACCCCTGGCTGTCCTTCTGCTAGTTTTAATCTATTTTTCCACACTTGACTCCTGCAGCAACACATCTCAGGCTGACTAGCTAGGGCTCCCTCCATTCATTTAGTTCTTCTGCCCAGTTGTAGTATTGAGGCTTCTTAAAGCACAATGTAGAAATGCTCAACCATGTGCCTAGCATCTGCTAGGGTGGGTGTGGTTCTTGCATGGGAGAAGTTTGCCATTCTTAGGGCTTGGCTACACTTGCGAGTTACAGCGCAATAAAGGAGCCCCAGGCCCCCTACCTCACTCCCCGTCCACACTGGCAAGGCACGTAGAGCGCTCAGACTCCGCGGCTACAGCGCTGCTGGTACTCCCGGGCATCAGTGTGAACGAGGTGTTGCGTTACTGCGCTCTGATCAGCCTCCTGAAACATCCCATAATCCCTTTAAGTCAAGTGGCCACTCTGGTCATTGTTTTGAACTCCTGTAGGAATGCAGAAATGCTTTCAAAGCTCCGTTTCTGACAGCCGGCATGCAAGCCATTAGTGTGGAGGGTGGGGCTGCTGCTGTCTGAACTTACAAGACAGCAGGCTGACATACTCTCAGCTTCCCAAAAACCCACTCTTTCTCCCCCCACATACACACATTTTAAAAGCACATTGCAGTCACTTGCATGCTGGGATAGCTGCCCATAATGCACCACTCCCAATGCCACAAATGTGGCCACGCCAGTGTGCAAGCAGCTGTCAGTGTGGACAGATTGCAGCACATTCGCTACTGTACTCTACAAAGGCGGGTTTAACTAACAGCGCTCAGGGGTAGGCTGGTATTACCATTGTTACAACTAGTTTGGTACCTGTTACTTTTTCCAGGATTACTAACCTTTAAAAATCCTGGGATTAGTATTAGTGTCATTGCACATCAATTGGTCTCTGCCTCCAGTTTAAAACTTTCTTCTTTTCTCTCCTCAGACATTTAGAGTTAAACCTCCAATGTGCATTACTAAACAAGATGCAGCCTTTGCAGTGGAAGTATTTCATGCTGCACTAATGAGACATTTGGAAAGAACAGCTGCAAATTAGACTCTGAACAATGTTTCTCCTTACAGAGGATGTTTGGTAACAGTTGAGACTCACCCTCCAAGCCCTAAAATCTTGCTATAACTACAGCTGGCAAGAAATTTATAGTATGAAGATAAGATTGATCTAATTTTCCTGAACATGTAACTCTTAAGAATTTAAATGTGAAAGATTACCTTGACTCAGTTTGCTATACCTGCAAGAAATCAGTCTTATTGTAATGTTGTGTTAAGAAAACAATGCCTATTGTTAACACAAATCAAACATGATTTTTTAAAATTAGGTAGTGCCTTCTACCTAGTCTGAGACTAGGTTTCCTGCAAGTCACACCAGCAAGTGAGATTGGCTGGTGTACTCAGGCCGGCACTACATGAAAGGGCATGCTGAATACTACTGCCTTTACAATTCTATCATATCTGGGATAGTTCTTCCTTTCTTTATGCCTGGCTGTTTTGCTCTTAATAGCTGAAATTCTGGCTGTAGTTTCTACAGTGACAGAGGGAGTGCTCTGTGTAATCGTGCTCCAGTGACATTTGCTTAGTAGCTAGTGCACTTCCTAAACAAGACTGGAGACAGCATCACAGGACAAAATACTTCGTTCCTGAAAAACACTTAGTGGAAAACTATGTTACTATTACACTCATAATAGGGGTAGGAGTGAAATTCCTCCAGAGCAGAGGGGCTGCTGAAAGCTCTTCAAGCAGGATCTCAGTGAAGGAAAGTTGTATGTGTAGCCTGTAACATGAGGATGGATTTTGTTTAGTAAAAGGAGGAAGATACTTTTTTAAATAAGTAAGTAAGGGTATAATCATTCATCAGTGGGTTCTAATCCAGTCTCCTGCTCCCCCCCCCCACCAACAGTGATCTTTTCTCCTTTGACTGGTAGCAGCTCTCCATCTTCCCTCAATACCATCCCGGGCTGCTGACACAAGGTGCTGTGTGTTCCCCTCCTGTCATCAGTAGAGAGCTCATGGATGTTAGATAACCTTTTTTCCCTGTTCAGGGTAAAGACAGGATTAAACAATGCAGCTGTTAAGTATAAATTACAACTAATTATTGTCAATTCAGTTTACAAATGTGAGTTAATTTCTTGGTCCAATAAAAGGTATCACACACTGCTCTTGTGTATTTTATTCTTTACAAGTTGGCTGTGTATGCAAAGTTTAGGGATAGATTAACCTTTATCCTACAAATAGTTTTATAGTTGTGGGGCCTTAATTTGCATTACATCCTAGATAGGAACTGGGTCCCATAGGGAACAATAGAGAAACTTAGAAATCTAAGACATAAGTTTGTGCTGTTATGGTGGTCTACCATGGACAGATGGTCAGAAACAGACACCTGTCCATCCTAACTCATATTAGATGAGCTCTGTAAAATAAAAAACAAGGTGTTAAAATAATTTATTTTCTCCCCCTGTACACTTTCATTCATACAAGTCACACCGGGTATATAGGACGACCAGCTTTAAGAATATTTGTTATTTTTTCAAGACTTTAAAGCCCCTGGAATGGCAAGATGAAATTCAGTTGTTGGTAAAAAAATTAAACAAATTTTTGCACAAGATAAAAATGTTTTGCACACAAACTGCTGCAGGCCCAAGAACTGCTTCCCAATTTAATTTAGATTGTAGGATTCCTGTCCTTTGGTTTTGAGTGTTTTCTTCAGATATGCATCCAAAAACTGACAGTTTAAAACAATCGAGAAGTCCTATCTGTTTTTACGTTTCTCTTTTTTGCTTCTGCTATTCCCAGCACCATTTACAGCTGGTGCTTGTATTACTTTTGCATGGCCTGTGGCCTTTAAGTGTTCAAACAGTTTATTCCGGGACTGAAATTCACAATTGCAGGTTATACAGTGGATAGGAATATCTTCATTCTGGTAGGAGAAAAAAAATACAATGCTTCATGTTAGTAGATACTATGGAAACAATATAACTGTATTTTATTGTTTTACTGGCTAAGGAAGAGTGCATATTAAACAGTTAACATTTATTTTTAACAAATAGCTAACCTCTGAAATGGATAATAAGCATGAATGATTCATTCAGGAAACTGTGAACACCAACTCTTTTTGAACATTTGAAAAGTGTTCTATGGCAAATAAGCTCTATTAAGCACTCCTTATTAAGTGCCAAATAGGATCCTAAATGAACTACAGATCTGCAAGAAACACTAATTTGAAACAGCATCCCCTAAAGCACAACTATGCATATTCGTTTTTTCTTGGGCTCTCATCTTTTAAAGCAAATTTCAACTTATTATATTTCCAAGTTTTTCCTTGTTAAATATTTTCATATTAGCAGAAAAGACTAATATGTTTGTTTAAAGTTGAGTGACTGTAGGCATTTCAGAAAATTAACGTGTGAGAAGGAATATGACTGATGGCACTTTTTTTTTTTTTTTTAAACTATCAACGTGTATATCTAACTCTCCTTGTCTGTAAATTTCTATTATTAAGGACAGAAACTATTTTGGGAAGATGATTTTCAGCAGTTATCAAGTTAAAACTAATCCTTCCAGACCTACTTACAATTTAAAAAAAAAATCCAAATCTACATCCACCAGCATGTGTATAATAATAAATAATTAATAATATGTAAAACTGAGTTGTTGTCACTATATTTGTACGTTGCGTAACACAATGGGGCTCCAACCTGGCTGAGGCCTCTAGGTGCTACTGAAACAGTTTCATAGTAATGGCCTACGTTGTTTAAGGAGATAGCCAGGCCATTATTTTTAAACTAAATTGCATTAGTACCTAACACAGCTAACTAGGCTGGGAGTCCCCATTGCTCTAGGCACCATACAAACATATCGTGACAACAGCTCATTTTTTCCACATAGAGAGGCCAGAAGACAGATTTAAGTTTAGATGGATCTAGAAGTCCAAGATCGATGTATGTAGAAGACTATCCTAGGTTAAGCTGAAATATTTAGCTTTAAAGAGAAACTGTTTTCCTCCAAAGAAAAGAATTTGTTTCCAATTTTCTTAGATTTTGGTAAACATGCATAAACAGGAAGTGTCTTATGGACAAATACATGAAAAACACAGGCAAAAGCAGCTTTCGAGAACAGGAGAAAGTGTCAGGAGCTGGAAAACTACCAGACCAAAAGTCGTTTGTTTTTAGGACATTGTACTGTTTACCAGCCATTGAGAATCTGTAGTTTTAAATACTTTCCACATACCTTATCTTGAAGCTCTGAAGTTACCTTAACAGATTTTTTTGTATCCTTGGTTCTCTTTCCTTTAGGCTTAGGGATGCTGAAAAGACAAGAGTGTAAGATTTCAGATTACCTGTCATCACACTGAACCAAGTTTTTCTATGAACACATTCAGCAGGACTGATTGTTTTAAATTACTACGGCTTTTAAATCTCATGGTCCACTGACTTCAATGGGTACTGAACTGGGACCTAAATGGGCTATTTAATTTTTTTTATTTTTTTTTAATATTTTGCACAAACTAGCGTTTAAGGCACTTTCCTAAGTTCAGTTTTTTGGCCATCATTAATTTCTGTTTAATAAATAACCTTTTGTGTGTGATTCACTACTTGGAGGGTTCCCTCTCACCCTGTGCAGTTACTCTAACGGAAATGACTGCTATAGTTAAAAGTGCACACTGTTCTCCATTCTAACCCATTTCAGACCATTGTAATGTTCTGAAACTTGCCTGTAGGACTGAAATATATATTCCAGGCTTGGCATTTGTCCAAAAGTGAATTTTATTGTATTCATAGGCACAAGGTCTGAGCAAAATTGGTTCAACTGTTTGAAAACAAGTGGGGGAAATAAAATGAATTTTACAAATCTGTTAGCATTAAAAGAAATCTAAACAGTTAAAATGCTGAAACAACTGGAGTTAGGCATTAGACCTGTTTTGGTTTGGGCCAAATGTGAGCTCTCACAAAAAAGCGCATGCACTGGGCCTTACAGGTTTACTGGGAAAGGGAGCACTATACAAGTGAATATACGTGACTGCTGTGTACTGAAAATGTAAGGAAGGTGAAGCAGCAGTTGTCTCATTCACTTCACTTCCTTAAAGCTGGAGAGTAAGGGAGGTAAGGATTCCACAATGCTTAGTGCATAACTAAGGCTATATTTTAGTCATGGGTATTTTTAGTAAAAGTCATGGACAGGTCACAGGCAGTAAACAAAAATTCACGGTCCGTGACCTGCCGAGGACTTGTACTATATACCCCTGACTAAAACTTGGGTTGGAGGGGCTGGGGGGTGCTCTGGGGCGAGTGGTCTAGGGGAGTTGCAGGTGCTGGGGGGCTGACCCGGGACCCTCGCAGGTGCTGATGGGGGGGAGAGCAGGTAGTGGCGTATAGCCCAGGACCCCTGCTGGTGCTGGGGAGGGGTGGCAGGGCTGGCAGGCTCCCTACCCGGCTCCGTATGTCCTTGCAGCTACGAGGGGGAAGGGAAGGCCAGGGGGCTCTGCATGCTACCCCTGCCACGAGCTCCGGCTCCGCAGCTCCCATTGGCCGGGAACCGCAGCCAATGGGAGCTGTGGGGGCAGCACCTGTGGGCAGGGGCATCTGGCAGAGCCCCCTGGCCCCTCTGCCTAGGAGCTGCAGGGAGATGCCGGTCGCTTCCGGGGAGGCCCCTGAGGTAAGCACCATCCCGCACCCCAATCCCCTACCCCAGCCCCGAGACTCCTCCTACACCCAAACTGCCCCAGCCATGGCTGGCCCAGGGGCTGCCTGATCTGCTCAGGCAGCCCTGGAGCCAGCCACAGTGGCCACTGCAAAAGTCACAGAATCCGTGACTTCCGTGACAGACACGCAGCCTTATGCATAACTTTCAATGTAACTTTACAGGAATGTCTTCCTGCTGCTAAATTGTTTGCATACAATTTTCCATATAAATGTCTGCACATCGCAATACTCAAAGACACGAGAACTGGCAAAAGTGGTGCTTAACTGTGCAGTATCTTGAATAAAGTGTCACTTTTCACAGTGGAAGGAGGTAAATAGCAGATCCCCAAAGCTCTGTACTGAGACCAGTGCTGTACAACATATTAATAAATGATCTGGAAAAGGGGGTGAATAGTGAGGTGGCAAAGTTTGCAGACGATACAAAATTACTCAAGATAGTTAAGTTCAAATCTGAATGTGAAGATTTACAAAGGGTCCTCACTAAACTGAGTGATAAAATAGCAGATGAAATTAAGCATCCATAAATGCAAAGAAATGCACATTGGAAAACATAATCCCAACTATACATACAAAATGATGGGGTCTAAATTATCTGTTACCACTCAAAAGAGATCTTGAAGTCAGCATGGAAAGTTCTCTGAAAACATCTGCTCAATGTGCAGCGACAGTCAAAAAAGCTAACGAATGTTAGGAACTGTTAGGAAACAGATTGATATATAAAGACACTATTTCCACATGTTCAATACTGTGTGCAGTTGTGGTCGCCCCATCTCAAAAAAGATGCATTAGAACTGGAAAAAGTAAAGAAAAGGGCAACAAAAATGATTAGGGATATGGAACAGCTTCCATATGAAAAAGGGATGAGTAAGGGGGGATATGACAGTCTACAAAATCATGAATAGTATGGAGAAAGTGAATAAGGAAGTCTTATTTACCCCTTCACATAACATAAGAACTAGGGGTCACCCAATGTTATTAATAGGTAGAAGGCTTAAAACAAACAAAAGGAAGTACTTCTTCACATGCATCAGTCAACCAGTGGATCTTGTTGCCAGCAGATGTTGTGAAGGCCAAAAGTATAACTAGATTAAAAAAAGAACTAGATAAATTCATGGAGAATAGGTCCATCAATGGTTATTAGCCAAGATGGTCAGGGATGAACCCTGGGTATCCCTAAGCCTCTGACTGCCAGAAGCTGGCACTGGACAACAGGGGAAGGATAACTCAATAGTTAGTCCTATTCCATTGATTCCCTCCGAAGTAACTGGCACTGGCCACTGTTGGAAGACAGGATACGGGGATAGATGGACCATTGGTCTAACCCAGTATGACCATTCTTATGTTAAATAGTTACTATTGATGGAATATTTCACTTAAGTTGAAATGCATAAATGTATGATTTGTACATTTTTTCCACTCAGCTTGTTTTTTAAACATTTAAAACCTTTGTTCCACTTCCTCCAGCCAAAAACTAAGACCATAAACAAAGTTCTAATTTGACAAAAATGAGTACTTTAGTATAAACAAAATTGCTGCCTATACCCAATTGCAGTGGTTCAACCATGGGGGTACGCAGAGGTCTTTCAGGGATACATCAAGTCACCTAGATATTTGCCTAGTTTTACCACAGGCTACATAAAGCACTTGCAAAGTCAGTACAAACTAAAATTACATACAGACAATGACTTGTTTATCCTCTATATATTATACACTGAAATGTAAGTACAATATTTATATTTCAATCTATTTATTTTATAATCACATGGTAAAAATGAGAACGTAAGCAATTTTTCAGTAACTGTGTGCTGTGACTCTTGTATTTTTATATCTGATTTTGTAAGCAAGTAGTTTTTAAGTGAGGTGAAACTTGGGGTATGCAAGCCAAATCAGATTCCTGAAAGGGGTAGAGTAGTCTGGAAAGGCTGAGAACTACTGCCCTATTGTGGTGACTTTTTGGATAACTATGAAGAATATCTTTATAATTAATGCCCAGAACCACTCATCAAGTTGCTACACAGTTAACAGAATGAGGTTTTTAAAGGCACAAACATGAGTTAAGTGCCTAACTCCCATTTGTGCCCCTGCCAGTTTCCCCTGTAAGACATTATAAAATCCAATTGTTAACAGCAAAACAAATAACTTTTATTTACAAGATTAGCATATTTGCTAACAAGATGGTTTGTCTGGATACTGGTTGTTTATTAAGTGTGGGGTATTTATTTGCAATCTAAAGCCACTGCCAATTTAGGAACCAATTCTAACTTATACCAGTTTTACTCTGACATAACTCAATTTCAGTGGAGTAGCTTTCAGTTTACACTGGTGTGAGAAAATTCAGGCCTTTAAAACATGGACTATTAAACTAAATGTATTACAAGTCATCACAAAGTGATGCTGTTACCTTTTTGCTTCACTTTTTGGTTCATTAACTTCATCTACAGTTTCTGCAGCACTTGTTTTTTCAGAAGAAGCAGTATTTCTTTGGCCAACATTTTCCAATTCTTCTGTTATGCTGTCCTCCCGGTCTGCACTGTCAGCTTCTTTTTGTTCAACTGTAGTGTCATCTGTACTTTTGTTGTTGAAAGAGTCTTCATACGTCTATCCAAAGAAAAAATGTGTATTTATTGCTCCGAGATAATTAGTTGGCAACTGTGTGTACAGTAATTGCAGATTTAACAATTTGCCTCAATGAAAATCTAGCTTGTCTATTTTCACATTGATGTTTTGTGAGAGATGCCGTGAGGTGAAGAGAACTGAAGTTTTGGCTGTAGCATTTTGAGAAAGAATCAGCCTGTGATGAAGAGAAGAGAGCCATAGAGTCTTTATCAAAGATCTAAGAGTCACAGCTCAGACTTTCCAAGAACCCATAGCACATAGCCGTTAAGGCATAAAGAAGGGAGGATGGAATGATCTATACATCGAAACAGCTAACATTATTTTTTGTAATTTTGTATTAGATGATTCTATGAGGTCCATTATTAAAGTTGCCCAACACTTCCCATTAAAAGACCTTGTTTTCAATTGCTTACGACTGCCAAACTTAAGCGTTCGGGCTGAAATTTTCCATGCCAGGTGGAAAATTTCAGCCAAAACACTGCAACTCTTACCCAGATTGACAAGGGTGGGTCAAGGAGATCTGAGGCAACCAGATAATGGATTTTCTCAACCTTCTAAGCAACACTGAAAGGGTAGCAATTAGAATTGCATTGGGTGGAAGTGAGGTGCTAGGAGACGAGAGAAGGAGAATCAGTACATTAGTTACTTTAGTAAACTCAGACAAAAGTAGCTTACCAAGATTGCAAGTAAACTAAAGCTACAAGAGAACATCACTAATTTGCATGGATGTGGAAAGGCCCAGTACAGATTATTGAATTTTGTGGATTACTGAGTGCTGTTGGCAAGGTTAGTGCACAGTATTATGCTTCTCCTGGGGCCAGTGGATTAGCAGCAAATCACCTCTGGCTATACCTCTGGTACTCAGAACTGCCTCTCTCAATCTTAAACAAAAATAGAAGATTATATATTGGACAATAGTTGGCCATATTGTCAGAGTCGAGTGATGGTTTTCTGAGCAACACGCATAAAACAGTTTCCTGAATGGAAGCCAGCAACCTGTTCTAGCTGAGCGAAATGATGGTCTGGTAGTTAGGGCATTAGACTAGGATTTACAAGATTTGAGTTCAGTTCCCTGCACTGCCACAGACTTTGGGCATGGCTACACTTGCAGATGTAGAACGCTTTGAGTTAAACCAGCCTTCGGAGAGCGCACTAGGGAAAGCGCTCCGGTCAGAGCTGCAAGTGCACTGGCGTGGCCACATTTGCGGCACTTGCAGCGCCATTGGGAGCAGTGCATTACGGGCAGCTATCCCAGCGTTCAAGTGGCTGCAACGTGCTTTTCAAATGGTGGGGTGGAGATTGACAGGGAGTGTGTTGTGTGTATGTGGGGGGAGAGAGAGTGGGTTTTTGGGGTGCTGAGAGTGTCTCAGCACACTGTCTTGTAAGTTCAGAACCTCCTCCCCCCCGCCTCTCTCTCACTCACTCAAAACCAAACATTAGTGGTTTGTTTTTTTCTCGGACCAGATAAGCAGCCGCTCTCCGAAACGGAGCTTTGAAAGGGGCACTTCCGCATTCCTTCAGGAGTTCACAACAATCACAAGAAAGGCCACTTGGCTTAAGGGGATTATGGGACGTTTCCGGAGGTCAATCAGAGCATAGTAACGTAAATCCTCATTTACACTGGAGCTGCAGCGTCTCACCCAATGCGCATCAGACGTTATCCCTCTCGGGGAGGTGGAGTACCAGGAGCGCTCTAGCCAGGGAGTCAGAGCGCTCTATGTGCCTTGCCAGTGTGGATGGGGAGTGAGGTAGAGCGCTCTGGGCAGCTTTATTGCGGTATAACGTGCAAGCGTAGCCAAGCCCTTACTGTGTAACCATGGGCAAGCCACTTCAAAAACCGCAGCACAGAGAGGCTCTCTGTCAAATGGGGCTAATAGCACTGCCCTAGCTCACAGGGGTGTTGTGAGGATAAATGCACCAAAGATTGTGAAGTGCTCTGATACTACAATAATGGGGGTTATACAAGTACCTGTGTTAAAACAGATATGGAGTCAGAGTGTCTTTGAAAACAATGGACTCATTGAGAAATACACCAGTCGATTAGATATAATAAATTTTTTTGACGCTACTGGAAAGCTAGGTCAGAAGACCACAGCAATAGCTAACCAAGTCTTACATAGTTTCCTTAGATTTTCAATAGAGCCACAGAAAGAGATTTTGTATAAACTCCATACCGTCATTGTTTTATGTTTCTTTTTCTTCTTCTTGGAGAGTCTGTAAAGGTAAGAGTGAAGAGCTGAATACATTTTTAGATTGCCAATATTATATTTTAGAAAGGTTCAAAACCAGTAATTCTATGCTACATTTTAAGTGAGAACAGTTCTGATCTCACTTGTATCACAAGTGCAACAGGAAGTCATGGCTATCAAAAAAAACCACCGTCAGACTCCTGAAGTGAAAACAGTTAGCTGTTTTGTGCGTGGTTTATGGTATTTAGTGACGTCTCTGTAGATTCCTTGCTCAAACTGAATCTGAAAACCCTGATCCTTAATGACTGGACATTCAGGAACCAGCTTAATCATAAGCATAGTACAGCTTTTAAAAATATGCTGCATCTTGCATAAACTAGCTTGCAATTAACTGAAGCACACAAGTTTTCTAGGCTAGTCTCAGTGCCTGACAGACAATGCTGTACCTACACAACAAACACTCGGCCTGTAACAAGGTCTCCTGTTTTTTTGCCTTGGCATTTACATTTTATAAAGCCAGAAGATAAGTAGTGGGAGACCAGTATCCTACAACAGTCCATTCCACGGATATCATTAAAAATCTACGTTTTGTGTTGGGACATTGATGCAAAGAGATATTTTAACAACTTGTGCAGTACAATTAAATGAGTCCTGATGTGATCATATGCCTATCCCAGGGCTCTTTTTCAGAGCCTCATAAAGACCACTATTATGTAGCCTAACTATAACAAATGCTATAGTAAGTGTAAACAATCTATTTTTAAGGTACTTCTGTTTGGCTGTTTCTTCCATTTCTTCATCTTCTCTGGTATTCACTTCATTTTTGTCATCTGTAGATACAGAAAATTCCTCTTCCTCCTCCTCCAGCTGTTGCCGTAACAGTGCTACCATCTCTCGGTGCTTCTTTGACTTTTCATGGTTCTTCATTCTATGAAGAGCAGTAGATAATTACTAGACTCTATGAATCATAAGCAATTGTTACTTTAAGCAAATTTCATTTCATTTACATATAAAGGTCTCTGATCAATGACAATGGTTAATTCCTTTCAGTGTTCACAGTAGGAAATTCTAATTCAAGTAGGTATTTTTTGTATGAAAAGGGTTGAGCCTTTCAAAGCCACCTAGAGCATGTGGATGCCCAAATGCCATTACAGTGGATTAACTTTAATGGGTATTGGGTGTCCAGATAACCTAGGTGAATCTGAAAGTCTCCAAGCTTTTCAAAGAAACAAAACTTACGCTTTCTCAGTCTTTAAGGATTTGTCACAAGCAGGGCAGTACAAGTCATCATAAAATTCAATGCCTTCAGCTTCATCACTCAGTTTATCTGAAAAGGGAAGGGGAAGGAAATTGGCTGAGTGATTCTTAGGAGATACTGAGTAATTAAAGACACAGCATGCTTTGAACAATGCCCATTCAAGCCCTTTAGGATTAGTGAAGTGTGCAGAGTGATAAGAACTCTCTCCCTAAATAATCTGTTCCTTCCCCGCACAACCACAAATAAGCATCCATTACTAACATGAAGATAAGTGTTCGAAAGGAGAACAGAACACTATGGGACTAAACTTTTTCCTTAAATAGCTCAATTGAAGTGAGTGGTGTATGCCAGCAGGTAATCCAGACTTAAGCCTCAAGGATTTGAATGCAACTATATGGTTATGTACATACAAATATGGAGCAACTGCAAGGTCTTTTTATAGGTATCAAATCAAAAATACATTAACAGACCCTTACCATCTATTCCTTCTCTTGGCTCCTGTTCCTCTCTTTCCTCTTCATCATCAGATCCATCTCCAAATTCCTTTTCATACTGTGCTTCCATCTGCTGCAATTCTCTCTCTAGATCAGACATAGCTATCCAGCTCTGCTCTTTATATTGCTCACCAAGCCTTTAAGCAGAATACAACAACTTTTTATATTTCAGAGAATTTAGTGGTAACAGTGTTTTATTTAAGGGTCATTATTTGGTCATGTTCACTTATTTAAAAAGAAGGAAACCCCCAAGCTGTCTTGTCTCAACCAAATCCAACACACACCAGTAACTAGTTTCTTTGCAGGGACTAGAAAACTGAACAGATAGGTTGTGAGTGTCTGATTTGTATAACTACTGTACAATTACTCCTCAACCGTTGTACTTCAGATATTCAGATCTTGCCTCCAATTGCCTTCTGCACTCAATTTTCAAGCTCTTTGCCCACAGCAAAACCATCACTTGGGCTTCATTACCTTCAGTGGAAAAAAAAAAATCCACTCTATTAAAAACATTCAGAAACAATGAAAGTGGGCCTATGGATTTGCTGGAAAGAAGAGTGGTTAAATATTTAAGCTCCTTTCTCTGCCTCTTTCCAGATCGGCAAGGCTTTTGTGCCAAGAATATATTTTGTGTTTACAGTGAGAGAATCCCAGTGCCCTGCTCCTAATTCACTCTTGAAATATAAACAAAATATATTGCACTTAGCCCAGGGAGAGTATTTCTTTCTGACCTGTGGGGAGCGACAGACAAAAGTGATGAGAGAGAGTGGGGAAGGAAGAGCAAAAAGGCATGTTCCCCCTCCCCAAGTTTACCTTTTAGCAGTCTGAGTTTAACAGCTCATCGTTTTATGCAAGTTTGTTCCTTTCATTTAAAATGAATATCAAAAATTTTAGTTAACGTGCAGCTATTCTGAGTTGTTAGGAATTGTCATGGGCTAATAAACTCCTCACCTTCAGAGGTATATGATTACCAACAAATGAGAAGCACCTTTCCTCTCAAGTTAAATCAACCGTTAATCAGTCCTGTTCATTGTTTCCTCAGCAAAAAATTATCGTGTTCTAAAGTGTTCCCAAAGTTTAAGAAATAAATGGGGGTATGAAGTTTATATCGTGCAATATTCTTGGCATGATGGTAAGCTAGTTAGTAAATTTGTCATAAAACAACACTACCAAGCAGTTGGACAAATGTAGCTTTTAAGTGGTCTTAAAGTATAGACCCACGCAAAGCACACTGAATTCTAGACTAGATTACTGAAAAGGTACAAGTTACACAGCCAAGGTCCAAATCTAAGGAAAATGGTTGCAAACATCAATCAAACAGATGAAAAAAGGCTTTTAAGCACCAATGCCATTACGGATACAAGATGTCCCTCAACTGTGATACTCTTTGATAAAGGAATGACAGATCCCCTTAAAAAGTAAAGGAACTCCCACCCCCTCCACCCCACTTCACTTATACTCAGCATCCTTCTGCCAACCTGCTACCACCTTTGTTTTGTGGGTTATCTGGCATTGAAGACTTTGGCAATAATAAAATACTGATTATTAAAACTTATTTTATATTTCTTTACTACCCACAAGGTGTTGGGTACAAGGAGGACTGTCTCTGCCATGAGCAGCTCAGTCTTCAAATCTCAGACTTAAGGACAAAAGTTCGAAATGCCAACATTTACTCTTTAAAACAATGTAAGCTGCAGGTGGTAAAAATAAGACCCAATATGAATCTCCCATGATTATTTCTCAGTTTCAAAAATGCTTCCTTCAATATTTACATACTTAGCTTGTTTGAGTTTTTGCTGTCTTCGGAGCTCCTCTGCTTTCCTAGCTTTTTCTGCATTCTGTTCTTCTATGAGTTTTCTGTGCGCCTGTACTCTCTTATCTCTTTTACGAATAAAAGCCACTAGCTGACGAACCAGTTCATTCCTCTCCTTTCTTCCTTTGTCTCTAGTTTTCTTGTTCTCTTTCTCCATAGCTCGTTTCTCCCAACGGTTTGATGCCTGCCGTGTGTCATACTCCTCTTTCCAAGCAAAGTTCTTTTGAGTACAGAAACTCTGCCAGTAAGCATAAAAAGGATGGACTACCTGTTGAAAAAAAGGGAATTGGCAAAAGTTGTAAGACATCATATTGAAAAAAAGCTACCAAAGACTATTTAGATTTTCATAGATATACAAACTCCAAAGCCAGAAGGGACCCTTACAATCATCTCATTTGACTTCCTGTATACTCAACCCATAGAATTTTTTCCAGGAGCTGGATTAAAGCATGTATTTTAGATGGATATCTAATCTCATTTTAAAGACTCCAAGCGGTGCTGAATCCACCACCTCTCAGGGTAAACTGTTCCATTGTTTAATTACCCTCGCTGGTAGAAAATTGCATCTAAGTTCAAGATCGAATTTGCTTAACTTGAACTTCCAGCCACTGGATCTTGTTATGCCTATTGAAAAGCCGCCACTAATCACATATCTTTTCTGTGTGTAAATACTTATACACAGTGATCAGGTCACCTCTCACCTTCTCTTCAATAAGCTAAACAGATTGAGTTCCTAAAGCTTCACATCATAAGGCTTCCCGCCCCCTCCCCCTTTTTCTCCAAACCCTGGATCATTTTTGTGGTTCTCTTTTGAACTCTCTCTGGTATTTACACATTCTTGAAACACAGACACCAACACTGGACATAGTATCCTAGTACCAGCCTTACCATCACTACTGTGTAGAAAAGCAAGATTACTTCCCTATTTCTGCGTAATACAGTATTCCCCTTTTTATATATCCAAGGATCACACTAGCCCTTTTAGCCTCAGCATTTCTGAGTGACTGCTGTCCAAGATGGTTTCCCACTCTGTTGGCGTAAACTGCACTCTTGTTCCCTGGTGTGTTATCTTGCATTTAGCTGTATTAAAATGTATTTTGTTTGATTGTGACCATTTAACCGGGTGATTCAGATGACTCCATAACAGTCATCAATCCTCATCACTACTTATTACCCAACCAATCTGTGTCATCTGCAAATGTAACCAGCATTTAACATCTAAATTGTTGATAAAAATATTGAATAGCACTGGACCAAGAACCAATCCTTGAGGGACTCTGCTAGAAAACTGCATCACTCATTGATGTTTCCCCTCTAACAACTACATCTTGAGTTCTGTCAGTGAGCCAATTTTTAATCCATCTAGTGTATGCTGTTAGTTCCATATGCAAGTTTTTAAATCAAGATGTCATGTGGTTGTAAATCCAATGCCTTGTAGAAATCCAAGATATTTCTTACTATGTGGAAAAAGATTTAAAATTTTACTGAAGCTGAGTTCCAAGTTCACACTAAGTTAATTTAAAAAAGCTGCTATTGGCCTGTGGCATCAGTAAGGGGGGGGGTAGGTCTTTGGCCCAATAAGGGATAAGTTGGTAGTGGAAACCCCTCTTCACTGTTACAATATTAACCAGTTAAGCACCATCTAGGTTTTCCTGTCCTGGCAACTCCCACTGTAACAACTGCCATTAAAAAAAAAGTATTTTTAACCATTTATTAAGGAGATGCAAAAAACAAAAAAAACCCACCATTTAAGCATCTGAAATGAAAATTTCTAAGCCTTTTATTATGGCAATATCCCATATTCCTTTTGCCTCTATAGAGTTATTTATAGGGAAAAGCCCCACTTGACAGTCTTAGATAGCATTCACTGCCCTTTCTGGAGGTAGCAAGAAGAGGTTAGTTTAAATGGTTTTGAATTGTTGCTGCTGCTTTTGGAAGACCAATGCTGTTTCCTCCTTTAAGACAAAAGGCGCACATGGGGAGAGAAAAGAATAGCAAATATAAAAAATGTAGCTTGTCTCTGGTGCTGATTTTCACTTGCAACCTTGCTGGTGGAGAAACACAGACCTAGCACATGGTCTTATTAGCCACTCTGAGACCTACCAAACTCATACCAGCTTTGGGCTAAGACATTGCTTTTAGGTGGCCTCTCCAGCCACGGGTTCACAGAAGTGTTGAGACAGGTGCAGTCTTGGTCAGCTAAGTCCAACTCTCAGAAAACAGAAGGTAGAGATAGATAGGAAAGAGGAGAAATAAGGTGGAGAAGGACAGTGACAGAGGAAGGGGGTGACAACAGGAACCCAAGGTTCACACTCCAGGTTCACACCAGTTTTAACCAAGGCTGCTGAAAGCGGCATATTATCTGGTTCCATCTTTCTGGTCCAGTCTGGTCAGAATGCCTTCCAGGATCAGGATGATGAAGGCCCAACAATGTCATGGTGGATCTCAGGGTCCCAGGAAATGGTGGCATTGTCAGTCAATGTTAAAAATTGTTTGCTTTAATCCATGGCTCCCACAGCTTTCACTTAGTGACCCCAGATAAACAAGGTCAAAATGGTGTGTCAACCTCATTCCATCAAAACATTTTGGTGAGTCACCCATAAACATTTCCTCCCATTTCTACAATTTTAGCTCATTATGCCAACCCATGGCTTTACTTGCAGCCTTGAAGACCCCTTATCACAGTCCAGTTTGTAACAGGCTATTTGCTCCAACTTCTACAGACTTTCATAAACAATTTTCTCTAATAGTCTGTGTTAGGACTTTGATTATCTTTGGCAATTTAGAGTACATGTCTCAACAGGCTAGAAGGTACATTAATATACACAGTGAAAATAGTGTTACTGCAAATCACATTTCACTGGAATATTTTGTCCCTGTTTTCATACTAGTTTTCATCTGATATGTACAAATTACTCACAACTGATTAAAAGAATAATATAATTTAAATGTTAGGAGGAAGTATTACGAAGAGGTAAGCGCAAGAAGGAAGAGACTAGAATATGTATTTAGTGCCGATGCTCTTAAGTGCTTATACAGGGAGCTGATTGCCAGCTTACTGGTTGAAGGCAGCATAAACATGCTAGTAGGTTCTGTGAAGAATTTTACAAAGGGAGATTTTTCAGTTGTTAGTTGGCATGGAAGAATGAAAGGATCAGCCTCTGGGAGAGGAAGTAAGAAATGACAGAACAGCTGGAAGTATAGATGGTATCATGGAAGTATAAAGCGGGGGCATCACCATGAAAAGCCTTAGATGGCGGGAGAGATTTCAGCAGCAGTCACAATTGTTGGTTATCCACTATCTCGCATATTTTGTGTTATGAAGTCAACAAGTTTTACTTTTGTAATTGTGATTTAATAAAACGGAAAAATTATATAACACAGTCTCTTAATAAATAGTTACCACATCTTCTCGTATTCCTTGCTGTAATACATAGCACTTCAGAACACCGGCAAGGCTGGTTTCAATCAGACATCAAGGATTAAATCTATCCTTTTATTTCTTAGGCCTGGTCTACACTTTAAATGTTACGGCTATAACTAAGCTAGTAATGGGTGAGATTTTTTTTAACCAACATAAATATGCCAGTATAAGGAGCTTTATACCATGTATTCTATTTCGCTTCACTGAACTGGAATAAACTATACTGATATAAGCACTTTTATACTGGAATAACTGCATCTACACTAGGGGTTTTGACACTAACTATGTCGGTGTAGGTAAAGCGGCGAAAGGTTTAAGTATACACAAGGCATTAAATAAGAGCTTTTGGTTGGGCAGGGAAGGCTTTATGTACACATCGGGCCAGATTCAACTCTCAATAATGTCAATGGGAGCCTTTCCTCTGATCTCAAAGGGAGATGGATTAAGCCCCAATTCCTAGTGATATTACAGTGTAAAAAATACTTATTTAGACTTCCAAACGTTATGTATCTTACCTTATCATAATCACTCTGAGAGTATCCAAAAGTAGGGAATTCTTCAATATCTTCCTGAGATATATATTCCATCTCTTCCTTTACAATATTTTCAAAAACTTGACGATAGACTGCAAAGAACCCCTAAAATATACACCATTGTTACTGAGAAATTAATTGTATGCCTATGCAACTAAAGAATTAAAATGATCAACTTCAGAGAAAGATCACTATTTAAATTCTACAGTAACAGTTTTAAGTCAAAATAAAGACTTTGTATACCAAAATTAAGTGATTATGCCAGGCTCTAGGAGCCCTTCCAATTTTTAATTAAAAAACAACAACAATCAACTAATACAAAAAACCCCATTGTGACCCAGGCAGTTGTGTTGGACTAAGGCAGGAGCGAATTCCAAAGACAAGAACTGCCTACCAGCAGCTCGATTATTGTAAGTTATGGGTGTTCCAGCTCACTGCAGATATGGCAGCATCACAGGGAGATGGGCAATCTCTCAGGCAGGCATGTTCCAAACCATTCGGGCCTTTTTAGATCAACATCAACACCTTAAACTCCACCTGGAAGTTAAATGGCAGCAAGTGCATACCCCAGAGCACTGGCATAATGTCGCTTTTTATATCCTAAAGCATTCCAACTTGTGAAACATTTCAGCATAATAGGATTGCACAGTGAAAGCGAAGTGCCTGGGGACGTATTACATGTAAAGTGTTGCTATACAATTGTACAGCAGTATTGATTAAGGGGACATTTAAAACTGACTAAATATCCAATGTATGTTTTCCTCCCCCACCCCCTTTTTTAAAGTTTACCGTAAACATTTTTCTACTTATGTTCAGTAATTTTAAGAATGGTGTATCAATGCACCAATTACTTCCATCGCCTTTTTTTTTTTTTTTTAAGAAGTTTTAACTTGACTCAGTTCATTACCTCTTCATCATCACCATATCCAGAGTAACAGTTAACAGTGAAGTAGCGAAGCAGATCCAAACTATCATCTTGATACTCTCCATCAACCCCTCCTTTCAGCAGAGCTTCCCTGTGGTTATCATACCTAGAATAAACAGCATCAAGAACACATATAACTTAAGACAATCACTGAGATGAAAACCCAAGGTAGTGTGGGACCTTCCAGTTGTTCATGGAATACCTATTACTTTTATTGTAATTCTTTTGGGAAAAAGTTATCTAACTTTTTTGAATAAGGTGTTTCTTGAGGATTCCAAGAATGTGAATTACAGGTTCTACAGATCTCTAAACACATTCTCCAGGCCCTCCCCACTTTTATGCTGGTGTATGCCATTTGTTCTTTCAGTACGTGAAAAAGTGAAAATAGTGCTTCCTGAGAAAGTAGCTAAACATATGAAGCAAGCAGCTCACTGTTATCCAAGGAGGAAAAAAAGGTGCATGCAACTATAAACCTGGGACACATATTTGAGAGAGAACCAGAAGCAAAAACTATTTAAAACACAACAAATCGATCCAGGAACATTCTATGATTCTATGAACACAATTTTTAAAAGGTGATTTCAAGTGTTCTTTGTTACAAGAATACGACTAATGTGTTTTGTAGCTGTAACCCCAGGACCTAACAGTTGTATACATCGTTACTAGTGGAGAAACCTCTTATCTGGCTGTTACCCTCTAAAGCAGGGGTCGGCAACCTTTCAGAAGTGGTGTGCCAAGTCTTCATTTATTCACACTAATTTAAGGTTTCGCGTGCCAGTAATACATTTTAACGTTTTTAGAAGGTCTCTTTCTATAAGTATTTAAAATATAAACTATTGTTGTATGTAAAGTAAATAAGGTTTTTAAAATGTTTAAGAAGCTTCATTTAAAATTAAATTAAAATGCAGAGCCCCCCAGACCGGTGGCCAGGACCTGGGCAGTGTGAGTGCCACTGAAAATCAGCTCGCGTGCCGCCTTCGGCACACGTGCCATAGGTGTCCTACCCCTGCTCTAAAGTCTCAATCCAGACTACCAATATAAGGCAATCACAAATGATTTCAATGGGAGTCCTGCCTAAGACAGGAATGCAGAATCAGGCCCTTTGTTAGACTGGCTTTTCTGCTTCACTGACAGACAAATATTACTTACCAAGCTCTTTCTTGAGGATCACTCAGTACATCATATGCCGCTTGGATTAATTTGAACTGTTCTGCGGCTTCATCAGCATTTTCTAGATTTTTGTCTGCAATAGAAGTCATTACAATTTAAACCATAAAGATGATAGCAACAGCTGGGGCTCATGTCACAAAGTAATTATTTAGGAAATCAGACAAATGAAGAAAAAAGTCAATTTAGAAGGACAACTCAAGGCCCTTATTGGATGTATTGGGTACACCACAACTGACTAAAATACAACTGCTGATCCAGCTTCATCTTTCATTACTGTTTTTCCTTCCACCATCACTCTGCCAAATTAACAGCCATATTAAGAACAAGTCTGGAGAATTAATATTTATTTTAAGTATAACAAACTGATACTGCTGCATGTAAAGAAACAGCTAATGGAACAATGTCAATTTCAATAAGAATTACAAAATAGTTTCAGATACTACACCTGTCTGAGTCTTCTTGCCAACTTTTGTGGTTTTAGAATAAAGTTTTCCTATTTAAAAAGAAAGTGTACTCTTCCCTGTTGCAGGTTGCAAACAAGGGAAACTGACTATACATAAAGTGACACTGAGCGCACAAAGCGAACAGGAAAAATACAAAAGACATTTTGAAAAGTCATCCTACGTGCGGTCTGGAAGGAACTGCTCCACAGGTCAGACTGGCAATGACCTTGGGGAGGTTTTGCCTTCCTCTGCAGCATGGGACGCTTGCCAATATCATCTAGATGTATCTCTCAATCAATTCCCTGCCATTGCAGAGGCCTTGGACACTGGCACACCTCCGTCCCTCTAATTCTCTGCCTGCGGCACATAACAGTTTAGTCTCCTGGGGGCTGTATTACTGTGGTTTAATTTCGGTTGCTGGGGTTGGTGTGCAGGTGCGCGGTGGTGGCCTGGGATATACAGAAGATGAGACTAGACCTGGGGGTCCCTTCCGGCCTTAACCTCTGTGACTTGTGATGTTACTTGTACGCTCGCTAGGTACCAAGCTAGGGAGACTTTCAGGGTGAGGCTGGCCCTCTAAAGCCGAGATGAAGGGGAAGGGCCCCCGGAAGCCCCTGCCCTCCCTGCCCGCACACTTACTGCTGCTCTTCAAAGAGGACGGGGGGAGGGATAGCTCAGTGGTTTGAGCATTGGCCTGCTACAACCCAGGGTTGTGAGTTCAATCCTTGAGGGGGCCATTTAGGGATCTGGGGCAAAAATCCATCTGGGGATTGGCCCTGCTTTGAGCAGGGGGTTGGACTAGATACTTCCTGAGGTCCCTTCCAACCCTGACATTCTATGATTCTCTGACGGGAAACGAGGCTGGCAGGTGAGCCAGGAGAAACACCCGTGAGATGGTCTCACACCGCCGGGCGCCCCGCCCCGAACCCACATACCTCAGCGATGCCTGGAGGGGGAGTGGGGAGTGGCAGCCTCACCGGCCCGGCCAGGTGATGGGAGCCCCCAGGTTCAGCCAATAGGACACGGGAGCCGGGCTAGGGCGCAGGGTCTGGCCCCACAGAGTCCCTAGAGCCCCTCGCGGCTCCGTCCGCTGCCCACCTGCCCTCGACATGCGCCCGCCTGGCCTGGCTGACGGGGCGCGCAGGGCCCTCTCCGAGCGGGGAACGCTGGCGCGGCCGTATCTCCCTCGCCCCCCATGGTGCGGGCCGGCCCGGGACAGCCCCCGCAGGGCGGGCGGGCGGACGTCGGGCCCGGCGCGGGGAAAGGGGCGGCCCAGCACGGAGGAGCGGGCCACGGGCGGCGCGGGGCCCCGAGCCCGGCGTACCTGGGTGCCAGCGCAGCGCCAGTCTCCGGTACGCCCGCTTCAGCTCCTCGTCGGAGGCGTCGCGCGCCAGCCCCAGCACCTCGTAGTGACACTTCATCGCGGCGCGCGGAACCCAAGGAGCCGGCCCGGCTCCGCGCGAGGGGGACGCCAGCCGGTCTCGCCGCCGGCAGCGCACAGGGAGGGGCCGGAAGGCGCGCACAGGCCATAAAGAGACTAGGCCACCTCCCCCTGCCGGCCGGGGAGGCGGGGGCAGGAGAGAGCTGCCCAGGAGGCGGGGCCACGAGGGGCGGAATGTTACGTGGTGGGTGGGGGTCCCGTGGTGGGATAGAATGTTAGGAGGGCCAAGGTTCTTGGCCGGTGGAAGTCTTTTGGTAGGATGGAATGTTGGGGGTGAGAAAGTTCCCCGGCAGTTGGCTAATAGAGATTGAGCACTGGCATAGGGTGACTAGGTGTCCTGATTGTATAGGGACAGTCCTGATATTTGGGGCTTTGTCTTATATAGGTGCCTTTTACACATACACACACCCTGCTGGATTTTCACATTTGCTACCTGGTCACCCTAGCCTGGCCGTGGGATCCTGCTGGCTGCTTTAGAAGAGGTGGGTCAATGTTCCCTGAGGTGAGATCACACAGCAATCAGGTGGGACTTGTCTCTGTTTTGTAACCAGTGTTGGGCATTTTGTTTCTTTTTCTAGGTATAAAATTAACTTAAGACACTTCTTGAAGTTCTTGGGCACAGACTGTTAACACACAGCACCTGTGTTAGCTGAAGGCTGGGGAAAATACTCACATTATATTAGTAAAAGGTTAAAAACAAAATGTATGGAAGTGACAAACAGCCCCAAGCTGTAGGACAGGCACCCACCTCTAATTAATTTCTTCTGTGGACTGGGTGTTCCCTAATTGCCTGTTGCAGGTTTGTTTTCATCTTCTTTGGGGGTAGCTGGTACTGGCCTGCCACTGTTAAAGATACTCAGCACTAGATAGGCTCTGTAGTCCTTTTTTTAAAGAATGGTATCAGAAAACTAACAGTGCAGAGGAAGGGGTTAGCTCAATTGTCTGCCAGACGGGAGAGAGAATAAATATACTTCTGTAATAATGAGGTTTTAAGAACACCTGCTGATACAGTATTGGGAGACAAGTTCCCACCCCACTTCTAGCATCCAGCCTTTTCCACGGTACCCACACAACCAGCTCAGCAGTCACTCAGTCTCCAGCAGGTCATTCATCTGTATCTGCAGTGCCAGAGTTTTGTCATCCTGACATGAATCTCTGGAAGGTAGAAGTATACATATAATCAGCCTAACTATCATGTGTGCATAACTTGATTTTAAAGAGAGCAGCTGTCTTTGGTTACTGTTGAGCAGTACAGTCACAAGTAATGAGACTAACCCGAGAGGCATAATCCTCCATTCCAACATCTGTGACCCTATCTACACTATGTAAACAACTGAAATTGAACTTCGCTGCAGCTTAACCAGGCTGAATCACAGTGTGGCCTAGTTTGTATAGATAGAGCTACACTACAGCTGCAAGGACGCAGTTAATTTAGTTCTTTTGTAACAAAGTTGAGCCATAACCAAGTTTAGCAATCATTATAAAACTCACTTTTGTAGTATAGACAAGGTCTACTTACAGCTAGGCATTCTCATCATAATACTCTCCAGGCATCACTGGACAGCAGCAGCCAACCAGATTGCAAATTTACTCACTTGCCTAAAGATACTAGCTCAAAGATTTGCCATGTCTTGGTTTTTGTTTGCTTAGCACCTCCAAACAATTTTTCCACTAATAGAACAAGCCCATCCTGTACAACCCACAGTCCTGTGATTGAATTCATTATTGGATAAGATTCTTTATTTGCACTGGTTTAGCAGTCACTGGCTAGTGCCAAGCAACCTCCATGTAATGGGACATATTATCCCTTTAAGAGTGGAGGGGGCCACAAGACCCTGTTCCCAGGAGCTGGATTGAACAAAGGGTCAGGAAATGGCCTGGTAGCAGAAGAGAGACGTGCTACTAGGGAATGAGTGGGTGTGACCAAATGCACCCTATAATTGTTTTAGTTTTAGCACCTGAGTTATTTATTTTTCTTTTGTAACTATTTCTCACTTTAATGCCTCATACTCCCTTAAATTCTCTCTCTTTGTAGTTAAATAAACTTTTTATTCTTTAATCAAAACTAATCTGGTGTTGCATTCAAATTGAATTGTTTGGGTAACTCCATTTAAAGTAGCAAACTGTTGGATATTGTTCCTTATGGAGGAAATGGACCTAAAATATCTGATCTGTCCAAGAAAGGACTGGACAGTGCAGAACACACATTTTGGAGGAAAATTTTAGACTGGGAGTGTGTTGGGGTCACCCTGCAAGTGGTGACCAAGGCTGATGGAAGCCAGTGTGACTGGAATGTGCTGGCATGTTGCAGGGTGTGACCTGCAGCTGTTTGGGAGTGGCCCAGGTTGGGAGCTACGGCAGCAAAGCACAGTGAGGCACCCCAGGTTTCAGGGCAGATGGTGACAACCCCTCACTGGACTGGATTGCACCCTGGAATGTGACAGTTAGATAGGGAGAAAACCCAAGACACTGTTCCTTTAAGGGTGCAGGATCAAGAGCTCTATTGTGTAGGGCGGGGATGCAGCCACTCAGGAGGAGCTCTCTGGGGGATGCAGGTGCTGTTAAACACAAGAAACTGTGTGGAGTGCTTAAGGGGCCTGAATCAAGTGAAGTGTGCTTCCAAAGCAACCCCTGGCCACAAGGGGGTGCTCACTAAACAGCCCCCCTTTTACGCACAACGTAGAAAAACTAAAGCTTGCCTATTCAGCTCCTCATTCCACTATTTAACCTTTTACTCTTCCATATTCCCTTGTTTGGTCCTGTTTCCTACCAGTGGTAGGAGTAGTTTTTCCCATTTCCTTCACAACCATTCTCCCTAATAAAAAGCTTTATGCAGAGTCAATACAGGTACCTAGCTAATAGAACCTGATGTGTATCTACTAAAAGCCTGTAACACTGCTCCTACTAGATGAAAAAAAAATTCCCACAGGTACTGAAAGTATTTTACAAGTGTGTGATTTATTAACTGTACTAGGAGCTGTGCAATCACAGAACAAAAGGGCAGTCCCTTGCCCCACAGGCTTAAAAATCTACTAAAAAATAAAGTGCACAGCCCCTTCCCCCATTTCATCTTAGGTAAACATTTACTTAACAGAAAGAGCTCATTTTTCTGTTACAGAATCTCATTTACCAGAACTGAGTTCTGGTGCATGCATTGCATACACTGTTAGCTAACTGCAGGCCTGACTGCTCTTGCTAGTAATAACTTTAAACAAGGCCCAAGCTAAGAATAGTTTCTTCCGAGTGCTGGTTCTTTAGGGGGCAGAGATAGTCTTTTTGTTCTGTGTTTGTACAGCACCTACCACACTAGAAATTAGAATAATAGAGAAGGGTGGAATATCAAGGAGCATCAGCACCCCACAAAGGACAATGTTCCATTGTATCTTTGAGTAATAGTAGCACACTCGGTAAAAGACACCAAGAGCAACACAAAGTAAACATGGTTTGCCCCCTTTTCTATGAGGCAAGCCCCTTATGCTTTTGTAGATCCACTACAGGTCTGTCGCATCTTAGGCGCATTTAACATGTGCGATTTCAGCTTTACACGGTCAGCAAACAAGAAAAAAACAAAAAAAAAAGACAAATAATTTAAATACTGTTTCTGTAGTGCGGGCGATTCTGCCCGCCATTACACTCAATGCAATTTTGACTATACGCGGTTTTCTCTTTAGGCGCTGACCACGGAATGTAACCCCAGCGTAAGATGAGACAGACCTGTATTCTTAAAAATGTCAACAAAAAAATCTTGTGATCAAAAATCACAATCCTCTCTCTTCTCCAAGAACCGTGGGATAGGGTGGGTAACCAGCCAAGAAAAAGTGAACCAATACTGTAGGCATGTTGCATCTTTTAAAGAGAAAGTGTACTTGTATGTCATAAATGTAATATAGACTGTAAAATCTTGACTACTGCTGGACAGGACTGGGGAGCTAAACTTCTGAACTATGGCTAGGGGTAAGCACCCAAACTCCTTTAGGTACTGCTCCCCCACAAAAAAAAACAAAATTACTGACCCATACAAGACTAATTTTCAATTGTAAGAAAATTTTGGTCAGACTTTCTTATTCACCTCTTGCTGCTGCCCCGCAACCCCTTCCCCCTGAAACCACCATATTTCTCTAAGAGCCTTGTAAGGCATTAATGTATCTATTCTTTGGAAGACATATGTACAACAAAAATATCAACAAATTTTATTTAAAAAACAGTCCGAGATAAGATGAGTCCTAGAGCAGAAGAAATCCACATCTGATTTTTCATTTACTCAAAGTTGGTGGCAAGCAGCTGCTGACTTTAAAAAATGAGATATAAGATCATATGCAAGATAGCTCTGAAATATAGCTAAAAACCTAAGTATGCAAGACTAATAGATGACTTTTGAAGTTTGCTTAATTTTTTTCCACTTAACATTTTACACTCCCACCCTGGAAAGATTTTTTTGCCTCTTCCTTTGTCGTTGAAATAATTTCTTTTTCTTTTTCAAATTGACTTTTAGCTCTGGTTTCACCAACTCTATTTCCAATGGCTTTTCCTCTGCTGGAGTTTCAAAGACAGTTTCAGTAGGATCTTCTGGAATAATTGTCTTTTCTTCTTTTTTCCTAAGTTTCTGCAGGTCTTTCACTTGCTGTTTTTCTCTGAATTTAGCAGCTACAGCCAATCTTGTCATCCGCCGATGCTATCAAAACAAGAAAAGTAAGTTAATGCAGTTGCACTGAAAGGCAAAGGAGAGATGGAAAAACTCATCTAACAAGGTGATATTGCAAAAAGTTCATATACAACATTTTATAATACAGAAAATGCTCTCCACTTAGAAAGTGATAACATAAGAAAGGCCGTACCGGGTCAGACCAAAGGTCCATCTAGCCCAGTATCTGTCTACCGACAGTAGCCAATGCCAGGTGCCCCAGAGGGAGTGAACCTAACAGGCAATGATCAAGTGATCTCTCTCCTGCCATCCATCTCCATCCTCTGACGAACAGAGGCTAGGGACACCATTCTTACCCATCCTGGCTAATAGCCATTTATGGACTTAGCCACCATGAATTTATCCAGTCCCCTTTTAAACATTGTTATAGTCCTAGCCTTCACAACCTCCTCAGGTAAGGAGTTCCACAAGTTGACTGTGCGCTGCGTGAAGAAGAACTTCCTTTTATTTGTTTTAAACCTGCTGCCTATTAATTTCATTTGGTGACCCCTAGTTCTTGTATTATGGGAATAAGTAAATAACTTTTCCTTATCCACTTTCTCAACATCACTCATGATTTTATATACCTCTATCATGTCCCCCCTTAGTCTTCTCTTTTCCAAGCCGAAGAGTCCCAGCCTCTCTAATCTCTCCTCGTATGGGACCCTCTCTAAACCCCTAATCATTTTAGTTGCCCTTTTCTGAACCTTTTCTAGTGCTAGAATATCCTTTTTGAGGTGAGGAGACCACATCTGTACACAGTATTCGAGATGTGGGCGTACCATGGATTTATATAAGGGCAATAATATATTCTCTGTCTTATTCTCTATCCCCTTTTTAATGATTCCTAACATCCTGTTTGCTTTTTTGACCGCCTCTGCACACTGCGTGGACATCTTTAGAGAACTATCCACAATGACGCCAAGATCTTTTTCCTGACTCGTTGTAGCTAAATTAGCCCCCATCATGTTGTATGTATAGTTGGGGTTATTTTTTCCAATGTGCATTACTTTACATTTATCCACATTAAATTTCATTTGCCATTTTGTTGCCCAATCACTTAGTTTTGTGAGATCTTTTTGAAGTTCTTCACAATCTGCTTTGGTCTTAACTATCTTGAGTAGTTTAGTATCATCTGCAAACTTTGCCACCTCACTGTTTACCCCTTTCTCCAGATCATTTATGAATAAATTGAATAGGATTGGTCCTAGGACTGACCCTTGGGGAACACCACTAGTTACCTCTCTCCATTCTGAGAATTTACCATTAATTCCTACCCTTTGTTCCCTGTCCTTTAACCAGTTCTCAATCCATGAAAGGACCTTCCCTTTTATCCCATGACAGCTTAATTTACGTAGGAGCCTTTGGTGAGGGACCTTGTCAAAGGCTTTCTGGAAATCTAAGTACACTATGTCCACCGGATCCCCCTTGTCCACATGTTTGTTGACCCCTTCAAAGAACTCTAATAGATTAGTAAGACACGATTTCCCTTTACAGAAACCATGTTGACTCTTGCTCAAGAGTTTATGTTTTTCTATGTGTCTGACAATTTTATTCTTTACTATTGTTTCAACTAATTTGCCCGGTACCGACGTTAGACTTACCGGTCTGTAATTGCCGGGATCACCCCTAGAGCCCTTTTTAAATATTGGCGTTACATTAGCTAACTTCCAGTCATTGGGTACCGAAGCCGATTTAAAGGACAGGTTACAAACCTTAGTTAATAGTTCCGCAACTTCACATTTGAGTTCTTTCAGAACTCTTGGGTGAATGCCATCTGGTCCCGGTGACTTGTTAATGTTGAGTTTATCAATTAATTCCAAAACCTCCTCTAGTGACACTTCAATCTGTGACAGTTCCTCAGATTTGTCACCTACAAAAGCCAGCTCAGGTTGGGGAATCTCCCTAACATCCTCAGCCGTGAAGACTGAAGCAAAGAATCCATTTAGTTTCTCCGCAATGACTTTATCATCTTTAAGCGCTCCTTTTGTATTTTGATCATCAAGGGGCCCCACTGGTTGTTTAGCAGGCTTCCTGCTTCTGATGTACTTAAAAAACATTTTGTTATTACCTTTGGAGTTTTTGGCTAGCCGTTCTTCAAACTCCTCTTTGGCTTTTCTTATTACACTCTTGCACTTAAGTTGGCAGTGTTTGTGCTCCTTTCTATTTGCCTCACTAGGATTTGACTTCCACTTTTTAAAGGAAGTCTTTTTATCTCTCACTGCTTCTTTTACATGGTTGTTAAGCCACGGTGGCTCTTTTTTAGTTCTTTTACTGTTTTTCTTAATTTGGGGTATACATTGAAGTTGGGCCTCTATTATGGTGTCTTTAAAAAGGGCCCATGCAACTTGCAGGGATTTCACTTTAGTCACTGTACCTTTTAACTTTTGTCTAACTAACCCCCTCATTTTTGTATAGTTCCCCCTTTTGAAATTAAATGCCACAGTGTTGGGCAGTTGAGGTGTTCTTCCCACCACAGGGATGTTGAATGCTATTGTATTATGGTCACTATTTCCAAGCGGTCCTGCTATAGTTACCTCTTGGACCAGCTCCTGCGCTCCACTCAGGATTAAATCTAGAGTTGCCTCTCCCCTTGTGGGTTCCCGTACCAGCTGCTCCATGAAGCAGTCATTTAAAGTATCGAGAAATTTTATCTCTGCATTTCGTCCTGAAGTGAAATGTTCCCAGTCAATATGGGGATAATTGAAATCCCCCACTATTATTGGGTTCTTAATTTTGATAGCCTCTCTAATTTCCCTTAGCATTTCATCATCACTATTACTGTCCTGGTCAGGTGGTCGATAATAGATCCCTAATGTTATATTTTTACTAGAGCATGAAATTTCTATCCATAGAGACTCTATGGAACATGTGGATTCGCTTAAGATTTTTACTTCATTTGAATCTACACTTTCTTTCACATATAGTGCCACTCCTCCCCCTGCACGGCCTGTTCTGTCCTTCCGATATATTTTGTACCCCGGAATGATTGTGTCCCATTGATTGCTCTCAGTCCACCAGGTTTCTGTGATGCCTATTATATCTATATCCTCCTTTATCACAAGGCACTCTAGTTCACCCATCTTATTATTTAGACTTCTGGCATTTGTGTACAAGCACTTTAAAAACTTGTCCCTGTTTACTAGCCTGCCTTCTTCTGATGTGCCAGATTCTTTTTTATGTGACTGTTTATCATCTGATCCGGCCCTTACATTATACTTTTCAGTCCTCTGCTCCTGACTATAACCTGGAGATTCTCTATCATCAGACTCTCCCCTAAGAGAAGTCTGTGTCCGATCCACACGCTCCTCTGCAGCAGTCGGCTTTCCCCCATCTCCTAGTTTAAAAACTGCTCTACAACCTTTTTAATGTTTAGTGCCAGCAGTCTGGTTCCACTTTGGTTTAGGTGGAGCCCATCTCTCCTGTATAGGCTCCCCCCATCCCAGAAGTTTCCCCAGTTCCTAATGAACGTGAACCCCTCCTCTCTACACCATCGTCTCATCCACGCATTGAGACTCTGAAGCTCTGCCTGCCTCCCTGGCCCTGAGCATGGAACTGGGAGCATTTCTGAAAATGCCACCATAGAGGTCCTGGATTTCAGTCTCTTCCCTAGCAGCCTAAATTTGGCTTCCAGGACATCCCTCCTACCCTTCCCTATGTCATTGGTACCTACATGTACCACGACCACCGGCTCCTCCCCAGCACTACACATAAGTCTATCTAGATGCCTCAAGAGATCCGCAACCTTCGCACCAGGCAGGCAAGTCACCATACGGTTCTCCCGGTCATCACAGACCCAGCTATCTACATTTCTAATAATCGAATCTCCCATTACTAACACCTGCCTTTTCCTAGAAACTGGAGTTCCCTGCCCCTCACCCTTCAACTGGCAAATTCCTCCGCATACAGCCATCTTCTCATTGAGAGATCAAACAACTCAGCATTATTAGTTTCATAAATCTGCTCAGTTCACATGCCAGTGATTATTTTACCCTAAAATTATAACCTATTACACGTGTTGCCACATTGAGGCCCCTGATCCTGCAAGCTGATCTCTTATGAGCAGGGGTACACTCATACAGAACAGCTTGCACAATCAAGGCCTAAGGAATTTGTTAAATGCAAGCAAAACCAAAGGCAAGACTATTACCATGTTTGGAGACTGGTAATGTGGATTCTCATATAGAGTCGGTCCTCCAAAGCTGCCCTGGAAAATCTTTATGAGATTTAAAACAAAACGAGGTCCAATTTCTACAAGAGCTGCATCTTCTTCCATGATCTGTAACAAAATAGCGAACACCTTCATTTGAGATTCCTGTGCTGGACATATACATACACATTATTCTTTAAACATTTTACACAGATAAATTTTGGGCTTGAACACCTGTGAATCCAATGCAGCTAATTTGTTTAGCATGTAAAAAAGTAGTTTTAGTCCACTATAAAACATTTTGAAATCATTTTTTTGTATAAGTGGGGTGGATGTCAGCATATCCTGGTAATAGTTAAAGTTTCCTTTCAATTTACTGTATTTCATTGATTTCATATGAAATCATACATTTAGTGCAATTTTTAAAAAGTCAAGGGAAACAACTAACCTGATAGTTTCGAAACCAGATCCTGTTGTCTGTGATGGAGAATGTGAATACATGATCTACAAAAGGCTGGCTTTTAGGGTGATATTGTGGTGTACTAAAGATCTATAACAAAGGCAAAAACAATTTCTCATCTAAAATGATCAAGAGTCCAAAATATAAAGTTTAATTACCTTTGCATTCATTTTGTTTCACTATTTAACATCCTCATCCTGCAGAGACTTGCATATGTGAGTCGTCCCATTGACTTCAAGCACATGCACAAGTCTTTGCAGGATTAGTGTCTAAGTACCAAGACACACACAAGCAACTTGCAATATGCATTAAGCCTGAAATATTAGCACAAAGTTTGTAAGATGCAAGAAATCCCAAAACAAAGTTGGCACATACTGACCTGAATAAACAACTCTTTTAACAGAGCATAGTGTGGCTCTTGATCAAACACCTAGAAGAGAAAAATACAATTTTATGAACACACAGAAGGCAACAGCAGTATAGAGAATGAAAATCAGATACTATAGGTCAAGCAATCTGAAATCCTGTACTTGCCGGATCAAAGGACAAAAGAGGTCGTGAGCCTCTCAGGCAGTTTCCAGTCATCTTCAGTTCTGCCAGGGTATGAACTACAATGATTTTGAACAGTTTTAGTTTTTAAACAGTTTTCTAAGAAAAACAAATAAATAAAAGCAGTAGAAGTAATCTGAGCGCTCAACTTACTATTCTGTACTAAAAATTTGGCTGATGGTCCTTGAGGTGAATTTGAAAGCCTGAAACAAAAGACATCCATTAGTAACGGCAAGAAAAATACTTTAGAATTCTATAGTAAAATTTCAACCAAACTTTTTACTGTAGTAGTTTTAAAACTGGCTTTTGTTGTGTATAAATGATAGTTCATTTTAGATATTTTAATTTAAAATGGCTTAAGGTATAATCAGCAGACCTCAAATGATGAGGCTTCATAGAAAAGTGTTTAATTTACAATTACTTTGCTGCTTATAAAAATTTTAAATAGTATTTTTGTAAATAAAGCCAGCCTCATTTACTCTTGCCACTACCGCCAAGACTTGAAGTATTCTATGGGAAGTTTGGCTTAAACTTCTGCAGCAGTCCTGTAGGGAAGACTTAAAATCCTGTGGCAGCTTCAGGTATATTCAAATACAAAAAGAATCAGTATACTTAAACCCCACAAGGAATAGTGGAACATTTTTCTTCCGGTAAGAAACAGTCCGAGGGAAAGCAAGTGCATGCTGCCATATGAGCAAGTTTAACTGTACTTTTTTAAAATGTCACTCTTGAAATGTATTGATCACTAAAGGTGTAAATCTTCAAACTGTAGGATGTTTTAAAAGAGTTCTAGCCCAATGGTTCTCAAACTGGGGGTCAGGACCCCTCAAGGGGTCATGAGGTTATTACATGGGGGTTCGTGAGTTGTCAGCCTCCACCCCAAACCCCGCTTTGCACCCAGCATTTATAATGGTGTTATATATTTTAAAAAGTGTTTTTAATTTATAAGGTGTGGGGGGGGGGGGTCGCATTCAGAGGCTTGCTATGTGAAAGGGGTAACCAGTACAAAAGTTTGAGAACCACTGTTCTAGTCAAAATACGAGCAACTATGATTATAGAGGGACATTTAATAAAGCATAGTGTATTTTCTCACCACATGTAGAGATCCTGTTTCTTTTTGGCTTCAAAAAATATGCACTTATTGCAGTTTTTTATTTCACAAATCTATATAAAAAGAAGGCATATGGCAAATTAGCTATTAACAAAGCTCCATGGATCTTTTCACAAACCTTCCAAATCTGTCTCAAGTATTTCTGTCCTGAAGTGAAAATATGCAACTTCTCTCAACTAGAAAGGGTACCAGGGGACTAAATCACAAAAGAAGCAACAGCACTTCTTTCATAGGGGTAATAATTCAAAGGCACTGGCTCCCAGAAGTCTTTACTCCATCACAAAAGCCACAGACACTTGCAGTCTCTATCACCTCCACCCTCTAATATCATCAGCTCATCTTTTCTGCTGGAGGTCTAAACTGCTTTGATTCCTCTTTGGTTCATTTCCACTAATGGATCCACCCATACTGCCACTTAGTTCAATTTAGCTATGCCACATGTACCTGTACTCTTTATTGCCTCCTTCAGCCTTGCACAAAAAACCTTTGTAACCTTGTCCTCCTTCCATCACCCTTTTCTTCTTTGTTTTCACCCTGTATGTTTTTTATTCAATATCTTTGCAACCATGGTGTATTTAGACCCAAGATACAGATATCCCACAGTATTCTTGCTGGCAAGTTAAAGTATGGGTTGGATTAATTGACTATAAAGTGGATAAAAAGCTGGCTAGATCGTCGGGCTCAACGGATAGTGATCAATGGCTCCATGTCTAGTTGGCAGCCGGTATCAAGCGGAGTGCCCCAAGGATTGGTCCTGGGGCCAGTTTTGTTCAATATCTTCATTAATGACCTGAAGGATGGCATGGACTGCACCCTCAGCAAGTTTGCAGATGACACTAAACTAGGAGGAGTTGTAGATACGCTGGAGAGTAGGGATAGGATACAGAGGGGCCTAGACAAATTAGAGGATTGGGCCAAAAGAAATCTGATGAGGTTCAACAAGGACAAGTGCAGAGTCCTGCACTTAGGATGGAAGAATCCCATTCACTGCTACAGACTAGGGACCGAATGGCTAGGCAGCAGTTCTGCAGAAAAGGACCTGGGGTTACAGTGGACGAGAAGCTGGATATGAGTCAACAGTGTGCCCTTGTTGCCAAGAAGGCTAACGGCATTTTGGGCTGTATAAGTAGGGGCATTGCCAGCAGATCGAGGGACGTGATCGTTCCCCTCTATTCGACATTGGTGAGGCCTCACCTGGAGTACTGTGTCCAGTTTTGGGCCCCACACTACAAGAAGGATGTGGAAAAATTGGAAAGAGTCCAGCGGAGGGCAACAAAAATGATTAGGGGGCTGGAGCACATGACTTATGAGGAGAGGCTGAGGGAACTGGGATTGTTTAGTCTGCAGAAGAGAAGAATGAGGGGGGATTTGATAGCTGCTTTCAACTACCTGAAAGGGGGTTCCAAAGAGGATGGATCTAGACTGTTCTCAGTGGTAGCAGATGACAGAACAAGGAGTAATGGTCTCAAGTTGCAGTGGCGGAGGTTTAGGTTGGATATTAGGAAAACCTTTTCCACTATTAGGAGGGTGGTGAAGCACTGGAATGGGTTACCTAGGGAGGTGGTGGAATCTCCTTCCTTAGAGGTGTTTAAGGTCAGGCTTGACAAAGCCCTGGCTGGGATGATTTAGTTGGGATTGGTCCTGTTTTGAGCAGGGGGTTGGACTAGATGACCTCCTGAGGTCCCTTCCAACCCTGACATTCTATGATTCCATGCCACCATAGGGCTCTATCCTGCAAGCCTTTTGTGCATAGAACTTCTATTGATTTCAATAGGAGTTCTGCATACAGAGTGCTTTCAGGACCAGGTTCTCGTGTCTATCAGATCATGTCTAACAAAAGTGAGGACAAATGCAAGATTACATCAATATTTTACTTACTAGTCTTGGTTTCAAAGAGTCAGAATTAAATATAGGTAAGTGAATTAACCTACTTCCTATCCAGAAGAAAGACTAATTACTTCCTGTGGTTTAGCAAGTAATTCAAACAGCAGGATTTAGACTCTTCGTGCTTCATGAAGTAAACCAAAATTCTCTTCCATTTCAACATCACCTAGCTGCTCTCTTCTCTCTCTCACAATTTCCAAAAAGCCAAAATATAAATATTAGTTTAGTCATGGCATTACCTCATTAATTACAAACAGCTTGTCTTTACGGTCCATTTTAGTGTCTGTAAACAAAGAAAAAAGTACCACTGAGCAGTCTTGTATACTTTTGTACATTACGAGGGACACCAGCAATTAAAAAAAAAGAAACCCCCCCACACTTTTCTGAAAATATTTCACCTACTATTACTAAAGAAAGATGAAGCATTTTCTCAGTTTTTGTGTTTCTCAGCAGTTTGCATATAACTCATGTCCACTGTTGATATTATTTCACCTCTTACTCATTACTTGGGTTGCTGTTAACAACAGTTTTTGCACATACCAGCTTAAGGCCCCAATCCAGCAAACACTGAAACATGTACAAAGCATTATACATGCAAGTAGTTTTACTGAAGTCAAAGGAATAATGAAACATAAAGCAAAGCATGTATATGAGTGTTTGCAGAATGGAGGCCTAGTTTCCTAAAAATCTTAATTAGAATCTAATGGGCAGCAGGTTTAAAACAAATAAAAGGAAGTTCTTCTTCACACAGCGCACAGTCAACTTGTGGAACTCCTTGCTATAACAGCGTTTAAAAGAGAACTCGATAAATTCATGGAGGTTAAGTCCATTAATGGCTATTAGCCAGGATGGGTAAGGAATGGTGTCCCTAGCCTCTGTTTGTCAGAGGGTGGTGATGGATGGCAGGAGAGAGATCACTTGATCATTACCTGTTAGGTTCACTCCCTCTGGGGCACCTGGCATTGGCCACTGTTGGTAGACAGGATATTGGGCTGGATGGACCTTTGGTCTGACCCAGTATGGCCATTCTTATGTTCTAATCCAACAGTTATTCTGTGCAGCAATTGGGGTAAATAATGTCAACAGACAGTGAGCCATATAAAATAAGAATTATGCACCATCTTCAAAAAGCAGGCTGTTGGAGGCAAGTGGTGTAATAAACTAGAATAGCCAAAAACACTGACAAACTTAGACACAAGCAGTACCTAGACCCTACCTGCTTTAGAGTGGGGCATCAATGTTCGCAAGTCTTGCATTAGATGTCTCGTTCTGAAATTTATTCCTCTAGAAGAGAAAATAAGCACCCGCTCTTTGTTTTTCCATTTACCCTAAAAGAAACACAAAGGTGGAAAAAAAATGTTTCTAATCTTAAACTTTTTTAAAATCAAAGTTAATATTTAATCAATTAAGATTTCATATTTTTAAAAATCTATTTGTGCAGAAGTTTCCAATTAAAACAAAGTGCTGCCTTTTCAACAGGCTGCAGAGATATAAATGTTTATGTGGACAACTCTGATCTTCCACACTTGACTACTTAATTCCTACACAAAGAACCCTAATCAACTCAATGTTTTCAGTGATACACTATTGATATTTGAGGCTGCTCACATAAAATTTCTCCTCTTAGGCTGTGATAAACTTCATGTATCAGGGTGCACCTGCTTGCAGATAGGAGGGGTAAGTAGCCATGAAATCTATTTGTTTTCCCATTTAAACAATAACCATGAGGGTCAGGGATGGTATAGGAATACGCAACTAAATACAGCAAAATGACATTAAGTGCATAAAAGTTAAACTGCATATATAGTGATAGTACAGAAGTGTTTATCTTGTGTAATTTTAAGGTGAAGGAAGAGTTAAGAACTTAAGAGAGGAGTGCAGTGCCATTCATTCAAGAAAGCACTTTGAAAATCCCAGCCATTCAGTCCATTCCAGAGGCAAGAGCTGCTTCTTCTAAAATATTTTTATGAGCTCTAGTAATAGTTGTCTCTGACAGGAAGGAAATGGCAATATCCCCAGGGAATTCATCCTAATCCTCCCTTTGAGTTAGCAACAGAATACTGAGGGGCTTTGGTGAAACTCCTCCCTCCTCTGGACATTGACAAATGGATCTGCAGCATTCTGAGCTGTGCAGAAAGCCAAGAATATTAGAAGCACAGTAGGTCATCTCAGTCACAAAAAAAGGCTGATCTGTTGTTTTCTCTACAAAGTGAACTGAGAGCCAGGGAGTTGTAAAGCAACACAGGATAAAAGGGTCTGCTGCAAATGAATCCTCTGTTAACTCAGCACAGAAGGCCCAGGTAGCTTCTATGTACTATAGGATTTCCAATTTCAATATGCAAGTTATTTAAAAAAACTGAAAAGCTGTCAAATGTATAACTACTGAACCGTGTCATTTGGGATGCTCCCTAAATAAAATAGTCACTAAAACTAGCTACCAAGTCCTTGTACAAGACTTTATGATTTGTTTTTAACTCTGATAATATTTTAGGGTGTTAGTATTGCTATATCGCAATTGCGTTATATGATCCAGAATATTCACCGTTTCATATAAAAAACATAACACCAAACAACCAGTTCTTAATAATGGGGACCAATATTGTGAAAAGCTATTGCTCTAGAATGACACACACACACACACACAATATATGAGAAACTGCTCTTTTTTGCTCATTATGGACACCGCCACCTCAGACCAACAAGCTCAAGAACCCAATAATTAGGAATAGTCAAGTACTGGCTAGAGTTTGGATCGTGGAGTTGAGTGTGTGAAGAGATTCCAGACTGATTACTGGCCTCAGCCTGCCCAAAACTACAGCACCCAACGTGGCACATCTTCATGGAAGCAGAAAAAACTGACCCCCAAAGCACCATGCAGTGCCTCAGTTTGATCAGCGCACGCTTGTTCAAGGTGGCACTTCAGGTGCTTGGACGTGGTATCTCCAGGTTCCTAGTGTATTCAAGATATCTGTGCAGATCATAACAGTGAAACATAACCTTGCTTTGCACTCATATGAAGAGTTCGGGCAACCACACAGATCAAGGCAGCACATGTCTCTGTGGAGAGTCTAGTATCAGGGATTAGCCGTGTTGTCTGTATCCACAAAAACAACAAGGGGTCCAGTAGCACCTTAATGACTAATAGATGTATTGGGCATAAGCTTTCGTGGGTAAAAAAACCTCACTTTTTACCCACGAAAGCTTATGCCCAAATAAATCTGTTAGTCTTTAAGGTGACACCGGACTCCTCGTTGTTTTTGTGGAGAGTCTGCAACCAGCGATTTGCTCCCTTCCACACCAAGCAGGGGGCGGCCCTGCAAGAATACGGAGAACTCAGAGGGCAGAGAGCTGCTTCTCTAATGAGAGGCAATGTCTCTAAAAGGTCTGCGGCTGGAGACGGATAATCTCCGGCCCGTGGGAAGCTTCCCCTGAGGAGAGAGAGCCTTTCCCCAACAGGGCAGGCCCTCCCGGTCCCGCAGGAGGGATGGCGAACAAGAGGGACCATTCCAGAGCCCCTACCACCAACAGGGAGAACACAGCCTAGGCCACCCCGGCCTCTTACCCTCCGCGCCGTAGAGAGACCGGCGGAGACAGTCCGGGCCAGCCACATACCCCGGGGGGGGGGGGGGGGGAGGGAAAGGGACACGGGCCTCGGGCAGGAGCGGAATCAGCCGCTCTCTTTACCTTAGAGATGGGAGCCGGGATGCTGTGCTCCTCCCTCTCCTCTCCCTGCGGGCTTGGCTTGGCCGGGGGCCCGGTCCCATTCGGAGCCCCTCTGGCTCGTTTCCTCGGCCGGGTCGCAGCACCTCCACGCTTCCTCTTGGCCGCCGCCATCTTGCTTACACGTGACCCTCCCACCGGAAGCTGCGCTCCCTCTCCATGGTCTTCCGCTCCTCACTCTATGGTCCTAGCAGCCGGCGTATCTCGTTTTACGACAGCCGTAAAGCACGGGGTGAGTAGCTAGCTGCGCTGTGGGGAGGATTCGCATCGCGTGTGACGGCGTTAGGCGGCGCGGAGAGTCCCCGGAGCTAACTGGGCTGAGCGGTCGGACCCCCGACCCGAGCCTGGGTGAGGTTCCCCGTTCAGCGCTGTCCCTGGGCCGCTGGTTCCCCAGGGCAGGCCCAGGGGCCTTTGGTCTGTGTCTGCTGCTGAGTGCCTAGTGCAAAGGGGCCGCCGGCCTGATTCCTCTGGCTCCCTGGTTCTCAACCTGAGGGCCCCGTGTGGCCCAATCAGCGCACAGCTGTGACCCATGTGACAGCCTCAGGGCCCTACAGGTAATATAGCTAGTGTCAAGTATCGGGGGGAGCCGTGTTAGTCTGTATCCACAAAAACAACGAGGAGTCCGGTGGCACATTAAAGACTAACAGATTTATTTGGGCATAAGCTTTCGTGGGTAAAACCCCCACTTCAGATGCATGGAGTGAAAGTTACAGATGCAGGCATTGTTATACATGAAGAGAAGGGAGTTACCTTACAAGTGGAGAACCAGTGTTGACAGGGCCAATTCGATCAGGGTGGATGTGGTCCACTCCCAATAATTGATGAGGAGGTGTCAATACCAAGAGAGGGAAAGTGGTTTTTTATCCACAAAAGCTTGTGCCCAAATAAATCTGTTACTCTTTAATATGCCACCGGACTCCTCCTTGTTTTTATAGCTAGTGTATGGATGCAGCCCACATAAAGAGCTACAGATGCTGCACACAATGGTAAATAGGTTTGGTACCAGTGCTCTAGCTGTTGTCACAGCATTCTGTAATATTGGTGCTTGGGAAGCGTATTGAAGATGAAAAATAGGGCACAGCGTTTGGCCCACAGAGCACAAACTTCGGTATGGTGGAGTCCCTGTTTGTGTGTGTGAAGTAGACCTGTGTGGGGTGTCATGGTTCTGCAGACTTTTAACTGATTTAATGCTAATGATCAGACACAACATGAGGTAGGATTCACATTAGTCCTGCATTGCAGTGCAGCAGTGATGAGGATGAGAGTGCCAGGAATCCTTTTTTTCTTATCAACAGCAGGAAAAAATTAGTGGGTCAATTAAAACTATTGTGCTGCTTCATGGTAATGTTCAGCCTTTAAAGAAGGCATAGCAATAGAGATAGGAGGAGCTTTGCGGAGATTTTCACCATTCACTACCAAAAGGTTTTGGGCAACTAATTGCCCTTCATGTCATTGAAAATCTCCCTGACAGGGTCTGCTTGTATGACACCTGTACATGTGCTCATAATGTCAGTAGTACCCATCTGCTATTAAAAGTGAATTGTAAAGGAAAAATATGATTGTGGCCTTTATTTATGAAGTGTGTATGAAGATGGATGTAATGTCATCTTTCTGTTTTTGTTTGTTTACAATATAAATACTAGATCTGACTTTTTTTCCTGGAGAACTGGAGTAGGATAGGGGCATCGCACTAGGCTGAAATCTCAGTTGACACTCAGCATTCTTCACCCCTTCAGCTGACGCCTGGGAATGGGAAAGCTGCAACTTAATTTTCCCCCTAGTGTGAAGTCTTCCAAAGAGTTCTCCAGAAAAATAAGGCAAGTTGGGACCTGATATTTGTGAAGTAATAAAAAAGCAGGGGGAAAAAACATATTAATCTGTATTTACCAGGCTGAGGCATCAATAAAGGACATGGATACAACTTCTGTATTAGTTTGTTTTGCAGTTTGCCTATAATATGACCCTGTACAAAAAGGGAGATGCTACTTAAAGCAGTAAAGATGTAAATATATTTCCTTGCAAGCTGGATAGAATGAGGAGAGAATAGAAGGATGAAATATCAGCAGTCTTCTCTTGCAGCTTCAAAAACACAGGCCTCTACTTTGTGAGCTAAAGCTCAAATGGAGCGAAATTTGTGTGTGTGTGTGTGCGCATGTGTATATACACCGGACCCTCGCTAGAACGCGCGTCTATAAAGCGCCTATTCGCATATAATGCGGTCGTGGCCATGGATCCCAAATTTAATTACTTTAATTGCAATTTATTTTAACGTGATCCCCGCTATAACGCGGTACCGCGCATCGATCCCAAATCCTACGTTCTAGCGAGGGTCCGGTGTATATATTAAAAATAAAATGAACTGGTCTCATGGTCTATCCAGCAGGGGTCAGTGGAACACAGATATTAGAATACACTTGTGCATCCTGTTACTTTGCTGTTTTAATAGTATTGGACCTGAACATCTCTCTCAGGGAGTAGAAATATCTAAAAAAAATTTGGATTCTTTGTATATACTCCTGGTCTATTCATTAAATATTTAATTATACCAAAGCATTGATGCCAGTACATCATCACAGCTTTGTGAAGCTTTTTTTTTCATGTTTCATCCATAAACAGCAATTCAGATTAACACAAGTATGTTGCCTCTTTTTAGGTTTTCTTTGAAACTGCATCTTAATCCCTCACTTATACTGTCACAGGAAAGACTGGAGCGGTGAATGCAAACTCGATAATGCCCCTCTCCACTCAACCTGAAACTGGTGATGATCAGTATGTTTTAGTCGCCAGTCTCGACAATGTCAGAAACCTCTCAAATATCCTAAAAGCCATTCATTTTAAAGACCATGCAACATGTTTTGCAACTACAAATGGAATCAAGGTTACAGTGGAAAATGCAAAGTGTCTGCAGGCAAATGCCTTTATTCAGGTAAGGAGCCTAGCACATCATAAGACCATCAGTATATCTGTGATCAGTCTTTCACATGTTTAAAATGGCAGTTTTTTCCTTTCTCTTGCATTTGTCAATGGCTTTCCCAATGGACATAATCCAGTCAAACAAAAACCAAAAGATGAGACCAGTGGGTCCAAGGCGTTAGATATCTCAATTCTAGACTTGCAAAAGTGCAGATTCAGAAATGCTGGAGTTAAATTCTTGAGAGGGAGAGGGAATTGTTTTCCTATTTTATTGTTACTATAGCATATGAGAGGATCACCATTATTTCGCATTGAGTCTTGTATAAGCACATGGTATGAAGCCACTGTGAGATATGAGAGCATTAAATGAGCCAGGGAAGTATTAGAGAGACTAGAAGTACCTAAGAATGGAAACAAACTATGTTATGGAAGGACTGTTCAAGAGAATAAGGAAGTGCATGCAGTTTATCTTAGGGGATCGAGAGGAATTGTCAGAATCGTAGGCATAAGGTGGAGAATCTGACCCAGCGAATGCCCTGCAATACTGCTGATATTAAAGTTAGAGATGGAAAAAGACCTTGTAGGTCATTCAGCGCATCCTCTGAGGCCACTGTAGGACTGTTCACTATGGGTATATACTCCACTGCTTGTCTGATGTATTTATAGATGACTCATGATAAAGATCCCACCGCTTCCCTAATGGAAGACAGTTCTACAATTGAACAGAGCTCACTCTTGGGAAGCTTTTTACTAATATTCAGCCTTACTTCCCTTTCCCTAATGCCATCCCATTACTTCCATTTATACCCTCTTGCATGACAGTAAACATTTCCTCTCCATCGTCAGTGAGAGTTCATTATTTTTCCTTTTGAAATATCTTGTTGATCATCTCTCAAAATAATAGATTTATTCAACATTATACATCATCTTCCATTTCATGATCTCAAAGAGTTCTGCATTCAGATTCCATCCACCTTTTAGAGAGTCCACTTTTGTGTCTTAGGTCATCAAGCAATTATTATGGTGAGCCCTACAGGACTGAGTTCACTCCCTTTGACATCCATCTCATTGCATCTCTCCTCACCTCTGAATAACACTGTACATTATTTTTTCTCAATATGTGTTTAGTATGATTACTGTTGACCCTATGTTACCCTTTTCTGCTATCTCTAGTAATTTTTCATTTAATTTATATATTCATTGATTTCTCGCCCCCCAAAATAAGGTGGAGGGAAAATAAAAAAAGAACAAAATAGGAAAGGGAAGGAAGTGGGCACAGAGAGAAAATTAGCCCCTTTCTCTAGTCTTATATTTTGACCTCCTTGCTTGGTTTTATTTCTTTGAATTTTAAGAAGTCATGTTTTATTTAATGTGTTCCCTTCCACCTGCTGCTGTTTGCTTACTTGACTATCTTTAGATTGCGAACTCCTCAGGGCAGAAATTGTGCTGCCTTCTGTTTTTGGAAGCACTTATCACAATAGGTGTACTGGAAATAAATGACAAGTCTTGGTTTTATTTAAGTTGTACATCACACTGAACATCTGCTGATTGGTGGGGAGATCTTTATACTTCAACATTTATAGCTTATTATTACACTAAAAGGCCACTGCTCAAATGTCATACTTATCTGGTTTTCCTTTGTCTAAGCTATGTTCTAAATTTTAAAGGATCCTGACTATATGCTCATTGGCTCTTATTTTGTATCGTGTTGCGCTCTGAAGGTGAAAATTATGGTTTTATAGAGATGATTGTTAAGTCACTGTTACTGCAGAAAGGGAAACAAATGTTGTTAAACTTCTTCCATACACACTTTCTCTCTCTTTTTTTACAGGCAGGGATTTTTCAAGAATTTATTGTACAGGAAGAGTCTGTGATGTTTCGAATCAATTTGGCTGTTCTTTTAGACTGCTTGACCATTTTTGGTACAAATTCTTTGGCAGGTATGGTGCGTGCATGTCCTGATCTGATGCCCTCAGTAATCAGAGTGAAACCTGTGCTTCTAGCCACCTCCCAAGTGACTTTATGAAAGTGATCTTTCCTGTCACTGCAAGATTCCCTAACCTTCCCATACTAAGACCCCCCTCTGAAAAGAAGCTAGCGTATGGCCTAATCAATCAACGGTAGCTGCTCAAGTTGCTGCAACTGTATGCTGTGATAATTGCTCGAGTGGCCAGGGGGGTAGGTACTCAACTGAATCCAGACACTGACGGAAAAGGTGGCAGAGGACAGAGTTATAAGTAAAGGGGCTGTGAAAGTACCCAATGAGAAGTCTTGAGTTTGGAAGACAAAATGTGTTCATAAATATAAGATTTGTAAGAGAAATGGTAGAGGAATCTTGTGATTATACACAGATTTAGGAAATGTTAAGGCCTAGGCCTTGTCTATAACTACCGTGGTAAGTTGACCCAAGTTACGCCACTCCAGTTATGTGAATAACGTAGCTGGAGTTGACGTAGCTTAGGTCGACTTGCCGCAGTGTCTGCACTGCGCTCTGTCACAGGAGACGCTCTCCCGTTGACTTCCCTTACTCTTCTGGGCGAGGCAGAGTACCAGAGTTGACTGGAGAGTGCTGTGCCATTGATTTAGGAGGTTTTCACTAGACCCACTAAATCGACACTGCTGCATCAATCGCAGCAGTGCTGATCTAGCCGTAAGTACAGACAAGCCCAGAGAAGGGCCAATTGTTGCAAGTAGAAGGAAATCCATCAATGGTGCAAGTTGGTTCTGATAAATAAAAGCCAACCACATGCTTGGTGCTTATGGTCCTTTCTCTCTGTAGCTTTCAAACAGCTATTATAAAGCTAGGTAAGCAGACAGGTTAAGTGACCCGTTTTAAGCTTACCCTGTGAGTCAGTGACAGACTTTAGACAGGAACCCTGCAGCCCAGCCTTAGCATCAATCCATTAGACTTCAGCTACCCTAAACTGTTATAAAACATTCGTATAACTTGTTAAAGGCTTTACACTCTTTCTAGGTACGGTAGAATCTCAGAGTTACAAACTGATCAGTCAACCACACACCTCATTTGGAACTGCAAGTATGCAATCAGGCAGGAGCAGAGATGAAAAAAAAAGAAGCAAATACAGTACAGTACTGTTTTAAATGTAAATTACTAAAATAATAAAGGGAACGCAGCATTTGTCTTCTGCATAGTAAAGGTTCAATGCTGTATCAAGTCAATGTTGAGTTGTAAACTTTTGAAAGAACCATAACGTTTTGTTCAGAGTTACGAACAACCTCTATTCCTGAAGTGTTCATAACTGAGGTTCTACTGTACTTCTTTGGCCTCCATTACATTATCACATCTGAGCACCTCAAAAACAATTAATTGATCTTCACAACATGTCTAAGTATTATCCCCATTTTACAGATGGGGAACTGAAACAGAGAGAGACTGTTGTCCAAGTTTGCACAGGAAGTCTGTGGCAGAGCTGGGAACTAAACCAAGATATCCTGAGTAGAATTTCAGTGCCTTAAGCACATGATCCTCCTTCCTCTAATCACATTCCGCAGTTAGTAAAAAGCCCCTTGCTTTTTGCCTTATGTTTTGGGTGCACCATACACCCCCAAGGTATTTTGTATAGCTTCACAGCTTGTTGTGTTGTTTGAATAATTCAGGGAAGCCTCTGTATTATTTCATATGTAGTTAGTTTTCCAGTGGATCACTTAAAAAATGCCTTCTTTTTTTTTCCTCAAATGCTATTTCAAAATGAAATATTGCTCTATTTATATGAACTGAATTATTAATATTCCATTGTCAAACATCCAGTTCTTATGTGATTTTACATATTAGAAGTTGAACTGTCTTCCTGCTTGAAAATAGTTCTTCCAGAAATGTTTTCTTAGGCGTTACTTATGAATGAGAGTAGACTAGAGTCACACACATTGCAGATAGATACAGTGCAAGCTTTCTCAGACAATTCTGCCATTGCACATTTGTATGAACTCTAATATCCTGGCTATTCCTATCCTGGGCCTTTTTGAAAAGAGACGGTCAATCATCCTAAATTGTGTGATGATTTTGTGATTGAGACAGAATTCAATAAAGGTCTGAGACTAGACTGAGCATAATAAACCAATTTAATCTGTGATCTAAGCATGGCTAGAATCCAGGTCTCCAAAGGTTACACCATCTAGCTCTTAAAGAGTGCTAATTTTATAATCATTTCAGGTACGTCAACAGCGCTTCGAATGTGTTACCGTGGTTATGGCTACCCCTTGACCCTATTTCTAGAAGAAGGAGGTGTGGTAACTGTGTGTAAAATTAACACTGAAGAACCTGAAGAGACACTAGATTTTGATTTCTGCAGTACAAATGTGGTTAATAAAATTATCCTGCAGTCAGAAGGGTTAAGAGAAGCATTTGCTGAATTAGATATGACCAGTGAGGTCCTGCAGATCACCATGTCTCCAGACAAGCCTTATTTCAGGTATCAGAAACTACATGTCCATTTCAAAGGTTCATGTTTAGCAACTTAGTTGCTCTTTGATGTTTGGAATTATTGTTGCTGTTTATTCAACATTGTACAGATCTGCACCATATCTGTTTAAATCTGCCTTCTGTTATAATGGTCTGCTGCATCACATATGAAGACTAATTATTCAGACAAGGTACCAGGCAACTGTTCATTCCTTATTTCTCAATATTCCAAAACTTTCAACCTGATGCTTTTGGCAATAGAATACATCATCATTTTAAGGTTAAGGGCCAGCTTCAGCCTTGGCATAAGCAGATACAACTCCTTTTATCTTGTATTTTGTACACCTTGTTAAACAAATTCCAGGCTGTTTTTTTAATCCATTCATTTAGTATTTTTGGTTATGAAGAATAAGTTACGAGGTCTGCATGGCCTTGGTAGGGGTGACTGATCAGGGCTGAAAAATCAGGAGTTGTATGCTGCAGTGCATAGGGGACTCATCAGTTTTCCACTTTCCTGGCAGCTCCACAAGGTGCTGCAGAGCAGGTTTCTTTCAGTTTCTGGTATGGCAGCAGATTGTGGCCTCTAGGTGCTAATGGAATACGATAATCAGTCTTTCATTAGTGAAAGGCAGCTTTCTTTGAAACCACAGTCAGCTGCTATCAGGGGAACTCAGTTTGGAGTGCCACAGATCTCATGCTTGTGATTCATTCATTCTAATAGAAAATTAAATGTTGGCTGTGCTACCTCATTTCTTATGAAGACTAGGTAGCTTGTTGAAATCTTCTGCTTTGAGAATTGTCCCGATGTATAACATTACTTTGTTGTTTCCACTTTTCAGATTTGATGGTGTCAATATCAAACGCTTTGCTGAGTTGGTGCATTTTGTCTTTTAGATTATCCACCTTTGGCAATGCAGGAAGTGCTCATCTTGACTATCCCAAAGACTCTGATTTGATGGAAGCATTTCATTGCAACCAGACCCAGACAAACAGGTCAGTGATCAGGACAGTAACAGTAGTAGTCTGATGACACATTCTTACCAAGAAGGTGAAAAAGTGGTTTAATCAGCTACTGAAATGTCTGACTTTCCCTAGAACATAGAGTAGTATTTAAAAATTTCCCTTTGACAGAAGTTGTTCCTCTGGTTAAAAGTTCAGTAATAAAAATTAGAGTATAAAATGCATGCTGTTGATGCAGTAACAGGGAAAAATTAAACCATACTGTAAAACTACTACTGTGGTTGGATATGCTGCTAATTGGTTTTGTCAGTTTTGGTCCATTACTTGAGAATAATGTTTCAGCCCTTGTTACATTTTATATACTTTAAAATAGCTTTTCTTTACCTGCAGGTATAAGATCTCTTTGCTCAAACCATCTACTAAGGCACTAGCTTTATCTTGTAAAGTGTCTATTCGGACAGATAATCGGGGATTCCTTTCACTGCAGTATATGATTAGGAATGAAGATGGACAGATCTGTTTTGTGGAGTACTATTGTTGCCCTGATGAGGACATTACTGAATCAGAACTATAGCTCTATGATATGGACTGTGCATTTCATTAATGGACATTCAGAATGATAAAATATTTAATTAAAAACTTGAAAATTGCCAGATTGATAGCCCAGAAAATGGACGCCCTGTTTATCCACAGAAAGGAGCAGAACAAGCAGCTACAATGAAGCTTCTCCCATATTACTCTGCAAGTGTGTCACTCTCTTGACCTGAATGGACCATCTGTAAAAGTGAACAGGTAGCTTAATCCTTGGCCTCTGTGCTGAGGCTGAGAAGGGTGCTGTGATGGTGGTGGTTTTGTGATGTTCACACTTGTCCACTGCAAGCTTGGAATGATCACCAAACAGCCCCTTGAGTATTCTGTCACTATTGTCAGAATAATTGCAAACACAAGCAATGCGGTAAATCTGTGACAGTAGCAGTATGTTAATCCACCAGTTTTTGGCTATGGTTTGCTCTGAGCATGAATGAAGCAATTACAGGTGGTGAATGTCTGAATGCTGGCTTGTGTTAGACAGTGGGTTGTTCAAATGATTTAAAAAAATAAAACTTTTTGTGAGACTACAAGTGGAGAGTGAAAATTGAAACTGACTTCTCAACAACAGTAAATTGTGAAATTGCTCATCCTCAGCTAGATTCAAGCCTGCTGTAATTATTGAATTCCCTGGAATTTCATCGGGGATGGCCCATTTTCCACAGCAGTGTGCTTGTGCTGTACTGGTAAGTTAGCATAGAACCCAACATAGATCACTTTTAAGTACTTTGGGAGTGTCATTTTGATTTTAACTTTTCAAATTAAAAAAAAAAAATTAATACAACCCTTGCTATTGAAATGTGTTCTTTTACGTGTTCTCCCCCAACCCCATCCATTCACCACTGCCTTCCAGATCAAAAACACTTATTTATTTCAGTTTTAAGGAAAAAGAGCATTGGAGTATTTGTTTTGGAGAAGAAAAAATCCCAAGGAATGTTATTAATTTTTATAAAATAAAACATTATAGCTTGTCACAATTGGGAGGCCAGTTGCCTTTAATGATAACAAACCTATACATATGTATCACATTAATATTTTGCTGCATTTAGAAATGCTTTTGTATTTTTTTAATAAAATAATAGCAAAGTGAATGAATCGTTTCCTGGAAATAAAATGCTGTGATATAATATTGACAGATTTTGCTTATTCCTAACCACTACTTCAATGTCACACTGAATCAGGAAGAATGATAGATAGTGGTTCAAGATATGGTGGATACACAAAATATTGATAAGGAGAAACTTTCAGTGACTTGCATTCTGTGCCCACTTACTGAAATTACTTCTCCATCTTTTCAACCTTTTTCAAAACGGGAGGATCAGAGCCAGGCCACTAATTGGTAAGAGATGGTTTCTTGCACAAAGGCTTAACAGCCACTCATTTGAGGGAAGCTGGTACAGTACTTGCCTTCTGAATTAATGAGTTAATATTGACAAGTGAACCCCCAGTACTTCCCTGTTCAGTTTTACAAGCCATGAATCCAAGTTTCAGGATTAAAACATGTTTCCAGCAGTAAATGGGCTGCACTTCAGTCAGAAGTTGCATTTGTTCTCTTCAGATATGATCTGTCATAAATGTACCCACCAGTTCCAGACATGATCAACCCTGTCCGTGTGGTAAATAGTCTGATCTTTTGCAATCTGACCAGACACAGCCACTGCAAATAATGCAACAGGCATGCTACCAGCTTCATGTCACATCAAAATAGGAAGATCAGAGTTGCAGCTAGAGACCCAAAGATCAGTGGGAGACCTCTATAGCTCTGTTCAGGTAAGTTCTGTGTGTATAGTTAATTTTTTATACCCTAGCAATACCCAAAAGCAGCAGTTACCATCAGGCCCCTGTTGTTGTAGCAATTGTACAAAGACGGCCCTGCCCCACAGAATTTACAATCTAACTTGAAACAAGAATAGGAAAGAAGTGGGGAAAGAGGTAAGGTTAATGGTAATAAGATCACACAGTGACTGACATCAACTGGCTGTTGCAGAACTCAAAGATGCTATTAGTGACAACTGTTCATCTAGTGCATACATTACTTATCCATTCAGAGCAATGGAAGTTTCTGATATTTCTCTTTTGATACATCCTATCAGACATTGTGGGATTTTTTAAATACCTTTTTTTTTTTTAAAGCAGCCCTCTGGAATTTCACAGCTGCCACATTCATAAAAAAGATTTTGGAGCAGTGTTGGGTCTCTAGTTACTGCTTTGTCATTTTCATGTTTAATTTACATATTCAGATAAATGAATTTTAATTTAAGAGCATATTAGAAATCACTTTACTTTTCCCTTTAGATTGTCTCTAGTAGTTTTCCCTTCAACAAAGGAGAGAGATTAATATTTACCTGGAGACTTCAGTAACTATGTGTATGATGCCTTGGAATATGAAGAGCTGAACAGGTGCTAAGAATGACTTGCATCTAGTCCCAGTGACTAATGTAATGAAACAGAGCGCATGACTTACTAAATTTAACTTATTTCTGATTTGAATTACCTGGTGTGTTCAAGGACATAGCTGTGGCTTAACATTACTTATGAACATAAGCCTAAAGGCCACTAAACATACTATTTTCATTGTATATGTATAACAGTCTGTCTTATACCAATAGTGAGCTTGAAAAGAAGACCCAAACAAATTAAAACAATCTGTACAGTACTAGGAGCCACTAATGATTAAACAGTCATTTGTAATGAAACAGTTTTATTAACATTCAGAACTGTTTGCATTATGTAGTGTTCTCTTTGCATCCCGGGGGCCTGGCCTATGCTAAGGTCTCTGTGCCACTATGGAGCACAGACCTCAGCTCCTCTAAATTAATAGTAGAGGATTCCACAAACATGGGGAAACCCTCAGATGGGGGTATGGTCTTTGTAACAATTGGCTAGTGGCTATTAAGCTAATAAGATCACTGGAATGTAGTGCATGTTGGCCCCAACCCTTCTTGGCTCAGACATGCACCCATGCCTCAAGCTGAATTCTGGGTTTAATGAGGAAGTTTCATAATGCTAAATGTGCCTTGTCTTTGGGCCAAATTTTCGAAAGTGCCTAAGACCCATTTTCAAAAGTGGCTTAGGCTTCTGAATCATGATTAGAACACTGTCATTGAGTGCATAGTTGTGGTCAGCATTGTACTAGCAAGCTCAACTCCTCAAAGGTGTATTCTACCATTAAGATTATGTAGTGAAGGCAAAGTGTTAAAAGAGGAATTTCACATCAAAAGAAGGCATTCAACCTTAGCTGAAGTGCTAAAAGCTGGCTAAATTTAACACATTATTATTGTTTTTTGTTTGTTTTTTTTAGATTATAAAAAGGACAGTGTACCAATAGCCGGGGGGGGGGGGGGGGGGGGGAATAATCCAATCTGTGTTTCTCCATTGGGTATATTTTGCATTCATTCACCAAAGTACTAGTGGAATGTCTTCAAAAGAAATACTTTTAAATATGTGTAAACGTGTATTCCTATATCTTTTCCAAAGGGAGTCATTCATGCAAGATTTTTGTAACTTATGCCCATTTTTTTAATACTCAGTAGAACATCTGATATGCTACCATTAGACCCAAACCTTAAAAATATAGCAAGAAAGAAAATGAAAGGAGAATAGGAGGGGGAAGTTTACCTGGAAGGTTGATGCTTTTTCCTAAACTAAAGCAAACATTTACAGAACTTTCTGTTGAGTTGATTATAACAAGTACAATGTACCTGAGTTCTCCAATTAATCCTTCAACTTAGTTTCTGGTTTCATGTGCTGTCACAATTGCTAAGGATCCAAGATTTTTGCCAACAGTATGATTTAGCACCATCTGTCTTTTCTACTTCACAAGTCTGTTCCCTTCATGGACAGCTTGAGACCTACAGTAGAGGAAGCACATTTAGTTAATTTTATTTTTCTTGGCATTTTCCTATTCCTTTATTTGTAGACTACATATCCCTGAAAATTCTACTTACTGGACAAACAGGAGAATGTCATCAGACCTGCCTTGTTATAAAATGAGACACAACTGCTCAGATTAGTTATACAAATTGTATGCTTATCCATTTGTGTAGATTCTTATATCACCCCCAACACAGTAGTAACTTATCCAAATTGTACCCAAACATCTTGCCTTTAGAGATTCACCCTCTGATTCAGGAAGACATGGTGATCATTTGATAAGATAACCACAACATTTTGGTGCCAGGTAAAGTACTGGAGAAACTGAGAAAATCAATGTTTCGGTCAGGTTTCCCAAAGGTGATAGGGAATTGCTCTAACTCTCTCACTTATGGTCTGTCTCACGTGCTGTTTAGGATGTAAATTCTGGGGGTGAGCTGTGTTATCTCCTGTGCCTCAGAGGGATGAGTGCACTATTGGCACTTTGCTGATAATAATGTTATGCTGGCATGGTTAATGGCTGCCATCAAGTGAGTTTTTGATCTGTAGACAGTCACAGACCTCAAAGTGATGGGCATACCAGCCTCCTTTTATTTAGGCTAAATGGAAGAAGCAATTAAGCTCCTTTTATGGAGAAAGACAGCTAAACCAATAGACACCACCATCCAAGGCGAGGAAGGTCTGAGCAAGAATTAACTCAGGGAGAATAAAGGGGGTTTCCCGGAGACTGATTGAAAATTCAGGGGACTGAGACATTGATTGGTGGAGCATTGTGTTTGTCAGGAAGAGAAAGCCAGGAGGCAGTGAGAGAAGCAGTGTGAGGTTGGTCCTGAGAGGAAGCCAGGAGTGAACTATACAAAATGCTGGTTGAGAAGGCACATTTGGATTTCTGAACAGGGAAACTGCCTGCTGGTGTTCATTTCTATTGTGTTCAGAGAAACAGGACTTCGTTTACATCCTTTGCAAATAAACAGGATTGCATGAAAGAAATATCTGACTCATCAATTTCTGGGCTACTGAATACTGGTTAACCATTTGGCCAAGGGCCAACAAATAGTTAATACCACATAGCCTTCAGTTTATTGTTTTCCTGCTAGACTATCTGCCTGCTCATTACTCCTCTTAATGGCTATTTGGTCCCTTCCACTCATGACTTTGTGCCTCATATCACAGCCTATGCTTCTGTTTCCTGTGTACTAAGCACACTCTACCTCTGTTTAGATCTCTCCTTAAGAACCACTTCTTTTTCCCACCCCCTCCTTGTTGATCCTCTACAGTGTTATCTACTCCCACTCTTACAGGTCATTCTTTGTTTAAAGTGTATCCAACTAGTTTAAATTGTAAACTCTTTGTGGCAGGGACCTGTCTAAACTATGTCTTGTAAAGTACTCTACACAAGTAATTCTTGCAGCACAAGGTTTAGCAAGTATGTTTTACAGTGCAGGGGTTAAAGAAATGAATGAGACAAAAAATGCTAATACAGAACATCATCATTCTAACTGAAATTGCTACAGTTTAAAGCTTCATTTTCACAGTTGCAGACCTAGTCCCTAATCCTTAGATTGACTGCTGCCGCTGCTCCTTTAGAAATTAATCAGGATGGGGATTTTATAGAGAATTAGCATAGAATTCAGTAAGAATAAATGACCAGTGAAATTTTAGAAACCTGTTTTGGCTGAGCAAATATCAGACAGTAACAACTTTCAGGCATTGCTACCCTGATTTGAATTAGAACCAGTAATTCAATGGCAAAAGACTCCATGTGCCATTGTTAATTGCATTGGATGAGATATCCAGGTGCTGATTCTGGCATCCACTCCAGACCTTCTATGCTGCTGTGGCCATGTACAGTGACTCTACAGGAGCGAGGGGAAAACTCCCACAGCACAGAAGCAGTGAGGTGTCAACATAAGCAGCCCTATAACATACAGTGTGTGGCAGAGGGAGCAGCAAAGCACTGAATGTTCTAGGGTAGCTGGACTACTGTACAATCCATTGGCAACCCTGGGCAGGATGTGCTTACAGGCTGCTCTAATTTATGGTGGGGGCCTATTTTGCCGCCTGCCCCCAGTAGCCTAGAATCCAGATGGCACAAAGGTGTTCTAAAGCCATTTTGTTCCCTACTCCTGGGCTGTGCCTCTCCAGATCTGCAACACAGAGACCAAGCCCCCCATCCCAGAAATCCCTATTTAATTTTGTTCATTATATTAAACAAGACTCAGTACTGTAAATAGACATTTGTTACTAGCAAGCTGCTACGTGCCCTGAGGTAGGGACAGCATCTTGACAATATGCAATATTACATTATAAATAACAATGCTGATGAGATCACCTCTCTAATGCAGTCAGGAGCTCTTGCGTCTCTTTCCGTTTCCTGTTGCGAGGCCCATAAACAGCTATTTGAATCTGCAAACACTGTTTAGCATAAAATGAATGAGAAGTGATACACTGTATAACCCAACTTCAAAATCAATCAAGTTGCATAAGTACGGATTATGCCTAGTTATCTATATATTAGCAAAGGAACTCCAGTGGTTCTGCCTAGAAAGGACTTCAGTGATGTCAGAGGAGTATTTTTAAAAATTGGAATTAGAATCTAAGAAGCATAAATGGCTGGGTCTTGTAGAATTAAATATACAGGTATAATATAAATAATAATATCAGCATGACATGGCACTTTCCATCAAAGCACTCTGCTTAACTAATTAATCTGCATGACACCCTTGTGATACAGGTATTAACCAGAGTTTTACAGATGGGGAAACTGAGGTAGAGTGGCTGGCTAGGGGCTAGATTCTCCCTGGTTGAGAGGGGAGGGACATCACTGTACATTTTAATTCATGGAGCTTCTTTCTATTCATTCCACTTGGGGTGGGAGGAGGGCTTTTAAGACAGGAGATAGCTACGGGTTGCCACTGCTGGGAGGCTGTTCCCCCTCCTCCCCACAACAGCATAGGTTTTGTAGCCTGCTTCCCCTCCCCAGCTGTGTGGTAGCAGTTGTCATGGCGGTTCATCAGCACTATTAAATCCCAACTGATAGCCAATCCAGTATCCAGGGGTTCTGCAGGGGAGTAAGTATGGTACATAGCTGCTGGCCAGCTGTATCTTCAGTTGCCTGCTGAGCCCAAAACCCTATGTGGACTTGGCACAGATGGCAGGTTTATGTGGGCAAATCTCATTACTAACATGAATAAGATCTGCACATCAGACTCCTTGAGAATCTATAGAGAAATAAAGCCTGATATCTCTAGCGGGATTTATAGTTTGGAAAATTAGTATGCATTTACATTTTCAAACACTATGAGGCAGTAAATCCAAGAAAATCACTAGCAATGTAATTATAATTACCTTATTGAACAGCTGGTAAGCCTCTCTCATCTTTCCCTCTGCCAGGCAGATACTGCCCATGATCTGGTAAATTTCAGCTGCCTTCTCACTAAAATCACCATAGGTGTCTATGATGGACTTCAACGAATCTTTCAGCAGCCTGTAGGCCTGCTACAGAGAAAAATGCCACATAGCTTAGCACATAAAAATATATTCATTTTTGGATCAGCATCTTTAAATGACTGACTGCTGCATGTTTAACTCATTTGGAGTTTAACACCAATGCTTCTTGGGATCTGTGACGGTACCTCCCCTAAGGCTTTGTGGGAATATGATATAACTGGAATAGGGTTTTGCTACATAGGCCATATAACATATCTATGTAAAGGGTATGATCTACTGGTTATGTTCACCCTAGTTGTATACAGGCACCATTTGTGTGTTCAAAGTTATGAACATTGGCTGTATGATTGCTTGATTTCTAAGGGGCCTCAGTTAGAACATTTGATGACTTCTTGGGAAAGGAATGTGCAAATTAGGTGTTCAGTCAGGGGGCACTTAACAGACAAAAGAGCTTGGAAGACTCCAATCCACATTAGAAGTCTACCTGAGGACGTTCAAGGCAGCATGTGGGTAATGGCTGCTACCTGCAGTCCTGAGTCATGCATGGGCATGTGACCTGCCCATGTGATTTTCGAATCTCCATTCTGTGACAGGATTCTACAGAGGGAGAGGAGGGGGTCTCCACCCACAAGAGACAGTCTATTTAAACCTGTGGGAGACCCCTCCATTTTGTCTTCAGCTGGCTAAAGAAGGAGCCTCTCCACCCCCACAGGACACTTGAAGGAAACTGAAAACTACAGGGGGTGTGAGTGATTGCTGGACCCAGGCTAAAAGAAGATTAGCCTGTAAAAGGGAACATTTTGGAACTGGTGAGGATCTTATCTGTATTTAGTGCAATTAGACATAGATTTGCGTATTTTATTTTATTTTGCTTGGTAACTTACTTTGTTCTGTCTGTTACTACTTGAAATCACTTAAATCCTACTATCTGTATTTAATAAAATCACTTTCTACTTATTAATTAACTCAGAGTATGTATTAATACCTGGGGGAGCAAACAGCTGTGCATATCTCTCTATCAGTGTTATAGAGGGCGAACAATTTATGAGTTTACCCTGTATAAAGCTTATACAGGGTAAAACGGATTTATTTGGGTTTAGACCCCATTGGGAATTGGGCATCTGAGTGCTAAGGGCAAGCAGACTTCTGTGAGCTGTTCTCAGGTAAACCCTGCAGCTTTGAGACAGGTTATTCAGACTCGGGGTCTGTGCTGGAGCAGATGGGTGTGTCTGGCTTCAGCAAGACAGAGTGCTGAAACCAGTGAGCTAGCAGGGGAGAATAGAAACAGAGGTAGCCGTTGCACATCAGCTGGCAGCTCCCAAGTGGGTTTCTGTGAACGAACCCGTCACAGGATCTACAGCCATTCTCCAATGATATGGAACCCTTACGGAGTATAATTCTGATCTTTAAGACTGATAGTTTCACTTCTACAAAATGGAAACTCAGGAAGTGTGGTAGGGTGACCACCTGACTCTATGAGACATCTGTTGTTTGACACCTAATGTCCTGTGTCCCATGTCCAGTCAATGTAGGACATGTCCGGTATTTTAACAATAAGCATGTGAAGGGTCATACACTATAATGTAAATGTGTACTATTTTGCATTATGTATAATTCTGTACCACAAAAAAACATTGGAGAATGCTGTACCTTAAAAATCATCTTAGGACAAAATTTTCCAAAGTGCCTAGGCACTTTTGAAAATACTACCTTTAGTCTCCTACTTTTAATTGAGCTGTCCTTTAGGGTGACTGCTTACTTTTCAAGAATATACTGTATAGAGAGTAAAGTTACATAAAAAACCCCTCTGTCCATCAAATATTGCTTATGGAGGAATCAGAACACATAGAAACAGGATCTTCATAAAAAATGGGAGAAATCTGGCCCCACTGAAGTCAATAGTATGGATTCTGGGCTGTACTGCCAGCACATTGATTTCAGTGGGGCCAGGATTTCACCCCTTGTATACCTAATGTTATACTGGAAAGTGTTAATGGCTGCCATCAAGCATGTCTTTGAGCTATAAGTAATCACAGATCTTCTTAAAGCTGATGGGTGTGCACGGCTCCTTCATGGAATATGCTAGCTGGAGGCAGTGGAAGCCACCACCCAGGGCACCAGGCTGCATGCAAGGTGAAGCTGAAACTTTGGGCATGGCTACACTTGCAGATGTAGAGTGCTGGGAGTTAAACCAGCCTTCGGAGACTGCAGCAGGGAAAACACTGCCGTGTGTTTACAGTCAGGTGCAAGCGCACTGGCATGGCCACATTCGCAGCTCTTGCAACGCCACAAAGAGCAGTGCATTGTGGTAGCTATCCCAGTGTGCAAGTGGCTGCAACGTGCTTTTCAAATGGGGGTGGGGGGGAGTGGAATGTGACAGGGAGTGTGTTGTGTGTATGTGGGGGGGAGACAGTGTGTTTTGGGGGGCTGAGAGCGTGTCAGCATGCTGTCTTGTAAGTTCAGACAGCAGCAGACCCCTCTCCCCCCCCCCCCTCCCCACCAGCATTCCACACTAATGGTTTGCTTTGTCCTGGAGCAGATAAGCATGCCGGCTGTCAGAAACGGAGCTTTGAAAGGGGATATTAGCATGCCTGCAGCCAATTTCAAAACAATGAGAAGAGTGGCCACTTGACTTCAGGGGATTATGGGACGTTTCCGGAGGCCAATCACAGTGCAGTAATGCAACACCTCGTCCACACTGATGCCCGGGCGTTTCAGCCAGGGCGCAGCAAGCTTTATGCTTCTCGTGGAGGTGGATTACCAGGAGCGCTCCAGCTGCAGAGTCCAGGCACTCTACGTGCCTTGCCAGTGTAGACACCTCAGCAGTTAGGGCGCCAGGGGCTGCTTTAATGCGCTCTAACTCGCAAGCGTAGCCAAGCCCTAAGCCATGTGGGCAGAGGGGTTTTCCTGGAGGCTTACAAATGTACGCATTGGGGGCATTGACTGATTGCAGCTGGTGTCTGTGTGAAAGCAAGAGAAAGCCAGCACACAGCGAGGGAAGCAGGTGTGAGCATGGCCCTGAGAGGGATTGGAGACAGACCTTCTTGGGGCACAGAACTGGCTAAAAAGGCAGGCATGGAAATTGTGAACAAGGAAACTGCTGTTTTCTCCTACTGTGTTCAGGGAAATAAGACTCTGGTGCAATCCTGTTTATTTACAAAGAAATACCTGACTCTTGTAATCAATTTCTCCTCCTAATGGTAACAGCCTGGCAAGGCCCCGAACATTGACTAAGTGCTCGGGCAACTCTTAACATGCACTGTTAGGTGTATTATTAAAAAGATGACCTAGACTATAGGAGGTCTGTACTTTCTCCTCTTGCATTTAATAGGAGTTTTCTCACTGAGTTGAATGGGAGCAGGATTGTATCTCCTGGGGACTTTTACATTGCCAAGCAAGCGAGGTGATACATGGCTATGCCAAGCAGCATGGAGATTCCATGTCAGGCAGTGCTGCTATTTGTTTGCTCTTTAGCTCCCCCTCGCCCACACTGACGGTATGACAGAGACCCATGGATTCTGGGCTCTACTGCCAGTGCAAAGTTGCCCTTCAGTCCATAAAGGATCCAGTGTAGGGGGATCCTCCAGTGGCACAGTGCTGGTGAAGTGGCTCCTATGCCACCCTTCCTTCCTGTAGTAGGTGTAGAAGGGGCAGCCAGCCTAGTCCTGCAAACTGCTCGTCCCTGGCTGCCATAACCTCTCCTTGGAGCTGATGGCACCAGAGAGCAATTAAAGGAGGTGCGTTTTTTCTGACACACACCTGCACATGCACATTCTATATGGCTACAAACACTAAGGCATGAAAGTAAGCTTGTAAGCTAGTATTTGGTGTTACCTGTTTTTTCCCTACATACACAAGCCATTTACTGAATTCCTCAATGGCAGTAAGTGTCAGGGAATCCTTTGCACCCAACGCTGCCTGATATGCAATCAGACTCTCTGTAAAATACATTTCAGCCGCCCCTAGAAATAAGCACAGTAATTATTACTGACAGACTGGAACCCTTTTAGAACAGGACATCTCAGCTCCAGCCCAGCTAACAATCCCATACAAATAGTGGATTTTATTAGTAATTTAACTATGTGGGTATAAAAAGCTGCTTCTAGCTTCCCTAAATGCAGAGGGCTAAATTTTGACCCTACTTACATCCCAAGCACTCTCATTGAAGTCTGAAGTTATTTTAATAAGAAAAGGTTAAACAAAATAGTTTTAGGGCACATGAAAACCTGCTAGACTGAAGTCTAATTTATCTACAGAACAAGCAAAGCACAGCAGTGTGTGTATGGGCTTCACTACACTGCCCTGCCAATGGGCCTCAACCTTTCCTCGGAAAGACCACCTATAAGGGTAACTCAGTTTCCATGGCCATTTGCTCCTGGGCCTCTCTGCTGATACTGCTCTCGAAGGTGTGGGGTGGAGTGGTAATGCTTGTGGCTGGGGACACCTGTTCACTGGGGTCTGGACTCAGACCAGTAAACTCACTTTACGTAGTCTAAAGACCCATGAGTTTCCCATCTCTAGAATGGGGATAATGATGTAAAGGTCTTTGAGCTCTACTGATGAAAAGTACTATATAAAAGCTAGGTCTTTTGATTATTACCTAGCTACAGTAGCGTATCAACTGCAAACCTAGATGAGAACTACAACTGTCTAAATGGCCACTATCTCCTATAACAAACTTTTCTGGTTTTTTTAAACTAGGAAAAAATGGCAAAAAAAAGTTGGTTAATGCAGAGTTAAGGTCGCGCGGTGATAGCTCATGCACCTTCCAGAACGTTGAATTCAGCAAAACTCAAACTTCTGAAAACCAGGAAATACATTTAAGGTAGACACTCATGTAACCTTAACTCTGCCCTCTGAGTGATGTCTCACTACACCTATATAAACACAGACTCCCACTCTGCCTCTTCACTGTAATGGACAGGTGCTACTTGCCATCACCCTACACTCAAACACTGAGCCTGCTCCCCTGACAGAATACCACACCTGTAAAATTTAACAGCCACTTCACAGCCTTCTACAACCCCTTCACACTTGTACACAGGATACCAACTAAACCTGTACTTTCCCCTACCTATCATTAAATCCACAGATTGCTGTCATATCCCATCTCACTACTAACAATACCCATGGCAAGAAGATCCCAGTACCCTGCTATTGACACAAACTACACAATTCTGTATTGAAATGATGCAGACTGGAACTTCAAGGTACACATGTACCTCTTTCCTTTGAGCTCTACTGATGAAAAGCACTATATAAAAGCAAGGTCTTATACTACTGTGGCTAGGTAATAATTAAATTAACTGCAAATCTAGGTGAAAAAATAGGCAGGGATTCAGACACAGATCTCATGATATCACAATCACTGCTCTCTGAAGCTGCTCCAACATATGCCTCCACCATTCAAATACAACTACAGTTAGCACAAAGGGTATGCAGCTGGAGTGCATGCAGATAATTCCCAGTGGCTATTGCCAGCACAGTTAAAGTAAAATCTTGGCCTGAATCAGAATTTGAATGTAGGTGCAAAGCAAAACCTACACAGTTAAGGTAAATGCCAATGCAACCTTAGCTTGGTATTTCTTGGTTTGAGTTTTGCTGAACTTGACATTCTGGAAGGGCACCTGGCAACCTTAATTCTGCATCAACGAAGTTGGGGAAAGGGATAGCTCAGTGGTTTGAGCATTGGCCTGCTAAACCCAGGCTTGTGAGTTCAATCCTTGAGGTGGGCCACTTAGGAATCTGAGGCAAAAATCTGTCTGGGGATTGGTCCTGCTTTGAGCAGGGGGTTGGACTAGATGACCTCCTGAGGTCCCTTCCAACCCTGACATTCTATGATTTAATAAAGCTCTACAGATGCACAGCAAGTGTCCAATACTGCACTCCTTACATTCAAAATTCCCACTGAAGTAAATGGAAATGAATTATAATCAGTAGAAACTCCCACTAAAGACAGCAGAAAGGGGCATTCACACTGAAAAAAATATCCACCAATCCAGGGAATATTAAACACCTGAACTTCCAGATGCTATTGCTAGAAAATAACACTTCATCTTCTGTTACATGCAATGGTCCAGATTCTGCTTTGAGACACCTGTGCAACCTCCACTGGCTTGAGTGGGGCTTACATCGGTAAACTGTGGGCAGAACTTGTCACACTGCAGGTGGAGTGAAGTGCCAGTTCCAGGCAATGATCCCACAAACTTCAGGTGTTGAATATTCCATAGGTCAGCTCATTTTTACTAGTGTGTATATTCCTAAATAGGCTGCATACATTTTTAGAATCTCCTGGCTCATCTGCATGTTATAGCGTTACATTAGGCACTAGAAGAATCATAATTCTGGTACAGTAAACCTCTTCCTTACTTACCAATATGCTGCTGGTCTCCAGTTGCAGCATAAGCTTTGCCCAGCAACAAGCCCGTCTGAGCAGCTTCAACACTAAGTTTCTTGTGCAGAGCCATGCAAATGGAATGGGCCTAACAAAGATGGAGATTATTTATGCTAAATAAAAACTGCATACAAGTACAGTAAATAGACTGTCTACAAAGGCGGGTATTTTCATAGACAATACCTTGTTGAGTTAGCCACAGGTGCAGAAACAAGGCAACCCTCTGGAACAGGAAAATTCCACTAAACAAAGCAGTTGAACTTGAACCAGCACTCAGTATCTCTTCTCCTCAGATTGTGCCTCTCCCACAAGGAGCAAATATTTAAATAAATAAATCTTTATTATTATTAGAGAGAGGTGGAAGCTTCCAACCCACCAGAAGTTAGAGCTATTTGTACCCTGGGTTTTGCTTTGCACCTACATTAAAATTCTGATTCAGGTCCAGATTTAGATTTTAAACATACACAAGTTGGTTGTGTTTGGAGCTGGGTGTCTGGTTTAGACCTGTTTCTAATTTTTATCCTTTGGATCTGTAAAGGTGGGGGTGGTTTATTTAAACAGTGTTAAGTAGTTTAGCATGGTTTCAAAGCAAGCAGCCACTGTTTTGCCTTTGCCTGATACGGCAGGCAGCTTAAGTCAAGTTCTTCAGTCTTCAGACCCCACAGAGAGCGGGGATCAAAATTCTGCAGGAAGTTGCCATGTGACAATGGTAAAGAATCACAAAAAGAGTCCCTGTCTTCCAACATCATAGAAGGAGCTTTATTAGAATAGGAGAAACCGTATTATCTCTAGTTACTCTCTTTCTCAGGGCTTGTCTGCACTGGCCCTTTACAGTGTGTGAAAAAACACCCCCTTGAGCGCTGCAAGTTTCAGCGCTGTAACGTGCCAGTATAGACAGTGCACGCTGGTAGCTACGCCCCTCCTGGAGGTGGGTTTTTTAGAGCGCTGGGAGAGCTCTCTCCGAGGGCTCTGCTGCGACTACACAAGCCACGTTAAAGTGCTGCCACGGCAGCGCTTTAACGTTGCCAGCGAAGACGTGCCCTTAATTTGAGTGTTGCCTGTAACTTGGGTACTGTCCACACATTAAAAACCCTTAACACCAGTGTAGTAGTGCTTTTAACTCAAACTGGCTGGCCCATCAGGGAATAGAGGCTACACCTCATACTAGCACAACTTGTCAGCAGCTAACACAATCACTCTGTGCAGGTCCAGTGTTTGTTTATTGTTTTCCCCAGTGTGGCCATTCTCACTTGAGCAAGGCTAACTCAAGAGGAGTTAATTTGAATGTAGATAATTTAGGTTAACTCTGCAGGGAAGTCTCAGCCTCACTGTGGAACTGAAGCTTGGGCCTTTCCTCATGACTCCCTGGTACATATTTTATACACCCCTTCTCACAGGAACTGAGGCAGAGCAGCAGATGGCAGTGCAACACAGCTGATTGCTGCTTGCAGCCAGGGTAACCTTAGACTAGCTGAGCTACCTCACTTGGGAAAAAGAGTAGTGGGAAAAAGTTGGGTCTATCCAGAGTGGCTGGGAACAAGGGTCTGTCAGGTGGAAAAGGTCTTTGGTGGATGCGGGCTCATTTTAGCTCTAATTCAACTCTGGATGCAATTTTTAAACTGTACTACGAGGATTTCTCAGAGGAACCATGTTATCTTCTGTTCTGTTCAGGTTCTTATGCTGCTCCCATCACTGTGATGTCTGAGTGCTCAAACCCTGCTAACAATGCTTAGGACATATGATTAATGAGCAACATCTCTTATGATGAAGATAATTTAAAATACAGTTCTGCTCAGAAAGTGAGTGGGCAAAAATTGCCCCTTCTTATTCAGACCAGGTGTCTGTGATTATTCAGAGTCACAGCTGCTGACTTTAATGACAAAATATTCCTTTCAGCCTTGCAGAGCCCACACAGCAATGGGGAACCAAGCTGGGTTCTAGTCATTGTGCATCATCCCCAGAATTGTTTACTAAGCAGCAATTACTGGGCAAATCAGTGACATCTGTACAAACCACTGACTGCTCTAAGGTTGAACAAGTGTCTCTGTGGACATGATTTGGCATGCAGAATCTTTATCACAGGTGCTGGCCCAGGAGATCTCAGGCTGGGTTCACAGAGCTGGCAGTTAGGGGGAAATCTTTTTTTAATTGTAAGCTGAGCACAGTTTGAGAAGGAAATAATTGAGACACAAACAGGACTCATGTATGGGATTTTTAGAGAGTCATTTTTTAGAGTAGAACTCTAAAGAAATTCCAAGAACAGTTTCTGTAACACATTTGATCACTAACTATATATGTTAGTAAAGCTCTTTTCCTAGTTGCCAATTGTTAGGGCAAAAGTGGCTGTTATGGTTCCCTATACCATGTTCACATCATTGGCTATGTTTCCTGCTAGGGTTCTTCAGCAGATCCTTGCTAAAGTTAATATCAAAAAAATTGGTTAACTTTAATCATAGCAACTAAGAGCTGTGATTTTTACTTAGTCCTGCTGCTCTAAAAAGATTTATGAGACTTCCTACCTGTAATAAATATGCTATGGCTCTTTCATGGTTTTTCTTCAGTTGCTCACTTTGGGCAATTTTCTGATAAAGATTGATCAGCTCTGGAGCCGTATCGCCTTCAGTTGAAATTACTGCATCAACAGCTTTTTCAAAATAACTTGTGGCAAAGTCCAACTTGTTTTGCTGCAAACATGTCCTGAAAGAAAGTGGGGAAAGTTAGGTTCTCTAGTAAAAAGATTATTGTCCATATCAGTGGACGCAAGAGACAGGCTCAGAGGCCCTCATCCTGTTTTCCTTGCACACACAAAACTCCCAGTGAAGTCTTTTACCCTTGTACTAACCCATTTTCTGTTACCATTTACATAAAAGCTCAAGCACCTGCTCGCATTCATTTTGGTTTTTGTGTTTACCTGCCCAATGCAATGACTAAATCTTTCTCAGATATTTTTAATCCCATGCTCACTCTCCCATCCAGTTCTTGAAGTTCTTCCATGAGTCTCTCTGCCTTCTGCAGACTGAGATAGGATTCTTTGCCAGTGGAACAGTCAAGGAAAACCACCAAAAATACATGCTAGTAAACAAAGAAAACCATGTAGGCAGAAACTAACCAGAAAAGAACACGTTGTGCAGGTGTTAGCTTCCAGAACTGTCTTTGCAATACAATCAATACAGTTTTGAAGCATATTGTTTTGGATTTCCTGCCTCTCACTTACAGGAGATAGCTTTGAGGTGTGGATGGGAACTCTCCGTTACAGGATGTCGTAAATTACATTATTCATAAAAACCCATTGCTGTCTTCACTTACAAAGATCTGCAAATGTACATGGCGTTCTTCAAAACATAGGGGGTGGCCATATTCCATCCTGAAGCATTTACAATTAAAGAGAGAATGAACAAGACAAGATGACAGGGTTTAGAGAGAGCGTGAATATGGGAAGATGGGGAAGCGGGAAATGGTATAAAATTCTTTGCATTGACTTTTCATCTGGGCTTCATGTAGGATTTTTGGCTTGGTGGAGCCTTCCAGTGAAATTTCACCACTTTAGAAATCCTAATTTATATCACTTTCTGGAACTCTCTTCTCCAAAGAGAAATAAAAGTATCAGGGTCTGTGCACAGCCCTAACATGTAACAACAAAATAAGATTGGTGGGTAAAAGTGTGTAGTGGATGTGCAGAACTGGGAGCCAGTTTTCATAGATTTTTTTAAGGCCAGAAGGGACCATTAAACAATCTAGTATGACGTCCTGTATAGTACAGGACACAGAATGTAATCCAGTTACTCCTATATTGAGCCCAATAACTTGTGTTTGACTAAAACCTATCTTTCAGAAAGACATCCACTCTCAATTTGAAGACTTCAAGTGATAGAAAATCCACAACCTCTTGTGGTAGTTTGTTCCAATGGTTAATCACCCTGACTGTTAAAAATGCGCCTTATTTCTAGTTCCGAGCTTGGCTCTGACATCAACCCCCTCTGAGGTCTTGGGAAAGTCATTTAACTTCTTTGGCCTTGATTTTCCCATCTGGAATAAGAACACTTGCCCACCTATCTCACAGATATGTTCTGCCACTTGATTAATTAGTTATTGTATGGAGCACTTGGAAGAGAAAAAAACACTATATAGTAAGTATTAATGATTATTACATATTTAATAAACATTCTGTATTAGGCATTTTAATAAGAAAATAATATTGTCAAATGCAAGGATATTTGTTCTGTGCCAGATGTGCTATGCCCAAGGTAAAGTAGATAGTCAGAAGAGTTCCTAATATTTCTCTTTTGTCCTCTGGAGTTGCTGGAGGCATATGAATCCCTGTCAGCATGGTACGTTTGGCTGATTCCGCATGCTCTATGGCCTGCGCAGGAAGACCTAGGAGAAGACGATGAATGAGCTTGCTAACAAAAACAACAACAGCAACTTCAAACTGAAAATAAGACCTGAACTATGCGATTCTCTGAAGAGATTCAATTTAGACACTAAGGATGAAATTCTAGCTCTACTAAAGCCAACAGGAAGCTGTGCCATTGACTTTATGGGGGCCAGGATTTCATACCAGATGTATAAGAAAACAATTAGGAGAATTTCGGGGGGGGGGGGAATAATCCCTTAAAGCTATTTAACACAGATATAATAAATAGCCTTCAGAACAATTATGCAGATAAAGATGTTACATGTAGGGAAAATAGGCAGATGAAGGGACCCAGCAGAGTCACAGATTATACAACATTCCCCAGATGAAACACCTTTTAGGAGAGTAATCATCTGTTTTATCATTAGTCCTAATGCATCCCTCTTTCCAGCCAACCTTTCCCCCCATTGCCCCTGGCTCCTGTTGCCTCCCCCGATCTCCCATCCAGGGCTTAATTTGTCCCCAGACTTGCAGGGCTGAGTAAGTCTGCTGTGAAAAGTGATACTTGTATGTTTGTTAATATCACTTTTCATAGCAGACTTAGTAGCTGGCAATAAATAAATTACAGTGATTTGGATGTGCATATTTATTTGTTTTTCCTAAAGCTAATTATGTATTTTAGGAAAAATTGTGAGAACGACCACGAGGAAGAGTTGGTGGCCGCATTCTGAGGCCACCATTTGTCCTGAGAACCCCTGCTTTAGACATTGATAAAGAGGATGTAAGCAAATACATAAGGAGATCTGTCTGAGAGCAAGGAGATCTAATTCTCTGAAATTGTCCCAGGACATTTAGGAATCTGTGATTATGAAACTCAAGGAATTTACTCACTTTTGATACAAGCAATATTTCTTGTATTTCTAAACATCAATAGCACTCAGAGCATATTAACGCTGAGTGTCCTTTAGAGGTCTGTGCCCAGGGAATACATTGGTTCATTTTTAAATTCAAACTAAAGGTAGATGGCAGCATTTCTCCAGTTTGCAAATTTTAATAGGTCACTGCAATTATTCTGATCACTCTTAACATACATGTTAGCGTAGTTCCATTCCCCAGGCAGAAATATCTTGATGCAATCCAGGAATGCATACAAAACCCAGAACGCATTGGCTGAAATTTGCTGAGGTCTTCCAGAAGCTAGATTTTTAATCTGATATGCATTAAAAAAAAAAGTTGAAAACTTGTTTTATAAATCAAACATTTTTTTGTGAGTAACAGAGTTAGTAGAAAAATAAGTTGAGATACATAATCACTTAATCCATATAATTCCTATTAGGAACTGTGTTTTAGGTTTGCAACTCAATGAGCATTATGGAGTATAGAACATTTGTTCTTATTTCATTGTTAACTTTGGAAGGCGAAATTGTGAAATGAGGAATGTAACTCCACTTTCATTTTTAAAATGATTTTGTGTCCCTGCTTTTCTATTCCCCTTTATTTGTAATCATTGCTATTGTGCTCAAGGCCAGCTCATGGAGTAGACAAGACGACACAACATACGGACACCACATGATTTCAGTTCTTCTTCTGGAAGGTGAAGGAGCCCATCATTATGATATTTCCTACCACAGAGCTGAAGTTAACTCTTAAACCTTGCTTTGAAACTCAGTCTCTGTCCTACTAATACAGTAGGTTTCAATCCTACTAATAGAGAAGCTTCCAGTTGATTCTGAGGAGCCATCTTCAAAGCCACTTGCACATCCCTACTTAGCGGCCACCATCCAGTCTATACCCGTGCCTTGATGCTGAATGTGCTAAACTACTCAGTCAGTGTGAATCCTCTGGTGATCCACATATTGCTGATCACCTCATTGAGTTAATGGATGCTGCTGGATGGGCACAATGGGAAGGGACACCTTGGAATCTAGACACCCCACTCAAGCTGGAAGTGCTGGAATTTGATTTGTTGTCTCGGTGAAGCTCAGCAACCACCAGCCCAAAGCCGCCGACCAGTCACTCCAAATCAAGCTGCTAGCCATCTACTGACTGTGTCAAAGGCCCCAAATTAGACACATGTAAGACAACAAGTCCATGACAAATGGCATCAGTTCCATCAGAGAAACACCACTTGGCAACACAGAGTTGCTCACAGCCACCGAGTTTGACAATATTCTGAGTGATATTAGGTGCAGCCCTGCTGCTGACTATAACAACATATCGCCAGAGTTCTTCAAGCATCTTGGAACTCAGGGTCACCAGTGGCTGGTGCAGTTCTTCACATGAGAGGTCAGTGAAGAACAGCTTCTGAAGACATGGTGAACGTCAGAAGTCGTTGCTCTCCTGAAACTGGGGAAAGAGCCACATAATGTTGCAAGCTATTGACCAATATCTCTGTTGTCTGTGCCATTTAAGGTCCTGGAGCATCTCATTCTTCAGCACATCTTCCCAGAAGTGGAGTCAATAATCAGCGTTAAGCAAGCAGGTTTTCGGAGAGGTCAGAGCACCTGCGATCAAGTGCTAGCTTTGAAAACATTAACTGAAAACAGTTTTCAGAAAAACCTGAAGACAGAAGCCATATTGCTGGACCTGACAGCAGCATATCACACAGTCTGGCACATGGGACTCTTAGTCAAATTATCACAAGCACTCCCAGCATGGGTAGTTAACGTCATTGACCTTGTCCTCTGCAACAGATGTTTCTGAGTGCACATAGGAGTCAAAGTTATTGCGTGGAAAGGCAAACCAACGGTTTACCCCCAATGCTCTGTGCTGGTACCGATGCTTTTCAACCTTTACATAAATGACCTTACATACACCCAGTCCTGCAATTTCATATACACAAATGACATTTGCTTAGGCGTCCAAGCAAGGTCATTCCAAGAACTTGAAGACAACCTACATGCTGACTTGATTAAGATGGCCGAATACTGTAGTCGGTGGCATTTACAACAAGTCTGACCAAGACAGTTTCCAGTGTGTTCCATCTTTACAAAACCAGAACAGACCAAGAACTGAATCTCTCTCTCAATGGACATTGCTTGAAACACAGATTCCCACTCTGTCTATCTCGGAGTTACCCTAGATAGATCTTGCATGTATGTTAACCACCTGAGGAAAACTGTGGCCAAGGTGAAGAATTCTAAACAAATTGGCCAGCACTTCATGGGGAGCAAATGCTCAAACTCTCCAATCATCCGGTTTAGCCCTCTGTTACTCTGCAGCAGAATACTGAGCTCCGGTCTGGCTCCATTCATCTCACGTCGAATCTGGGACGATTCGACCCACACCAGTACCGTGGCTCCCTATGTTAAGCAGCATCACTCCTTCACATATCCATCATGAGGATGCTACAGCCAGAATGACTGAGAAGATCCGGGCAAGCCTGAGCCTGCCACTATACAGAGAACTCTTTGACTACCCACGAGTGCGCTTGTCGTTGAGGCACTGTAGCGGGGTGGTCACCCGCTCCTGCCCTGCGGGGCTTAGAACAGCCCAGCAGAGGGCTGGGGCAAGCAGCTCCCAGGCTGATTGGGGAAGTAGGCACAGCTGGGAGCCACGCCCCAAACAGACCACCGCTGGCCTGTATAAAAGGCTGCGAGCCAGAAGCTAAGAAGTCTCTCTCTGCCTTCAGAGAGAGAAGGGCCTGGCTGCAGGGAAGCTCAGGGTGCCTAGAGTGAGGCAGGGCTGGGGAAAGGCCAGAGGGGCTGGGGAGCTCCAGGCTGGCAACTACCCAGGCTGCAGGGCCTTGTGCAAGGCCCCAGAAAGGCACTGGGTTTCAGAGAGGGGCAGCAGGTCCAACCCCAAACTAGCCTGTGACGAGTGGCTGACACTGCAGTCTGCCCCAGGACGCGGGGGCTAGTTGGTGACTGGCAGTAGCCTGCGACTGAGGCAAGGTGGGGATAGTGGGTGGAGGGTTCCCCTGGGAGGGGGGGGACCCAGGGAAAGGGGGTCCTGGGGGGGACATGGGCCAGTGGCAGCCGGATCACTAGCCTGCAGGGGGCGCTCCAGGATGCTGGAACGAGCTAATTCCCTGGACGACCAGCAGGAGGTGCTGCAGGGGTGAGTCCGAGCCCCCTTACAGGCACCCATTGTGGGCCGCTTGCCCTGCCCAGATTTCTCTGTGACATTGATGTGAGGTGAAGAATGGTCTCCATCTGACACCAGAAACCAGTCTCTTATCATTGACCCGACCATGTGTGTACCTGGCTTTGATTTGCTAAACTGCTCAGGGGCCCTTCTGAACCGATTTTGAATGGGCCAGGGTCCATGTGCAGGCAGCCTTCACTCCTTGGGCCAATGAGAGGATACCACAGGCGGCTGTGGTCAAAGACAGCCAATGTCACACATCACTGACGACTGCCGTCTGACCAGATTTGATGGTGGACTGAGGGCTCTGCACTTCGCTGATGAAGCTGCCGCAAATTGGCTTGGCAAGCGCTGCAGTCCTGATTTATGCGATGAGTATGCTATATCCATCTGTAAGACATAGATACGAATGGACAGCTCTCTTACTAACCATCAGTCCTCAGCCAAATTCTGCTCTCACATGCACACTTGTGAAACCACTGACTCAGTTTTGGCTCCAATAAACTTACACCAGGGATGAATTTAGCTCATTGATCTCTAGCTTTGGGGGGGAAATGAACTATTAAGCACTCTGAGGTGAAAATGTGCATTGACCCTTCTACTGATACTAGAGTTCCGCTTCTGAGACCAGCATTGCCCCTCTGTCTAGTAGTAGCAGATGTCGGGGGCCTTGCAGGTCAGCTTCGCAGTGAAGGAGAAATCAATGATGCAGATTCTGGGTATCTCCTAGGTGTAATTTGCTTTATTACACATATACACGAGTCCTGAAAATGAGGAAGCTGCGAACAGCACCCCGGCAGTCTCTTCTTCCAGAAGACTCAGACAGGCATTCCCAGGAAGTTACTTTGTCTCCAGAATTTTTTCCAAATATAGAAAATAAGGCAGAGTGCAAACTCTGTTATCTGCCAGAGATTCTCTCCAAGGCCAAGTTCATAACAAAACTAACGCCATCACAACATTTCTTCATAAAGTAAAAACTTGCTTCCACGGTAAAAAGAACTTGTAAGATTCTGTGTAACACCACCATCAGGTGACTCCTACCATAACATGTGCTTTCATTATTAATGGAGCAGTCCTGCCCAAACATATGCATGTAAGTAACTTTACTCATCCAGGAGTCCCATTATGGGACATTCATAAATATTTGCAGGATCAAAGTAGTGAAGCCAATTTCACTATCTTCCAAGTTTTTGATGGGGGATGATTGAAATTAGATTTTTACCTTGAAGTATTAAATAGCTGTGAGCCAGGTTGGCGAATGCTTGTGCCAGTTGCCAGTGACCATCTCCATAGATAATTCTAGTAAGAGCCACACATCTAATAAGTTCCCTGTTGGCTTTATACACCTGAAGAACAAAACAGAGTAGAAATTATTTTTGTGTAGGCATCCTGCCCCCCGAATTTTCTCCAAGCGAGGTGGGGAAGTATCTACATATCGGTTAGAATAAAACCATGTGTTCTCTGTGCATTTGTTACTAGAATATCACAGCTCTGAGTCAGTCTGTTTTATGAGTGTAGGGTCAGATTTGCCCCCAGAGCAGTAACAGGTGAGGGAGAATTTCCCTAGCATAGGGTTGACATAAGTAGCCCTGTGTTGCCCATATTAGGAGGAAAAGCCGGGGCTGAAGGCAGGAGGGAGAGTGATTGTAACACTCAGAGCCACTGGGACTCTAGGCTTGGCTGCTCTAACTTAGAGTGTCCCCAAGGGCTGTACTACTTTACACAAGAGCCATTTCAGCCCCTGCAGAAGCCCAGAATCTGGGCAGTGCAAAGGTGGCATAAAGCCACCTATGTCTGCTTCCTCCACCTGGGCCGCACAGCTTCTGTCAGGAGATGCAGCACGGACCCTAGCTTGGAACCTTTAACAGGGCTGTTTCCGAGACTCCTCAAGGGACAAATATGAATATTTGTAGCCCCAAAGCTTTTCTGTTGTCTGTCTGCACAGAGACTCGAGGTGCAGGAGGAAGCAGATGGGGGACTCCCTGGAAAAGAATCACAGTGAGAGGGAGCAAGTAGAGGAATTCCTTTTATTGGAAACAGGGTGGTGGTCTCGGCATAGGGAATGAGCATATGGAGGAGCTGCAACGAGAGGGAGCCGATGAGGAGATCTTTGCACAGGCAGGCATGGTGGGAAGGAGCCTCAGCAGCAGGCTAAAAAGATTTTTAAAGACTGCAAATACCATGTGACTATTAATATCTCAGGGTTGTTGAGAGTTATCAGAAACATCATGATGATGACTAACATCCCACCGCTGCTATTATTAGGCTCAACATCTATATTTGGGTTCCCAAAAATGCTTGCTAATTTTTTGAATCTTTCCTGGTAGGAACTGAATGACTTGGATGCTGCCTACAACAGAAAGCCCCTACTTGAGAAAAAGATGATCGAAACATCAGCTTTACTACAATTCAAATAAAGTAATGCAACAGCTGAACAGCAAACCTCCTACCCCTTTGTATGGGTCATTTAAAAATTATGCGGTGGGACCTTGTGATCTGTTAAATATGGCCTTGAGATATTTCACTTCCTACAGAAGAAATAAATTCACTGGGGGCTGGATGACACAGTATTTGTAACAGGGAGAGAACCTCTGACCTCATGGTTATTGGCTTGAGTCAGCCTAAACTGGCAGTCACCCAAAGTCATTACCATTCCATGACTTATACGTGGCCTATGTGAAATCAATGAGTCATTCAATCCACTTCCTCCCAGACAGAGTGACTATTGTGGAAGCATGGTCACAGTTTGCCACTAGTGCTACTAGTTTGTACAGTCTTGAGCAAGAGCCAAAGACTAACGTTAACTACTGTTATCCCTCCCACCTAGTCAGGGCTGTAACACAGAAGGAAGCTGGAACTACTGCTTTCAATCACCTGTTACGTTATTTATTATTTGTACTACAGTAGCACATAGGCCTGAAATCAATCAGCATTAGGTGTCTAAGTACAGTACCTTTGAGGATCTAGACCAGGGGTCCCCAACGCGGTGCCCGCGGGCGCCATTGCGCCCGCCGGGGGTTGTAAGTGCGCCCGCGGAGCCCTCAGGGTTTTTTTTGTTTGTTTTTTTTTGGCGCCCGCCAGAAGGAAAAGGTTGGGGACCACTGATCTAGACTTAGAGACTGCAACTGATGCCAAGGCTGCATTGTGCTACGTACTAAACAAACACGAGATAATTGCTACCCAAAGAGTTTACAATCTAAATAGACAAGACGGGCAAAGACAGTCTTATTATTCCCACTTCACTGACAGGGAACCGAGATTAAGTGACTTTCCCAAGGCCACAAAGAGTTTGTGGCAGAGCTTGGAATTGACCCCAGATCTCCTGAGTCCCAGTCCTGTGCATTAACCACATGAGACCAGCTATCCTTTTACACCGATAAATCATTATAGAATTTCAGTTCTCAGTACTATCAATCTGACACTTTTCCAAGTAACATAAAACCTCACTGCTTCCAATCTCACACCGTTGGTGATAATGCTGAGGAGTTTCAAACAGAAATGAATAAACAGAGGATTTTAAAAAAGTAACATAAGCAAAAGGGCCAGGTCCAATTCCTGTTACCTCTTTTTCTTTAATGAACTTTTCTGCCATCTTCTGTGCTTGTTCTAATTTCTCATTTGGTGCTGGAGCACAGTCCATAGGCAGTGCCTTTTTCCTCATTTTCTTTTCTTCTCCTTCACTATCTCTTGCTGTGCTCTCATTGTTTGACTCATCCAGATGTTCAGAGGTAGTGGTGCTGATTTCCTGGGACCTGATCATAATATATTAGAAGGTTGTATTACTGATGATGTTTATTTCAGATTCATCTGTTAGCTGCTACACTGCATTTAAACACAAAACTGGGAATAATGCTTAAAAATATAACCATAGCAGCGCTGTTACCTTTAACAATTAGGCTACAGCCTATAACCTGGTTATAAGATTTAAAAAAAAAAACCAGACTTTTTTTGTCTGATGGGAGATTATTTTTATTTACAAAGCCCTTCTTTGCCCTCTTGGAAAAGTGCTGTATAATGAATTTACAGGAAAAACCATTATAGAATGATCAATGTGATAAATGCTCCGTCTTAACTAACCCAATAAAACAAAGAGAATGGTTACTACAGTGGGGAAGGGGGGGAAGGTGAAGAGTTATAGATAATGGGGCAGACAGTAAAACTAAAGATCACCCTTTAAAAAGAAAAGTTTAATAACTTACAAGTGTGAGTCCACAGCACCATGGCTTGAATCTGTAGGGATATATATCGGGCTATCTTGCATCATCTTCTTACCAAGAAATACTATGGAGGTCCGAACTGACTATGCCTAAAACTGTTCAGAAGTAACATGAATGATAAACGTATTTTTTTCACAAAATAAACTGGTACAGAACAGCCCATGACCAGTGAACCTACCTCTCTCAGAGTTATCAAAGTGCTCATCAAAACTGTCTCACTGGTGCCTCATACTTCCTCTAGTGGTTGTATCCATCTGTTCTCTCATCTCTTCATGATATGTTTGCACAGTGCTTAGCACAATGGTTCCCTGGTTCTACTGCAATGCAAACAAAGCGTAAATAATATTTGTATTTGTATTGCAGTAGTACCTCATCACTCATTGTGCTAGGTTCTGGACAAACAGAACAAGACGACAAGCCCCCTGCCACAAAGAGCTTCCAATCTCTAAGTATAAGATGAGCTATGTCTATTTAATAATGATACTGTATCATCTTAGTTCAGGGGAGAGATTATGCGCATTACAATGAGAATATCCATCAGGAAGTAAAATTAAGAAAAACCACCCCAAATGCTAGAACTTCCAAAGTGTACACAGCTTTGTCTTTCCATTTTTTGCAGTCGACACTCCCCTCTCACATGTACTTCCAGCAGATAAGTGTCACACTGTATCTAGAAGTGTTTAATTTGCTGACAAGTGATATTTAACTAAATCAAAATTGAATTGAATAGCTCCTTTCTGAGTTGACATTCTGAGCCATCCAGGGCTGAGTACACAGTTGACCCTCAACAGTCATACAGAACACTGGAATGTCCTTATATCCTTGTCATCTGGGCATTGTATCTGACCTGAACTCTAGAGCGGTTAGGTTAGACCTGAAAACATTTGTAAAGAGCTGCCTGGAGCAGCACTTTACAATTTCCTGGGGTGCATTTGGGCCCACAAAGGCCTATGCTACAGATAGGGGTGAGGAAGAACAAGTGAAAAGTTGGTGTTTTAGTTGCCAGCTTCACCTCCAATCCCAGGAGAGGAAGTCAGGGTTGGGTAGTACATTTCCTAGCCCCCTGGTCACAGAGGGGCTAATTATGGTCCAGTGACGAGTCTCCTAGTCCTCTGCTGATGCCAGCCTGAGAGAGAGAGTACAGTGGCTTGCGAGTTGCCAAGCCAGCACAGTGATGCAGGGTATGGCGTGGGCCCCCCAAAATGAAATAACTGTCAGTGTAGCACAGTGATTTATTTGTGGGGATTGAGGGAGGAGCCAAGGGAATTCAACAAACACACAGGGACTTAAGTTGAGCCATTTTGCACTTACATGTCTGCCGTGGCACTGAATTACAGGCCCTCACTGCTCCCTGGCTCTCAGGGTCCAATCACTTCCCAACCCCCCAGTGTATCCCCCCCACCTCTGTATTTTACATTCTGATACGCCAGTCACCTCAGCCCAGAGAGTGGGGGCCTGAAGGGGGCTTCCCGCTCTGTCTCCCCGCTCCCGCCCCCCAGCCAGGGGTTTACTGGATAGTCACTGCTCTAACGATGTAAGCAGAGAGCCCCTGGAGCACAGCACAGCAGCAGGAGGTAGAAATCCAGGACGGTACCTGCTCACTGCACTGGGGATGACGGCCAAGAAGAGCTATCCCACAACGGAGCAGGGCCTGGGAGCCGCTCTCAGCTGACAGCCTGGTTTTGCCAGCTGCTTCCTCCATGAAAGGCTCAGTCAGTCCCAGGCAGGTTCCTTTCGTTACACTTCCAATAAGTAAATTAGCAGGCTCCTTCCCCTGCTCCTTTACCCTGGGGAGGCCACAATAGAGGCTTTTCTGACAGGCCCCACCCCCACGCGGTCGCCTTGGTGACAGAATGCAGGCCCCAGGCTGTAGCCGTGGTGACAGTTCGCATTCCCAGCTCACAGCAAGTTTTAGCAGAATCAAGGGCCCAGCGCCATTCCTGGCTCGCCAGCCCTCTGTGCAAAAACACACTGCGTGGGTCATGCATATTGTCATGGACGGTCTGTCCGTTGTGTGTTTGCCTGATTAAAGATTATAGTGTGGCCTGTTTTGGGGCTGTGCGCTGAGCCAAGGGGCCTGCTGGGCTAGGCTGAGAGCTTACTAAGGGGGCTCTAGGCTGCCATCCTTTGATTCCCTAACCCACTTTAGCAGCCTTTGACAGGGTGTGGGCTAACTCAGGGAGAACAAGGGTTTAAAAAGTCAGCTCCTAAAGGACCAGAGGAGCTAGCAAACAGGGGAGGTGTGCGAGGGAACGTGAAAGGCAGATAGACCTAACACACATACTTTAAACTTCACCTCTCGACCCGTGCAAAAAACCCTGCAAGCGTAAAAAGAGAATGCAGGCAGAAGTCCAGCAGCAGAGTGGGGGCTATCCAGTTTATTGCACTGAATGCAGCATGTACAATTACGTGCCTTGTGGGCAAATGGCATATGTGTGCATTCGGCGCAAGCAGCTCATGGCCCTCAGAGAGATAGTATGGGCTCTTGAGACCAGAGTGGCCAAACTGGAGGATAAGGGAGACAGAGGGGTCCATAGACTTTCATGGACACAGTAGAGAAGTCCCACCCCCAGTCTGACAGCCTCTGTGCTGTTGAGGAGGATGAGAACATCAAGCTGGCGAGGAAACAGTCTCATAGTTGGGACCTTCCTTCCAAATGATGTCATGACATCCTCTCAAACAGGATATTCCTCCTGGGGAAGGAACCTCAGTTATTAGGAAGAGCCAGGGAATAGTAATGGGGAATTCAATCACTGAAAATAGTTGGGTTTGCGATGACTGGAGGAACAGCATGTTAAATTGCCTGCAGGGAGCAAAGGTTGCAGACCTCACAAGACATCGAGACAGATTTATCTGCCGTGCTGGGGAGGAGCCGGTGGTTGTGGTACACGCAGGTACCAATGACATAGCAAATGGTAAGAGAAATGTCCTGGAGGCCAAATGTAGGCTGCTAGGTAAGAGATTAAAGTCCAGGAACTTCACGGTAGCATTCTCTGAAATGCTTCCTGTTCAATATCCAGGGCCAGAAAGACAGGAAGAAGTGCAGGATCTCAATATGTGGATGAGGCAATGGGTAGGGAGGAGGGTTTTAGGTTTATTAAGAACTGGGGAACCTGTTGAGAAAGGAGGAGCTCCACCTAAACAAAAATGGACCCAGACTGCTGGCATGGAAAATTTAAAAGGTTGTAGAGGATATTTTAAACTAAGGTCTGGGTAAAGGTGACAGGTGGAGAGGAGCACACGGTTCAGGATGGGACATCCCTTAGGGATGAATTTATTAAAGGGGAAACTCTATATCCAAGTAAACAGAACAGGAAAGAAGTTGGTAAAGTACAGGTAGGAGCTAGTGAGGGACAGTCAAATTAAGAGAGTCTCATTTAAATATAATACATGGAGGCAAGCAACTGAATATTGACAAAATGTAGAAATGCTTATATGCAAATGCTAGAAGTCTAAATATTAAGATTGGTGAACTAGAGTGCCTGGCATTAAATGAGGATATTGATATAATAGGCATTGTGGAAACTTGGTGGAATAAGGGGGTGGGGGAAGCAATGGAATACGGTAATACCAAGATACAAAATGTATAGGAATGACAGAGTAGGTTGTGCTGGTGGTGGAGTGGCACTATATGTGAAAGAAAGTATACAATCAAATACCGTAAAAATTTTAAATGAATCAAACTGTACCATAAACTCTCTATGGATAAAAATTCCATGCTTGAACAATAAGAGTATAGCAGTAGGAATATACAACTGACCACCAGACTAAGATGGTGATGGTGATCATGAAATGCTCAGGGAGGTGAGAGAGGCTACAAAAGGCAGAAAATGCAGTAATAATGGGGGATTTCAAATATCTTCATATTTACTGGGTATATGTCATCTCAGGAAGGAATGCCACCATAGCTAAACAGCACAGTGAAAGAGGCAGATAGAGGCAAAAAGGCATCCTTTAAAAATTGGAAGTAAAATCCTAGTGAGAAAAATAGTAAGGAGCATAAACTCTGGCAAGCGACATGTAAAAGTATAATTGAGCAGGCAAAAAAAGAATTTGAACAGCAACTACAAAAGATACAAACAATCAAGTGGGGCCACTGGATGATCAAGGTGCTAAAGAAGCACTCAAGGAAGACAAGGCTGTTGCAGACAAGCTAAAAGAATTCTTTGCAGTAGTCTTCACTGCAGAGGATGTGAAGGAGATTCCCATATCTAAGCCATTATTTTTAGGTGACAAATCTGAGGAACTGTCCCAGATTGAGGTGTCAGTAGAAGAGGTTTTGGAACAAATTGATAAATTAAACAGTAATAAGGGATCAGGAACAGGTGGTATTCACCCAAGAGTTCTGAAGGAACTCAAATATGAAATTGCAGAACTACTAACTGTGGAATGTAACATATCACTTAAATCAGCCTCCGTACCAGATGACTAGAGGGTAGCTAATATAACAGCTATTTTAAAAAAAGGTACCAGAGGCAATCCTGGCAATTACAGGCCAGTAAGCCTAACTTCAATACCAGGCAAATTGGTTGACACTATAGTAAAGAATAACATTATCAGACACAAAGACAAACACAATATGTTGGGGGAAGAGTAAACACAGCTTTAGTAAAAGGAAATCATGCATCACCAATCTACTAGAATTCTTTGAGGGAGTCAACAAGCATGTGGGCAAGGGTGATCCAGTTGACATAGTGTGCTTGGACTTTCAGAAAGGCTTTTACAAGGTCCCTCATTAAAGGCTGTTAAGTAAACTAAGTACTCAGGAGATAAGAGGGAATGTCCTGTCATGGATCAGTAACTGGTTGAAAGATAGGAAAGAGTGTAGAAATAAATAATCAGTTTTCACAGTGAAGAAACGATCTGTACTGGGACAGGTGCTGTTGAACATTTTCATAAATGCTCTGGAAAAGGGGGTGAACACTGAAGTGGCAAAATTTGCAGATGATACAAAATTACTCATGACAGTTAAGTCCAAAGTTGACTGTGAAGAGTTACAAAGGGATCTCACTAAACTGGATGACTCAGTGACAAAATGGCAGATGAAATTCAATGGTGAGAAGTACAAAGTAATGCACATTGGAAAACATAATCCCAACTATACATATAAAATGATGGGGTCTAAATTAGCCTTTACCACTCAAGAAAGATGTCAGAATCATTGTGGATAGCTCTCTGAAAACATCTGCTCAATGTGCAGCAGCAGTCAAAAAAAGCTAAACAAAGTTAGCCATTTGGAAAGGGATAGATAAGAAGACAGTAAATATCATGCCACTATATTAATCCATGGTACATCCACACCTTGAATATTGCACACAGTTCTGGTTACCCTCCCTCAAAAAAGATATAAGAGTTTGAAGAGGTGCAGAGAAGGGCAGCAAAAATGATTAGAACAGCTTCCATACGAGGAGAGATTAAAAAAGAATGGGACTGTTCATCTTAGAAAAGAGATGACTAAGTGGAAGATATAATAGAGGTCTATAAAATCATGAATGGTGTGAAGAAAGTGAACAGGGAAGTTTTATTTACCCCTTAACATAACATAGGAACTGGGGGTCATCTGATTAAATTAATAGGCAGCAGGTTTAAAACAAACATAAGGAAGTAATTCTTCACACAGCACACAGTCAACCTGTGGAATTTGTTGCCAGAGGATGTTGTGAAGGCCAAAAGAATGATGACGTTCAAAAAAGAATTAGTTAAGTTAATGGAGGATACGTTCATCAATGGTTATAAGCCAAGATGGTCAGGGACACAACTCCATGCACCAAGCGTCCCTAGATCTCAAACTGCCAGAAGCTATGACTGGATGATAGGGATGGATCACTCAAAATTATTCTGTTCTGTTCAGTCCCTCTGAAACTTCTGGGACTGGCCACCGTGACAGACAGGATATTGGACTAGATGGACCATTGGTCTTATGTTCTTACATCCTTCAGATATTCTCATCCCAGTTCACTGGAGCCACTGGTGTTAGTGTGATTAGAATCAGCGCCACGTGTCCTAACAGCAGCACATAGACAGCAACACTGAATGATGTAAGGGAAAGCTAATGGGTTAGGGATACAGAATACAAACGGAAAATCACAAATTGCGTCTGCTGCAGATGGCCTGCAAAATGCAGCATGAAAAAATAGACACACAGTGCTCTAGCACAAGTGTCAGAATCCCCAAATGTGGTAATCTGGGGGGCTTCAATGACACTGATAGTTGCAAGAAACACAATGGCAGAGACAAGTCAGCAAGAGCATCTCTGAAATGCGCTGAAGAAACATTACTAACATTACTAACCAAATCTTTAGCATCCAGGTAAAATACATTATTTCTTCCTGCAGAAATAAGGGTAGAAAATGCAAAAACAAAACAGATACAACCATCAAATAAAACATGGTTTTGTGCATCCTCTGGGGGCTATTTCACTTGTCAAGACCTGTCATCCCTCTGCTTGCTGTGCCCATAGTGGACACAAAGTAAAGGCACTGGCTCCAGAGCAAGCTCCCCCTTAAACACCTGAGACCCTGCAGAAAGACCTGGGACAGTGCTAGGAATGCATGGAGCTGGATTGCAGCCACATTTCCTACTGTTCTCACACCCAAGTAAATCTCTCACCCAGGCAGCCCAGGGAGCTCGGTGATGCTCCAGTCAGCATCAAGTTCCACTGAATTCCCTCTACAGCCCGGCTATGGGAACCATGCTGCCAAGGCGAAAGGCCACGCAGGGGAGTTTGGAAGGTATAAGCTATACATGGGGCTGAGGGCAGAGTGGATCCTTGCACTTTTTTGTCTGTACCCCTACTCCACCTGAAATGCTTCGGACAGGGATGCACATGAAGAACATCAATGCAGTTTCCTAGATCTCCCCCTCTGTCCCTCCCATGTTCTTTTCCTACAAGAGGATGCGTATTAACCCTGCTCTACCCTGGCGTGACCTGTGACAGCTGCCTCCCCCTGCTGGCAGTTATGTGCCTGCTGTAGAGGCCCACAGTCGGTGCTTAATTTGTGCCAGGGCTTGCTAGGGCTAAGCCCCAGCACCTCTAGGCTTGGCATTCCATAGCCGAGGAACTCTGGGCTTGCTGCATCAATTATGAATGTAAAAAAGTTGCTTGAGCCCCGACGCCTCTTTCATCACACATTAATTACTGCCGAGAGCACATTGGCTACTGAGAACACATGAGGCTGAGAATGCAGGAGGCTCTTACCACTTTGGTACAAGGTGCAGGAATCCCTGGCCGCAGAGGTTACTAGAAAGTGTTTGGAGGGGTTCACCTTACTAATGGGGAGCTGTGCTTTAATAGCATAGGTTGCCCACTCTGGGAGGTATTCAGGACAAGTATACTCATTTTCTTTACCTCAGTGCAATTCCCTCAAGACTGCCACATCCGGCCCGAGTAGGGTGACCAGATGAGAGATGTGAAATATCGGGACTGGGGGGGGGGGGGGGGGGGGGGGGGGGGGGGGGGGGAAAAAAAAAAAAAAAAAAAACNAGAACAAAAAAAAACAACACCCCAAGAGCTGGCGGCGGAGGAAAGAAAAAAAACAACAAAAACACAAGAGCCGGCGGCAGAGGAAAGAACAAAAACAAAAGCAAAAAAAAAAACCAAGAGCCGCCAGAGCGTAGGAAAAATTGGTGGGGGCTGAGCACACACCGGCAGCTCCACGCCCTGCCCCCCCCTGCACCAGCTCGCCTCCGCCTCCCGTAAGCTGGGGGCCGCATCCTGCTTCTCCCCCCTCCCTCCAGCACTTGCGCCGCCATACAGCTGATTAGCGCAAGCCTGGGAGGGAGGGGTGAGGTGGAGGAATGCGGCGTGCTTGGGGAAGAGGCGGGGCCCGGGCGGGGATTTGGGAAGGGATCCAATGGGGCAGTGAGGAGGCCGTGCTGGGGGCGGGGCAAGGGCAGGAATTTGGGGAGGGATCCAATGGGGGAGGGAGGGGACGGAGTCGGGGCAGGGGGCACGAGTCCCCTCCGCCTGTGCACCGGAGGGCAAAATATTGGGACAATTCGCGTCCCGACTGAACATCGGTCGGGACATGGGACAAACAAGTAAATATCGGGACAGTCCTGATAAAATCGGGACGTCTGGTCACCTTAGGCCCGAGGGTTGGACAAACTCAATCTAGGGTTCCTTCCCTACTATGTCCTCAGAAAGGATTAAATAAAATATTTGTGAAAGAACAAACAGAGCTTGAGTCAGGCAGCCCACCGGGATACAGGAAGAACTGGACTGGCTTAGCTCCCTGTAGGGCAGTGGTCCCCAACGCGGTGCCCGTGGGCGCCATGGTACCCGCCGGGGCATTTATGTGCGCCCGCCTAGTGCCCAGCAGGGGAGAGAAGCCCCGGCCCCGCACCTGACAGGGACAGAGAACTCAGGCAGCAGGCACGGTGTTCTCTGTTCCCGGCAGGCGCGGGGCCCGCCTAGTGCCCAGGAGGGGAGAGAAGCTGCAGCCCCGCGCCTGCCGGGAACAGAGCACACCGTGCCTGCTGCCTGAGTTCTCTGTCCCTGGCAGGTGCGCGGCCGGGGCTTCTCTCCCCTGCTGGGCACTAGGAGGGCCCCGCGCCTGCCGGGAACAGAGAACACCGTGCCTGCTGCCGGAGTTCTCTGTCCCCCGGCAGGCGCGGGGCTGCAGGCGCCGGTGTTCTCTGTCCTCGCGGCTTCTCTCCGGCTTCATATATGTAATATCAAATATTTTGTATTTGTACATTAAATAATACAAAAAAATCATAAGCCTTGAAAACATGAACGTGCTACTGGCCACAAAAAGGTTGGGGACCACTGCTGTAGGGGGATGCTGTCACAAAGTTGTCTGTTTCCAGTCTCCAGCTGCTGGTAGGAGGCCCCAACTACATGTCTGGGCATTTTAGACTGTTGGAGAACGTATGAGTAGGGCTAGTAGCATTAGTCTGAATAGACATGAGTTCAAGAGAGGCTTTTTTGTGTGTATGGATAATGTACAAAACAACTTGATTGTGGATGTACCTGTAATGAGATAATTAAATAAAGAGCATGTCAGGACAGCAAAACCCTTGGAAGCAATGACAGATGTGCCGCTCTAAAATGCCACAGGAGTGATCAGCTTGGACATGATATAACTGACCCAGCTGGAACCAACAGCATGGTCTGAAGTTGGCACCTTCAGAACTAAAAGCCAGAGCCACTTGAGCTAAAGAACCAAGTCCATGAGCTGGAAGCAGTATAGAGACATAAACCTCTTAGGTAGGCCAGGCAGTAGATAGAACAAAGATCCACACTCTCCCAGGGGTGGGACACAATCATTCAAGACCAAGAGTACCATGCTCTCAGGAAAGAAGTTGCCATATTCCATGCTATATATCAGGGGTCGGCAACCTTTCAGAAGTGGTGTGCCGAGTCTTCATTTATTCACTTTAATTTAAGGTTTCACGTGCCGGTAATACATTTTAATGTTTTTTAGAAGGTCTCTCTCTATAAGTCTATATATTATATAACTAAACTATTGTTGTATTGTAAAATAAACAAGGTTTTCAAAATGTTTAAGAAACTTCATTTAAAATTAAATTAAAATGTTGATCTTACGCTGCCGGCCCGCTCAGCCCGCTGCTGGTCTGGGGTTCTGTTCACCTAGGCCAGCAGCAGGCTGAGCGGGGCCTGCGGCCGGGACCCCGGGTAGCAAGGGTCCGGCAACCAGAACCCCAGACCAGCAGCGGGCTGTGCAGGGCCAGCAGCCAGAACCCCAGACCGGCAGCGGGCTGAGCGGCTCAGCCCACTGCCGCTCAGGGGTTNTGGGGTGGGGATGTGGGGGGTGCAAGTCAGGATGTGGGGGGTGCATGGGGGGGCTGGGTATGTGGGGGGGTGCAAGTCAGGGCAGAGGGCTGGGGGCATGTGAGGGGGGTGCAGGTGTCAGGGCATGGGGTGTGGGGGGCCTGGGTATGTGTAGGGGTGCCAGAGTCAGGGATGGGGTTGTGGGGGGGTGGTGTGGAGTCAAGCAGAGGGCTGGGTGTGTGTGAGGGGAGTACAGGGCTCAGGGCAGGGGCCTGGGGTGTGTGCGGGGCTCAGGGTACGGGCCTGGGGTGTGTGTGTGTGTAGGGGGTCAGGGCAGAGGGCTGTGGGTGTGGGCTGGGGTGCTCACAGCAGGGGGCTGGAGGCAATATGCCCCTATTCCCCCCACCTTCCCCAAGGCCCTTCCCCCGCTTCTTCTCTGCCTCCGCACTGCGGGAATAGGCAGGGGAGCCGGCAGGACCAAGCTTCTGCCCCATGCCCGGGCGGGAGGGGGGCAGAAGCGGAGAAGAGCGGGCTGGGCAGGATTTTTAATGGCACGCTGCTGCCTGCTGGGACTACTGCCTGCCGGGACTCCGGCAGGCAGCAGCGTGCCATTAAAAATCGGCTCATGTGCCGTCTTTGGCACGTGTGCCATAGGTTGCCAACCCCTGCTATGTATATTTTAAAGCTCACTAGATATTTAGCTTTCAAACAATTTGTGTTGTTTCCCTACTAGCAGCAAGAGCTAGTGATGCCTGTTTGGAGCATAATTTCTGGAGCTGCAGCATTCTTCCTTAGGCAAGTAGAAACTACTTAATGGATGCTTTGAATTAGGGCTGTTGATTAATCGCAGTTAGCTCACGCGATTAACTAAAAAAAATTAATCGCAATAAATTTTTAAATCGTGATTAATCGCAGGTTTTAATCGCACCGTTAAACTATAGAATACCAATTGAAATTTACTACATTTTTTGGATGTTCTTCTAAATTTTCAAATATATTGATTTCACTTACAACACTGTAAATAGTATTTTTCAATTCACCTTATGCAAGTACTGTAGTGCAATCTCTTTATTGTGAAAGTGCAATTTACAAATGTAGATTTTTTTTTTGTAACATAACTGCACTCAAAAACAAAACAATGTAAAACTTTAGAGCCTACAAGCCCACTCAGTCCTACTTCTTGTTCAGCTAAGACAAACAAGTTTGTTTACATTTACAGGAGATAATGCTACCTGCTTCTTATTTACAATGTCACCTGAAAGTGAGAACAGATGTTCGCATGGCACTTTTGTAGCTGGCATTGCAAGGTATTTATATGTGCCAGATATGGTAAACATTTGTATGCTCCTTCATGCTTCGGTCACCACGCCAGAGGACGTGCTTCCATGCTGGTGGCGCTCGTTAAAATACAGTGCATTAACTACATTTGTGACTGAACTCGTTGGGGGATTGTATGTCTCCTGCTCTATTTTACCCATATTCTGACATATATTTCATGTTATAGCAGTCTCCGTTGTTGATCCAGCACATGTCGTTCGTTTTAAGAACACTTTCACTGCAGATTTCACAAAACGCAAACAAGGTACCAATGTGAGATTTTTAAAGATCGCTACAGCACTCCCCCCAAGGTTTAAGAATTTGAAGTGCCTTCCAAAATCAGAGGGACGACGTGTGGTTCATGCTTTCAGAAGTCTTAAAAGAACACTCCGATGTGGAAACTACAGAACCCGAACGACCAAAAAAGAAAATCAACCTTTTGCTGGTAGCATCCGACTCAGATGATGAAAATAAACATGCTTTGATCCACACTGCTTTGGATCCCTTATTAGCATGGAAACATGCCCTCTGGAATAGTCGTTGAAGCATGAAGGGACATATGAATCTTTAGCACATTTGGCACGTAAATATCTTGCAACGCTGGCTTTAACAGTGCCATGCAAACACCTGGTGACATCGTAAACAATAAGCAAGTAGCTTTATCTCCTGCAAATGTAAACAAACTTGTTTGTCTGAATGACTGGCTGAACAAGAAGTAGGACTGAGTGGACTTGTAGGCTCTAAAGTTTTATATTGTTTTATTTTTGATCGCTTTTCCCCCCCCCCCCCCACATAATTCTACATTTGTAAGTTCAACTTTCATTATAAAGAGATTGCACTACAGTACTTGTATTAGGTGAATTGAAAAATACTATTTCTTTTGTTTTTACAGTGTAAATATTTGCAATAAAAATAAATATAAAATGAGCACTGTACACTTTGTATTGTGTGTTGTAATTGAAATCAATATATTTGCAAATGTAGAAAACATCAAAAAATATTTAAATAAATGGTATTCTATTATTGTTTAACAGCGCAATTAATTGTGCAATTAATCTTTTTAAATCGCTGACAACCCTACTTTGAATCCATCTCTGCTGCAATTTATTACTATGGAATACAGAGCTAAAGGGATTATTAAACTGATCATAAATGAAGAGTCAATTTATCCCTGTGAAGGTCTCAAAGTCCTGTGCTGGGATGAGCAAACACATTGCATGGTAAAAATGTGGTTCTACTGCCTCAGTTAACAAGAAAAAGGTGGTTTTCACACTACCCACTTTACAAACTCACCCTGGGATCTGAAAGTTAAGCTGGGTTCTTCTGGGTTGTCTTGTGCACCCCTTCCAACAGTAAGAAATCTGCAGGATAAATGCCACCCTCAGTTGCACTTGTGTAACTCCCTGCCCCCAATGTGGGGTTGCTGAAGCGTAATGGAAGACAGAATTATTAATTCTATTGATGCATTAGCAAGAATAAAATCCAGGTCCCTCATCCATTCCTGTTATACCACAGGGTTAATGGGAGTAAAAACTTGTTTTCATCCACTGAAGTGAACAGATATAGATTTTTAATCTGTTGAGTAAACTGGTGCCATTTTTAGTCACTATGGAGCAGAACTGCACTTTAAGATACCACTGGTTGAGCAACTGAAGTAGTCTAAAACTCAAATACTAATGTAGATTGCTAAATAAATACTAGATACAGAAGACGACAATCAGCCCTAATACAATCATTTGCTTAGAAATAAAGATTAATTGCTACACATTTGTAAGATTACAGCAGCATCATGTTACTTATTTCCAAGGGGAATATGAATAATCCAAGCAGACTACAAAAGTGGAAGGAACTGAAGGATGAAGGACAAACTATTTAGTTTTATTTCTTGTGACTACCACATAGCAAATCAGCTTGCACTCACAAGTATGATGAGCGAGCTGTAATCAAAGAGAAATATGTCACAACATGTAATTAGCCAACTCTCATTTCGGATGAAATCCAATTCTGGAGTACTTTATAGGATTTCTCAAAGGTTTCCCTATTTTCAAAGTGCACTAGTAGTCCCTGGGAGGCCAACCTGCAGCTTGTTGGCCAAATGCAACCTGAGTAGGTGACATTTCTACATATTCACTCTTCAGGGTAGAACCACACTTTTGAACTAGTCTTCAGCTACATCTTCAATGTTATCAGTGATTCAAGAGTGGGTCTTGAAAGTGAAATTCACTGAGGGAGTGGCCCGTGTTGAAAAGGACAGATGTAGTTGGACACAGACCACCAGGGTGTGTGTGTGTGTGTGTGTGTGCTCTCACGCACACTGTGATGAGGCGATCGGAGTGCTCTAGTTTTGAGGAATCTGGGATGCTATTAATTTGTTACATTGGGTCACAGTAGTTCTACTGATTGCATACAGTAGACATTGGATGGCTACATTTTGATATGTGAAAATAAATGGTGTCTTGACTAATTGGCTTACCTTCTTTTCTTCAATTCATTTTTCTAGGGGGATGTCCGTTTGAGAAACAGCTTTAACCTTATTAATCAGCTAGTAGAAGCTTAACTACTTACATATTTGACAGCTATACAACCATAGTATTATATTGTTTAATATAACTGAAACATGTACTATAGCATTATCTCCCCTAGTACAAACAACCTCTAGCTGAATGCACAAAAAGAGCAAAGATGAAAAAATTGAAATAGTTTATTTGCTGCATAAGGAAACATTTTGTAAATTACATACAAGAACAAATGCTATGCTATAGTATATAATTTTCAATATTTCACAAAGATAATTGTAATAAATATGCATAACAAAACAAGGTAGAAGACTAAATCTGAAGAGCAAACTTCAAAATGGTTCATCAAGTTTTAAACTTTGCAGCATTTGCATGCTTGAAATTTTTAAGTGCTGCAGAAAAGACGTCCTTTCACATTTCTTTGGAGTATTTTCCAAATTGTCTAACTATAAAATACTGTCCAAAATTAACAGGCATTAGTTAAACAACCTAAGAAAAGTAACAGAAAGGTCTAACTGATGCAAAGTTTTTAATCCTTTTGAGCTTTCTCATTGTTAGGAATTATCTGATGTAAGTGCACTATGTGTCCAGTAAGCCTGAGGCACTATAGATTCTGTCAAATTAGGAGTCTATAAACTTCATAGATTATGTAGCTCTGGAAATATCTCCATCAACAGGAATAAAACCAATGCAATAACAAACTGCAAGGTAGAATGGTTTTAACCCTTAAATGCACTGTGTTCTTAGAAATATTCTTCCATAGTTCTCTACTATACACTGTCATTTTACCACATGAAGCATTTCCAATTCTACTTTTAATTCTTAAAAACAGACAAAGGCTTCAATGATGCCCTCTCCTGCCCAAGAAACTTGTAGAAATTATTGTTAGATGACAGCACAAATGTATCATGTATTCCTGCATTTGATGAAATAGCAGGATGAATTGTCATTTACACTTCAATGCTCCTGGATATGCTGACAGGTCTATTATTTTATACAGTTTTTCTGAGCTGAGAATACTTCACTATGCTTTACTCTAGTCTAGCTGAATACTTTGGGTAAAAAGAGAGTTTTAAACATGGTTACCTAAAATATTTGTTAATATAGTTTAATGCAAACATCATGTAGCAAAATGGTTTAGTTACAAAAAAATTTCATTGGAGGGCCAATAAAAATATATTGAAGAGCAGATCTTTACAAAAGTGAGGTTAGGAACTGTGAGGCATTGACGCTCACTGTAAACATCCTGCATTCACTAGAATCCCTTGTTTCCCTTGAAGCATATGTATTATTTTTTCCTGAGCTCCATGGCCAACAGCAGTGTGAATATTTGCATAGACAGCTTGACCTACTGAAAAGGGTTATTTTGTACAGAACTTCCGAGGTTCATCTGATTTATGGTTTTACATTCTAAATTAGTTTTGTTTATGTTATAAACTATTGTGTCCAATATTGAGACACTGCAATTAAATATAAAGATGTGCAGCATGGATTTTACATACTCAGTGTACAATGGGCATGGTAACTCGTAATCCATGTTAATCTTGTTAAACATAAAACAAATTACAGGTAAATTTAGTTGCTTGATGTTCTGGCTTACTAAGCAAAATTCCACACAAATATCTGCTTTTGTTAATTACTACATGGGTGAATGAACTTTGTCCAATGAAAGATCACATCTGGCAAGATGCCAGGAGCCTAAGGGCAAAAACACTGAGCAGACTAGATCACCCCACCTCCTTTTCAATATCCAGGAGCAGGACTCAGAATGGAGAACTTCACCTTTACCCAGGAGGTGTGACTATTTGTGTCAAGATGGAGTGTTGCACGCTGGGACCTGTAGCCCTCCCTGAAAGCATCTCCATATTGAAGAAGGAAGCTGTGAAGCACAACACAACACTGTGGACCACACTTTACATCTGGGGTGGCCAAAGTAACAACAGCTCTGAAAAATACTTACATTTTGTATATGAAAACAGTACTCTGAAAACTTTATAGGAAGGGAGATGTGCAGATGCGTTAGGTCATAGTACATAGACTGAACAGGAAGATTGGCAGAGACAAATCCAGCTCACTGAAAAAAGCAGCAGGTTGGCAATTTTAAATCTTGTGTTAAGGTGAGCCTAGCTAAACACCATGGCAGCACAACAGGATTCAGTACAAACAGTTTGTTTCACTTTTTTTGTGATTGGCTTTTGCACATTGTTAAAATCTGTTTAAGCACTTTCTGGACATCTTCATCCATTTGGCCCTAGACAGAAAGATGAAAAAGTAAGTTTAATTCTAGCACCTTTTTACTCTTTCAGAAATTTTACATAAATAGTTTTAAAAGTATGTTAACCCCCCAACTCCCAATCTTTTCCAAGAGGATGTTGCTTTACATTTCTGTTAAATATTCAGACTTTTTGTCTAGGTTAACCAAAAGATAAGAAGCTATTTTCATTATAGATTTGCAGAATCTTACATTAAAACACAACATACCTCACGTGACTGAGAAATATACAATCATACCTGCACAGCATAGAGAAGATGCATCCTGTAAACTGATACAATCTCCTGGTGCTGTTTCTTTGTTTCCTAAAAATAGTAAGATGCCAAGTCAAGGAATGTGCATGCAAATTCACTTAAAAAATCACCACATCTCATTTTAGAGCACATGGATATCTACAGCTATGATAAAATGGTATCTTTACTTATATCAGAAAACTATCTTGCTCATCTGCAGGCATGCATTACACCGGGGTAGGCAACCTATGGCACACGTGCCGAAGGCAGCATACGAGCTGATTTTCAGTGGCACTCACATTGCCCGGGTCCTGGCCACCGGTCCGGGGGACTCTGCATTTTAATTTAATTTTAAATGAAGCTTCTTAAAGATTTTGAAACCTTATTTACTTTACATACAACAATAGTTTAGTTATATATTATAGACTTATAGAAAGAGACCTTCTAAAAAGGTTAAAATGTATCACTGGCACGCGAAACCTTAAATTAGAGTGAATAAATGAAGACTCGGCACACCACTTCTGAAAGGTTGCCAACCCCTGCATTACACCAAGCAGTATTTTACAATCAGGCCAGCCAAAATAGGTCCATTTGCAATGTATGGTCCATTAAGATGCTATAGCTTTATCTACACCAGGAAAGTATCTAGTGCACCTGATGTCAGTGCTCAAAATGGTTTAGCTGCAGACAGACAGGATCAAACCACAGTCAGTTGCAGTTTCTGAAACTGTAGCTGTTTTTTCTGCAAGGAAGCTAAACCACTGTTTTCAGCAACAGTTCAACTGCACCCATTGCCCACACCCCTTTGTCAGCAATGAGTAGATTTCTTAGTGTAGATGAGGTTCAAAAGGATCCTGTCCTATGGTGCTCTGGCAAATTACTACATATTCAGTCAAAGACAAGCCCGTCTTCTGTGGTCACAGAATGCTGTGGCCCAAGAACCATCTCCCAGGTAAAGCTGAAGTTCTGTTTTAGAGACTAGGCTGAGAGAAGTGGGCCATACAACCCTAACATTATACCACCCCTTTCCTAAACTTATCGGGGGGGGGGGGGGGGGGGGGGGGGGGACCCCCCCCCCC